>JAWPHD010000494.1:0-454670 GCA_037043455.1 Cyrtodaria siliqua
CTTTATCTGCATTGCTTAGTAAATTCTACCCAGGAAGTCAATCAAGAAGTACCTTAGAAGCGAATAGAATAGTATAGAATACTGAAAGATATGTCACATATATGTCATCTTATTTATCCTTGAAAGTTTCTGTGCGTATCTCTGGTTGAATGTGGTCCTTGAATGCTACTGTCTTCTATTGTGACGTTATTTACACAGTTTGTAAGGTCCTTGGTCATGATGACTTTTATCTAATCTCTACTTCATTTGTTAGCAAGTTTATCAAATTATGTTATGACCCTATCATATTACAACGCACTGTAATGTTTAGTGTGATGACCCATTTACTGATCGCCACTTTGCGTTCCTCCTTGATTGTGTGAAGACATGACATATATTGTGGACCCTATGATGACTACTTCCTAAATCCAGAAAGGGTGGCAACGTTTAAAGTGTGTCTTCAGGCTTCTCTTTGCGTGCCATTAACGGGTTATGATTGTGTTGCTCTGGCTTATGCCAAGACATCAGTACTTGCTTTGTGACTTCTATGCTTTTTTAATATTCATATATACATGACCATGTTTGTGTTTTACTTAGATTGTCTATTAATGCTGCCCAGCTTGCTTGCTTGAAAGGGAATATAGCCTGGCATTGATTTCTTTATTTACACAGTCCCGTTTCACTGGGGTAACAAGAGGGTGATGTTTGTTGCACCCTAAAACCGGTTTAAACCTCCAGCGACCGTTTTCCACTAGCCGTTCTAAGGTGGTACCCCTAAGGTGCTACCCGTATTGTGACCCTCTAAGGTGCTACCCATATTGTGACCCTCTAAGGTGCTACCCTATTGTGACCCTCTAAGGTGCAACCCCTATTGTGACTCTCTAAGGTGATACCCCGATTGTGACCATCTAAGGTGCTACCCTATTGTGACCCTCTAAGGTGCTACCCCTATGTTTGTGGTGTTGCATTCTTTGCTTCTAAATACCCCTCGTTATTGTTGTTTCATTTAAATGCGAGACTTACGTTAACAATGTTCTATGAATGCTATACTGTATATCTACGTAAACGACCCTACCGCAATACGATCATTATCACTGTTCATTGCCTTTATTCCATTCATTTCAATTTCTATGCCTACACAGGGTATTGAGGTGGGACGGCTGAAAAGCCATTACAAACTTTGTAAGGAAAGTTTGTTAATCTCTCGATCACCATTACTATTTCCACGAGGAACACGTATGAGGTCACAATAACACCAACATCTATACCAGTATGAGTAGGTTTGTGCTGGCGACTATCGATATAATATATACACACACATATTTTGTCTTACACTTCATCTATAATTTCAAATTGATTAAATTTAAGAATCCACACTTACATGCCTGACGTATTCGAATCCTTCCCTGGCAAAATAATTAATCAGATCATCGTCCATGAGACCGCCATTCTGTAAGTTCACTTTAAACTCATCCGTATATACCTTGTCAACGTTCTGAAATTCCACTGGTATTGCAGCTCTGTTTAAACGACACAACAGAAACAGCAGCACTATCGATATCGGTAGTATACTACTCATGTTTTACGTAATAACTTCAACATCGTGCAGGTTAAGCAGTCATAGAAAGAAATAATGATATTAACATCCATCCTTGTTAATTATAAACGTACAGTCATGATCATTGCATAATCTCGAAAATACGTTAGATAGCAATTTCGTGTTTATCACTGTTTGCTTTATCCCTGTTATCAAAATCGTGTATTAATATAAATATATCTATATGATAGTGGAAAGCTGGTCTCAGGTGTGAAAGAAATGTAGGTTGAAACATGTATTGTTTATTAGTGAAATTATAAATGTATTGTTTATTAGTGAAATTATAAAATTGTCTTAAAATTGCCGAAGTACCTTTTTTGTAACAGATTTTAACCTCTCTACGGCCAAATAAAATTAGTGTGTTCCTTTACCTTTACGTTAGAAGTTTCATTGTCTGTAAGTAAATCAATATATATGTTGAACATTTGCAAATAATTCTGATTTATATTCAGTGAAATAGGAATATGGACCCTAATAAATATATAGTAATAACTGCTTGTTATTTAAAAAAACAAATAAAAAAGAACTTATTTATTTTTGTAATTATTTCAGGGACCGCAACATTTACATCATACAAATCGTATTATTTCAGACTCACTATGACTCGTACTTTTTGCCTATCTGACCGTCCATTATCATTGTAGCTTCGGATTATATTATGCATTACATTGTTTAGCATTTCCGCTTAGCTCAGACGATAGCGTGGTCATGTCAATCATAACCTGCGCGTGTAATTGTAGTGTGAGTTCAAGAAGAGGTTAACCTTTTTGTTTGTTTTGCCTGGATATCAAACCTTTGTGTATACTCAAGTACTTTAAACACGCTTCATATATATTGTTTCAATCATTATTACATGCAACTTTTAATCTAATGTCGCGTACACTTGCTTATCGTTTGTTGTTACCCTCATGTGCATGTATATAATGCTATATAAGCTTATATATTTATTGATACAGATGTCAAGTAGCACATATATAAATAGCTTGATTGTGTACTATTGATTTTAGCACTGTTTTATTGACATGACTTTTTTATATAATATTCTAGTAATTTCTAAATTATTGTTTACATCATGTGATACATCATACGATGCATTCAAGGTTATTGGAATATTCTAATTCGTTTATGACCTTCTATGAGGCATCATATGACCGTTAAGGTTATTTAAAAATAACTCGTTTATCTTACTGTAATAGTTTAAATGTTCTATGACATTCTATGATGGTACAACCAGCCTTTTTTTCCTTTCCTTTTATCCAATATTTAATATTTGAATTGAGTCTAAATTTAGTAAAAAGTGAAATTATTGGATGCTATGAATTACATTCTGAGAGGATGAACTATTACTGTGCTCATCATTAATAGAAGTGACATTGGATTAATTGAACTATTGTGCAACCAAAAAATACTTGCAGTGAAATTGGATTGAAGGGACACTTGACAAATTTTATTACACGAACACTTGACAATTTAGATTAGTTGGAAACTTGCCAGTATGATTTGGACTTTAATCGTATATTGGACTTTAAAGAAATACTGGATCCATTTTATGTATTTTCTGTAAGTGAATATTTTTCATTGTAGTATTTGAATAAATCTGTTGATTATAATTATCCGTATATTTCAGGCATAAGTGTTAAATATTGTAAACATCATAGATTTTAGTATACCGCAACATGATAAACTCTGAGTATACGAACCATATTTGTGAATATGCGGAGAACCACGTATACGGAGATGTCATTTCCGTATATGCACATATTCGGAAATTTTAAATGACCTTATTCTCACTTAAATAAGTTTGTAATATTCCCGTCAGTATACATATACGGAGGTTCATGTTCCCGTATTCCCACATATACGGAGTTTGTATTCCCGTATACGCATGCATACGAAGTTTTATACTCCGGTATACGCACAAATACTGAGTAGTATATTCCCGTATAGGCACATACACACACACACGGAGTTTATTATTACCGTATACGCACGAATACGGAGGTTTATATTCCGCATATGCAAGAATACGGAGTACAGTCCTACAGAAATGTCCAGAAACGTTACTCAGCCAGGTCGTGTTATTAAACAGTCATTTACTGCTACATACTCAGCAGGGTACTTGTTAATTAACACAGCACTGGGCAGAGATATCAGGTTGCACTGTGGAAGACAACAACAGATGCGACGTTTGTGATTTGTAAAATTACATGTATAAAGACAAATCACAATACCGTTTTATTTATGAAATTTAATTGATAAAATGTATAACATATTTATGAATATTTGTAATTAATTATGAATACAAAATAGAGCTACTTCCTAAAACAAACTTAAAGGGAATGTAGCGACACAACCAAACAAGCTCTGTTATTGAGAGTTCTGAAAACTTGGAAAAAGGTGAAATAAATCGGATATATATACGCATGAATACGGAGTTTATTGTTCCCGTATACGGACGAATACGGAGTTTAACATTCTCGTATATGCATGAATACGGAGTATTATATTCCCTTATATGCGCGAATATGGAGTTTTATGTATAGGTTATTAGATTCGTATTGGGATATATATACACGCGTTCCGACGGGTATTAATATTGCGCGACTTTAGGAGCGCAATATTTATGTGCGAAAGAACGAGTGCATATATCCCAATATAAATCTAACAACCTTTTTATTGCATACGATTTTTTAAAATTAGAACAATAAACTAGGTGGTAACATTTAATTTTCACCAAAAACAGTTATTTGAAACAAACATATTGTCATTACATCATGGGAATTTTCACAATGAAATCAACATTGTTTACATCACGTGACGTACTTTCTCTGACATGAACAGACACTCACGAATGAGTATAATATTACGCACCCAATATTTCCTGTTATATTGAAAGTAAACGAAGCATGTACATGCGTATGAAATAAATTCCTGTATACGCACGATGAGAAGTAGTATATTCTCGTGTGCGCAGAAAACACGGAGTTTATTGTTCCCGTATGCGCACGAATGCGGAGTTTACTATTCCCATACACTCACGAATACAAGGTTTTGTATATTCCCATATTTGCAGGAATACGGAGTTAAAATATTCCCGTATTCTCACATATACGAAGTTTTATATTCCCGTATACGCACGAATAAAGAGTAATATATTCCCGTAAACGCACGAATACAGAGTTGAATATTTCCGTATACGCAAGAATATAAAACACTATTAGAGTAATGCTTTTATTTTTAGCTATTCGTGATCAATTGTGTTCGGAATATTACCGACTTCTATTCGAAACACACCGAGCAGTTGTTTTGCCTCAACAATATAACGGGTAAATTATTGTGTGTTTTAAAAGCAAGAGTAACTGCTTATGTACCTTTATAATGAATAGGTAAGGTAGGTAGTTTTTTACTTCAACTAAAATGTGTTTGGGCAAAAGAAAATGACATATATTTTGGTTATCTTACGAGAGAGATGAATATATTTTTTGTAAATTTATAATAATAAAAATATTTGCATCAATACTTTAAGTGAAAGGGGTATGATGTAATCAAGGCGATAAAGTGCAGGAAAACACTGTTATATGTACTACTTGAAGGAAGTAGATATAAACAAGAAATGCAGTATTCACAACTTTACCATTGCTTTAAGGAGTTAGGGTGGCGTCGTCATAGGGTCCACCCTATACGCCGAGTCACTGCACAAACAATGAGGAACGTATAGTGGCAAACTGTAAATGGGTCAACCACTAAACATTGCCTTGCGTTGTAAATTGATAGGGTCATAACCTCTTTTGATAACCTTTCTAACATATTATATAAAGATTAGATGAACTTCATCATGGCCAAGGATTTTACAAACGTGCACATAAATCAGGTCACAATAGACGATATAGAAGAAACAAAAATCGAAAAGAGAAATGTATTATGCAAGGACCACAGTCAACAAGAACCGTTTATACATATAGAAACAAACAACTACTAGTATTACAAGGATAAGTAAGAGGGACGGTACGTGACATCACAAACATAAAATGGTTGACAACTGTGAGTGAGTGAGGCCAACCACTTTGGAACGGTCAGTCGGGAAAGACCTCACCCTAACCCTACTGTCATCCCACTAAAATGGGATAGTGTAAATAAACAAAATCCACGCCAGGCTATATACCTGCATTTATTTAGCATTTATTTAGCAATCAGTACTAGTATTTACAATAAGATTTCGCCGTTTCAGTTCTGGTATTCCATGTTTTTCTAACACCAGTTCCACATACAAGTACTTCGCGATCTCACGTGTTATTGAAGAACACTTGATGTCATACTATAGTTCACATTCAGCTTTGATAATTTGCAGTATGTACTGTTTCTTGTCATATCGAAGTTGACGAAACACCTGTAGACTGTGTAGACTGGGAACTGAAAGTAACATACACGGTTCTTACATATAGAATGCAGCACACAAGGTTATTTTTTTATTAAATCAAACAATTTTAATCTAGTGTTTCTGCTTACATATTGCGATAACAAAAATACAGAAATGGATAAGAATGAGATTCCACATAATATGTATTTTGCGGATGAAACGGTTCATGCAAATTCAGGTATACAAGTAATAGATAGAGTATGGTCTCATTGAGTTGGTTAATTTAAACATTGAGATGGGCGTAGCCCATCGAAATGTTTAAATGAAACCATACTCTATTTGTTTTGTAGCATTTCCATTTCCTACCATACTCTAACTTCCAATAACTGGTAGTTGTAGTACACCATTTATTCTGACAGGTGTTATTTTCAATTAAACGATTTACACCTGTGCTATTACAAAGGGAATTTTCCAACAGCAATGCTACAACAATGCTACAACAATGCTACAACAATATATATATATAACCAATGTATATATAACTGCGTGCTCGATGTAAATGCACTTTTATAGTATCAATTATGCAGGCAGACGATCTGAGAAGTATGATGGTCAGAATGCCTGTATGGATCAGGTCAATCATTGCATCTATCCTTATGTAGACGCATGCAAAACATACAGGAAGGCTTAAATGTACAGGATACATAATCACATTTCTATGCACAGGACACATTAATATCTATATACACAACCCCGTCTGGTTCCACAGCAAGAATAGGGCACTGCTTATCCAAGTAGAGCGGTAAAATCCTTCTGATTCATGTTAATTTTGTCATGTTTATTAAAGATCTTCGTCGTGATCCCTGTATTGTTTCAGGTATTACATGAGTTGTAGGAGAAAACAGCAACGATAATGGCTCTGGCGAAAAGAAAGTGTTTACAACATAATTTGAAGCAAGTCCGCAATTATCCAGGCCCATAATCTCAAGGGTAGGAACGTACGTCACGGACACCTACAATTCTGATAGCACGTACCCGTGCCAACGCTCGATTCGGTGAGTACAACCTTCTTTTTTTCTATGAATTCAATGATATTTGTAAAATTGAACTAGTGCAGAAAAGGAAGCCTGCTCTCAATTATATGTAAACGCATGTGACTTTCCAAAAGCATTTACGGTTTAGTCCTGAAAACGCGACAAAGTCAATTTGAATTCTGATAGTGCGAACACACAAACACTTGACATTTGAAAACTTGTTAAATTTGGTCTTATTTTAACTTTTCGAAATGAAAATAAGCTGAGCCGGAGATTTGTTACTCCAAGCTTTTTTAGATATGCAATGTTCAATGTCATTATTGCCTTGTTTGAAGACGTTAAGAGGGAAAATTAGATATGATAGCGCGTACGAAGTGAGAATTTGAGAGATAGCACGTACACACAAGAGAAAAGCGCATTTAAACAGATAGCACTTACACACAAACCCATAAAGCAAAAAATGGGGTAAACGTTAGTAAGTTCGTTAATTTATTGTTAATTTAATGCAAATAATTAGTTGATATATGGAATGTTTTATATTTTAGATATTCACCATGAGAAGAAAAAAAAATCCAACCTAACTTTAAACAGAAACAAAGAACGAGAAAAGAGAGAATTGAGGAAATCCATTAATAACAATTCACGAACAATTCCAGTGAAAAACCTTATTCTGGCCAGCAGTACATTTACATGTCCTGGAATCTCACCGAAACTTCACAAGTCACCAAACGATTCACTGAAGTCAGTTAAGGACTATCGGTCAGCCATCTTTGATCCAAAAAATCCAAAATCGATGAGATATGGTCAAGTGAATTTTTCAACGATGTACGCATTTTAGGCACGAGCAATGTCAACCATATAGTACATGACAGTAATTCAACACTTTTGATGTGAATATAATATTAGAAAGAATACTTATATGGCAGAAATTGTGCGCTTTATATTCGAAATGTTTGGTGCAGTTTTACTCAAAGTTGTTTTGTTTTTTATGTGAAATAAACTGGTCCATAAAATAGTCCATTTATCCAGCGAGTGCAGACGAGACATCATTTCTGAATAAAATAAGCCATGTTATCACATCATCCAAAATTCGAAGTACACCATTGTTAAAAATGAAGACTTTCTTTATACGCCATGTGCCTTTAACACACACACATGATACACATGAAAAGCATGCACGTGAATTGTAAATTGAAACCATACGGTATGGTGAAACATTCGGATAAACAGGTCATTTGATCGTATTCATATGTTATTATTTAGTTTGTGCTGTTTTTATTCGAATATAATAATAAATTACTCTTGTTTTGCCATGTTTCTATTCACAACAGTCACTCAGTTGTGTTTAATACACCCAAAAATATAGTTGCCTTTTATAATATTTGACAATTAAAACCCGTCAGTGCCACCATACTACAGCATTGAGATTATTTTGAAAGTACAAGTCATTGCAAGAATATCTTCTTTTTTTTAACAATGGTGTACTTCGAATTTTGGATGATGTGATAACATTGCTTATTTTATTCAGAAATGATGTCTCGTCTGCACTCGCTGGATAAATGGTCTATTTTATAGACCATTTTATTGCACATAAAAAACAAAACTACTTTGAGTAAAACTGCACCAAACTTTTCGAATATAAAGCGCACAATTTCTGCCATATAAGTATTCTTTTCAAGATTATATTCGCATCAAAAGTGTTGAATTACTGTCATGTATTATATGATTGACATTGCTCGTGCCTAAAATGCGTACATCGTTGAAAGATTCACTTGACCATATCTCATCGATTTTGGATTTTTTGGATCAAAGATGGCTGACCGATAGTCCTTAAACGACGACATAGTGAAAATTTAAACCCAACACAATCTTCAGTCACCAAGCGGTTGGCTTTCGAGACGGAAGCACGTGAAGGTATTTGTAAAATGCAAAGTTTATTTGAAAGAAAATAAAGAAAAATTGTTCATACCACATTTTTGATTGATGACGACAGTAAAGTTATGGCATCTGCATTGATACAATTTAGCGGATTTATTTGTTTAATTAAATACAATGGTATTTTATTTTCCCAAGCTGTGTATGCACACTTTGTGTTTTGGAATGACAGGCGATACAGTGTGAAAAGCATTTGGCCCCCAACTCACAATATTCGAAATCAGATGCGACCATTTTTAAAAATACCGAAAGCACTATAGTTCAGAAATGATGTTTCGGATATATCGATGATATTGATTTTGGCTTTTATTTTGCCCGAAACATCGACTGGATGGCACTGTTTTTTGTGTTACTCAGACGAAATTATTATGCAAATGGTCCACATTAATATATGGCACGTAGATGGATACGAAAACTAAAAATACTTGGACTTCACCCTTCACAGGCCGATTGATGGTTACATTAGACGAATAGTATGGCTGGAATTGACATCCAGCAATAATTATCCCTCAGTTATTGAAACATTCTTCCTTGAACATTTTGACGAATAGTATGGCTGGAATTGACATCAGCAATAAGTATCCCTCAGTTATTGAAACATATTTCCTTGAACATTTTGAGAAAGAATGGTATTTCACCACGTGGTTCTGCGTTGCTATATGGAACAAAACACACACACACACACACACACACACACACACACACTATGTGTTTCTTTACAAAACACACAGACAGACAGACTCACACACACACACACACACACACTATGTATACTGATAGTTTGGCTGGGCTAAAAAGCTTGTTCGGCAAGAGTATCTCTAATCGACGCATTGAATCATGATGGGAAAAGATTCGATGGTGCATTTGTTGTTTTAATGATTTACGAGAAAGTCACCTGTTTAATGAAATGGATCCGATATGTGTGAATGTTTAAAATAATGTTTCATGAGGCTGGTCCAAGCAGAGCTTGACAATATTGCCCAGCACTGGAACATCCACACTATAATCTTGAACTCATATGAGCGCTGATATCCTTTATGGCAAGCCCGAATTAATGAATTGTTAACTATATATTTCAATTGGTGGTCGGGATTTCGGTAGCCAAGTCGACCAGGAAGTGCGTGCTTGGATACATAAGTACAAGTTTGTAAATGTATGAATACAAACAAGCACTTACGTCTTCCGATCCGACTTGGCTACCGAAATCCCGACCACCAAATAGTTCGAGATCAAACTACATAAAATCGGGCTTGCATCTCCAAAACAATCATATCCAGCTGAAATTAAAGAGTTGTAATACCTCCTGAATCCCAATGTTTAACTATCCACATATGTTCATGCCGCTTTGAACAGGGAGCTCATTAATATGTATAATTCTAGAAGCCGAAATATCTGTTGAGACAGGCGTACTGTTATTGTTACCTAATCCTTACACATTTAGCTAACAGCATGAAATTTATGCAAACACAGTGGATCCTTGTACAATTAAAAGAAAAAAGACACACAAATGTGAAAGAGCATGAAATGAAAATGATGCGTTTCAGTGTTAGCTATTTAGCTAAACAGTACTTATACAATACAATTTCCAATTCAGAAAATTGTTTCGTGTTCCATTCAAATGCTGTAACGGAATAATCCCGCATCCTCTATTTCCAGTCTGGAATTACGGTTTACATTTCTCAACAGATCTTACGATATCTATACCTAAACATAATATATGATGTAGGAAGAAATAAATAAAAAACGGTGTTAAGCATACATTTTTAATAAATCTATTAAAGCCCAAAAACTCAGTTTAAACTATAAAACAGGTAACCAAGAGTAAAACCGCGGGGGGAAAATGCAAACAAACAAATACAAGTTGATGGGGACGACCATTTAAAACTGAGGAGAGTTTGGGTGTTTATCCACAAACCATATTTTTTCTTCTCAGATCATGGTCATATTCTTTGAATCTGGTGATCACCGAAGGAACAGGACGAAGCACTACTGTAGGAAATTCGATTTAGAAATAAACAAAAGGCTCATAAGGGCCGGTGGCGCTCTATTAGCTACATAAACACATTAGGGATGGGAGCAAATTTGCAAATTTATCCATAGGTCATCATTTGTAAGAGGCCTGTCCATGGTACTATTTAGTCAATAAATAAACTAAATAGATAAACTAAAATCTAACGATTTATGCAGATATTAGACACAAAGGCCATGCCATTAGATTTAGAGACAAATAATTGATTTTTGTTGGTTTATAAAATTATATAACAAGCTCATTTAAGGTGGGATATTGTGGTTTTATGACTTTCGTAGACCTAAATTTCCTGATCGACGTTTATACCTACTGTTTCTATGCTATTAGTTTGAAAATTAATGTCAACAGAAATTAGTAGGTAATTATGCAAGTATATGTTAAACAAAGCAAAGTACAGCATTTTTTAAAAAATCAAGGGCCATAACTCTGACGGTTCACCGTAGAACCCGGTTTAAACACCCAGTGACCTTTTTTGCCACTGATCTAGGTGGTAGCCCTATCGTCAACCCATTTATGTTGTAATCTGCGACAAGGACTATCACAACCTAACTTCTATGGTGATGTGATTCTTGGTCATAATCACTCTCATACAATCTTTATAAAACTTGTTTAAAAGTTTATCAAAAGAGGTTATGAGCCTATCCTTCTGCAACATACTGTATGTTTAGTGGTTGGCCATTTTACAGTTCGCCACTATGCTTTCCGCTTTGATTGATCGATGATCGGACAGCTTGTGGACCCTATGATGATGTCTACCTAAATCCTCTTAGGACGGTAGCGTTTGATGTTTTTCTTGTCTTGTTTTGTCGTACCCTTAACGGTCTGTTCTCTTGTCGCCATGGCTTCTGCCAAGTCATTGAGTTCTTGCTTTGTGGCTTTCCGGGCTTTTGTTTTTTATATTATATATATACATGATCATTTATGTGTTTTACGTATACTGGCTATTAATCCTGCCTTGTTTGTTAGAGCGTATAACCTAGCGAGGATATCTTTATTTACACTGTGCCGTTTTATTGGGATGACAATTGGTAAGAGTAAGATTTGAGGCACCATATAACCTGGTTTAAACCCCCCCAGCGGCCTGTATTGCGACTGACTGTTCCAAGGCGGTAGCCCTGTTGTCAACCCTTTTATTTTGCAATGTCATATCTTGTCTTTATTCGTCTCTGTAGTTGTTGTTTGTTTCTGTGCGTGTTTGTGGTTGGCTGTAGTCCTTGAAAGCTGCATTTCCTGTTCGACTATTATATCCACTTATTGTGGATTTCTATGTTTGTTTTTGCATGAATGGTTCTTGAATGCTACATGTCCTGTTCGACTTTTGTATTTACTTTGATTTCACTGATATATAGCTTTTGACAAACGTGGGATGGCATTTGCTCATAAGTTTGGTGCTCGCGCCATGAACCTAAGGTCGTGGGTTCAAACGCCGGTAACGAATTGAATTAGGAATCATCCATCCATCTACTGACCAATATAAGTTTTCTTTAATTTCCCTTAGCAATTTCTTTTTATGGTAACGTGCATTTTGACGTGTGTTTTTAAAGGTTGACCACAACCATTCTATTATAAACATTTTAAACATTGTCATACTTGTATTTGTGTACTTAGACTTTTGACTAATGACATGCGATTAATGACTTGTGACTAATGACTTTTGCTTAATGACTTGCGACTAATGACTTGTGACTAGTGAATAATGAATTGTGACTAGTGACTTGTGACTAATGACTTGTGACGTATGCCTTATGACTTGTCGCTTTTGTTTTCTTGGGTAAACTTACAATGACTATGTTAAGACAATTATAAACTAAGACAAGTACAGCGGTTATACAAATAATCTTGATATTCTCATCCCATCTCATACCCACATGTCTGAAGCCAATTTTTATTTGTAAAATGGACGTTTTAGCGACTTAAACTATTTTGATTGTACACTAAATACTGAAAATAAATGATAAATTACACAGTGCTGTCTGCAGATAAATATTCAAAATAATCACTGAATTGTTCTTGACTCAATTCAGCAATATTACCATCACAAGGCAAAAATGCATTGGACGCCTGAACATGTACTTGGATGTTTTTGTTCATAATGCACAGGTGTTTTTGGTCCCATAACAAATTCCTTAGGCAGATTTAACTAGCGGTTTAAACCTAGAATCTTTGTGTGCCACAATATCTTGGACCTCAACTGTGTGCCACAATATCTTGGACCTCAACTGTCTTGGTTTCAATTTTATCCACAGCAACATTATAGCTAAAACTGACGCCTCAAGAAAATAGTGTGTGTTATCAATAACAACTGACGCTCTCTCCTCCAGGCCACATTCAGCCAATTTGCCAATTGAGAAACCATTTTGCAATTCAAATAGTATAAAAGTCGAACAGAAAATGCAGCTTTCACAAAACACAGTAAATCCAAAAACACGCAAAAGGACAAACATGAATGGCAATGTTAACAAAGAATAAAGGTATATGACGTGCAAAATACTCATCGAAACAAACAACAACTACAAGGATAAATAAGAGAAAAGGTATGTGACATCATTAACAGAAAGGTTTGACAATAGGGCTACCGTCTTGGAACGGTCAGTGGCAAAAAAGGCCGCTGGGGGTTTAAACCAGGTTCTAGGGTGCATCAAACCTCACACTTACCCTACTGTCATCCCAATAAAATGGGACAGTGTAAATAAAGAAATCCCCGCCATGAACTATTCTCTAACCAACAAGGCAGCATTAATAGGCAATATAAGTAAATGGTGAATCATTCAAGTGAATGGTGCAATTTACAAACAACCTTTCTTTCATTGGCAAGTTAGCAAATTCACCAATCGGTAGAACACGTAGACCTGACGGACTTGGTCAATTGCTTGTTGTTCCATTGTTCACCGCTTCGTTCTTTGCATGCATCCATCATTTTATTGATTTGAATTTGTTTTATTTTCACTTGAATGATCTTTGAAAACTGCGAGCTTACTTCATATTCTGTGTAAAATATCAATCAATCAATAGAATAATTAAATACTTGCCTCGTGCTTTTCCCTTTCAGAATCTGTAGACTCTGTTTGCCCAATCTTAAATACATTTCCCACATTTCTCTTCTTCAAAGGACATGCTTCAAAAGTCAAAAGTCGTCAGTCATAAGTCGTGAGTCACAGGTCATAACTCAAAAGGTACCTTTCGTACTTAAAACCCCAATTCATCTCATCTATATACACATCATTAGTTAGTACATGTGGCCTCTAACTCGTCGACTGACAGTTTATCATCATACACAATAATAAGTCTTACCTCCGAGAGCCTATTCTCGTCAATGACTGTATATTCCCAATATCTTCAGTAGCCACGTCGGATCTGAAAACCATTGATAGATAATGTACATTTCCGCAATGTCAGTTTCTCATCTCATCGGCTATTGTTAAGTTCATGAAATGTATCTTATACAGACCAACAAAGTGTCAGTCAATTTTTATTGAATAGTTAAAGTGTCCTTCAAATCATGAACAATTTAGGATATGCTACTTGTAAACAGGATTTTTTAAAAACGCTACCCTAACTTTCCCGCATAAGATATATACTACTCAAAATTTGCTAAGGATCACTTTTTTGCTGTCTAAATTTCGTGATGAAATAAATAGCATTATTTCTATTTTACATGAAATTATTTAGGTCAGTGTTACTGTATGGTCATGTGATCTCATGACTTGATTCAAATTGTGGAATTATTGAAGTATCAATGGAATTAATATAGTTATTGTGAATTAATTTCTGATAAAATTATATGAACGAATAAAAGTGATCCTTAGCAAATTTTGAGTAATATACTCGTATGTTGTCAAAGTCATATTGTTAAACCTATTTTAAAACTTACACTGTATGCGTCTAATTTCACTTATTTAAAACTATAGCATAAATACATCGTATGTTTACTGTGTCTCCTGTGTAGCATGGTAGAAACTTAAGGATCACTTTGTCAATCGACCGTCCGTCACACTTTAACCTAGCAACCTAACCTTGGTCATATATCTTACCCTAAGATATGTCGTAACACATGGCCAATAACTCTGTCATTTTGCCAGAGGTATGCCTCTTTTCATAAAACTTTAACCTGTAACATATCCTGACTCATAACTTTGCAAAATATGATCACGTTACGTATACATATAAAAATTCTTCCTTATAAATTATCCAACACCAACATGTGCAATAACTCTGAATTTTCTTTAGGCAGTGGTATGCCACTTTTCATAAAACGCTACCCTACAACCTAACCTAGCTCATAATTTGACAAAATACTGACTAATGATCATGCACCCTATTTTCAAACTTTGTAGTTATAGTAAGATTGACTTTGCTGAAACGTGTACATGGCATGCGACAAAAGTGTTCCGTGTAACACCCTTCCAGTATTGTACTGGATACTAAACATAATGTTTATATAGATGTGTTTGAAATAAAAACAGAGCTAATAAAGAAGTGGAATCAAATGAAGTGTAGAAAGAGCATCGCCTAGCGGAGCATATACACACGTCGTGTAACATACCGGATTAAACATTATTGGTAATCAATATTGAAGAATGTAATATCGTGGACAGATGTATTTCATTAGTTTGGAGGTATTTCTACGAATACAGGTTCCAGGTTAAACTTTATAAGTGGCCATAGCTATCAGTTAAGAATAAATGGGCTCTTACTATTTTTATTTTGTTTAGTTAGGACCGGTATTAAATTTGTTTTAAATTCCTGATGACTAATAAATAAAATGCAAAGTTAAATTCAATATTAAACATTTGCAAAAGGAAATAAACAAATTTGATTCAGATACATGTACTTATGAGCCTTTTAGATATATCCATTGGATCATGCTGAAGAAGTATACTCAGTTTCATTGTTGTATAAATAATACAGTTTATCGTCATACACAATAATAAGTCTTACCTCCGAGAGTGTAAACTCTTGTTTGACTGTGTATACCCAATATTTTCAGTAGCCACGTCCAATCTGAAAACCATTGATAGATAATATACATTTCCGCAATGCCAGTTTCTCATCTCTTACAACATCGCCTCAGTAAAAAAAAAAAAAAACAACATGTTAATGGATCATGAAAATAATGTTACGGTCATGAAATGTATCTTATACAAAGAGTCAGTCTACTTTTATTGAATAGTTAAAGTGTCCTTCAAATCATGACCAATTTAGGAAATGTTACTTGTAAACAGGATTTTTTAAAAACTCTACGTTAACTTTCCCGCTTAAAGATATATGTTGTTAAAGTCATTTTGTCAAACCTATTTTAAAACTTACAATGTATGCGGTGTCTAATTTCACTTATTTAAAACTATAGCATAAATACATCGTATGTGTACTGTGTCGCCTGTGTAGCATGGCAGAAACTTAAGGATCACTTTGTCAATCGTCCGTCCGTCACACTTTAACCTAGCAACCTAACCTTGGTTATAACTTCAAAAGTGTATGACATATGTTCATAAAACTTCACCCACAGAGCTTTATCTTACCCTAAGATATGCCGTAACACATGGCCAATAACTCATTTTGCCAGAAGTATGCCCCTTTTCATAAAATCTTAACCTGTAACATATCAAACTTGGCAAAATATTGCCATATGCTCACTCTACATAATAAAATTCTTCCTTATAAATTATCCAACACCATTGACATCTGCAATACCTCTGAATTTCCTCTAGGCAGAATTAACCTGCAACCTAACCTAGCTCATAATTTGGCAACATACTGACTAATGATCATGAACCCTATTTTCAAAATTTGTAGTTATAGTAAGATTGACTTTGCTGAAACGTGTACATGGCATGCGACAGAAGTGTTCCGTGTAACACCCTTCCAGTATTGTACTGGATACTAAACCAGTACAATACATAATGCTTATCTAGATGTGTTTGAAATAAAAACAGAGCTAATAAAGAAGTGGAATCAAATGAAGTGTAGAAAGAGCATCGCCTAGCGGAGCATATACACACGTCGTGTAACATACCGGATTAAACATTATTGTCAATCAATATTGAAGAATGTAATATCGTATCATTAGTTTGGAGGTATTTCTACGAATACAGGTTCCAGGTTAAACTTTCTTAGTGACCATAACTATCATTTAAGAATAAATGGGCTGTTAATATTTTTATTTTTGTTAGTTAGGACAGGTATTAAATTTGTTAAAATTTTAATGACTAAGAAATAAAATGCAAAGTGAAATTACAGGTTAAACTTTTTCAAAAGGAAATAATTAAACAAATTTGATTCAGAGACTTATGAGCCTTTTAGATATATCCATTTGATCATCCTGAAGAAGTATACACAGTTTCATTGTTGCAGAAATAATACTTTGAAAATTATTAGCCACACTGAGTATCATGCGTAAAATGCAAGGTTAAGTTTTATGGTAAACCTGTTTTCAAAGGGAATCTTTCAAAACAAATTTGATTCAAAGCATTAAGGGGATTTTTCCGATGTATTCATTCAATCGTGCTGAAGGTGTGTATAACGTTTCAATTTTTCTTAACACGTACACTTTGAAAGTTATTAGCTACAATCACTTGTAAAATGCCTGGTCAAGTTCTAGATTATACAAAAAGGGAAATAATTCAAAATATATTAATCAAGGAGTAACGAGCCTTTTTCAGATGTATTTACTGGATCATGTTGAAGATGTGTACACAGTTTCGTTTTGTAGACCTAATACTTAGACATAATCAACCGCCGACTGAAAGTTAACGGACAGACAGACGGATGGACAATGTCTCTTCAGACGGGCATATACAAAGTATTTAAGTTCGGTCATGGTGAGGTGGTACTTTTATTACCATGAATTGATTTTTTTAGATGTATCTATGTATGACGTCTGCAAATTGTAAGGATATTCAGTACCTAGAAGCAGAGCTAATGAAAACATTAACCTAATCAATTAAGCGTTTTAAATTAAGCAATTAATCGTGAAAGTAGGTCAAAACAAATTTGGTGACCGATGGTTAATACACATTTATAAGGCCTATGTTAGCTTGGTGTAGTTGTGAATTAAGTTTAAAAGATTTAGAGATGGCGAGTATTTAAAATATAAATAGTCATACATCTGGATGAAAGAGATGTTAAAATTAAAAACTATACTGCCAGTCCACAATTTCAAGAAAAGAGTCACAGTGACGTTGACCATTGACATATTCACCCCAATGTCAATAGGGTCTACCGTATTACACAGCAAGCATAAATAAAATCCATGCATTCGTTGGCAAGCTAATATAAGACTTATAAATATGTACCAAAGATCAGTCACCATGAATATATTTGACCCAATTTTACACTTAATGTTGTTGTATATCCAATCTTAAAGACCCTGACAAGGATTGGAATATATCAACTGCGAAATAAAAGAGCGTTAACAAGGCAGAGTAGAGGTAAACGCTATGCCATTATTGGTACCTGTGCCGTGTTTTATGTCTCCTATATAAGACTCCTACCACTACAGCCACTATAACTGCCACCACGAGAGTTGATGCCACAATAACAGTAGTAATACCAGCTGACAATCCTGAAACATCTATAGCAGATGCAGAACAATTAATTAAAAACAGTTATTTTAACAGCGTGTTATCTGAATGATTCCATAATTATTTCGTCTCATTACTCGAATGAATGTTGTTTTTGAATTACAAAAACATAATAGAAAGGACACCCAATTAAAAGAACACTGTATTAAATAAATCGATGCTCGTTTTTTTGGACATATAATGTATTTAGAGGTAATCATCTATTCTATTAATAAATTTCACCTAAAGTATGCGATTATTCTCAAAAAAAATACATTTTTATCGTGAATTGGAACACTTTTAACAATCAGACTAATACAAAGCAACGTCCGCAAGTTTATAAAAAATAGTAAATGGGGTTTACCTGCATTTGATGAATGTGGTTTCGAAGTAGTTGATCCCGCTGTATATAAATTACAATACATTTTCATGAGAACACTGTATTAAAGTTTAATAATGTTAATTGTATACACACACACAAATCATAGCAATACATTCGTTGTTTTCATTTTTTTCCTGCATACTGTGCATTTTGTTTTTGGATGGTTTGTCAAATTTCTCATATGGAAGTCTAATATTTATTTTATTCGCAGTCATGTTTCTTTATTTTGCCTTATACACAATTGTATTGTCTTACGTCTAAAGAGTCTAGTTTATATATTGCGCTAGGTTTGCCATCGATGACTGGTTATCTGTTTGTTACGATAGGAACCAATATATGGAGTTGGTTCATGCCCATTTCATTCGTTCATGTTTACAAACACTGAGATAATGCGAAAATTATCACTAAATAAGGATAAAAAATATCGGACAGGGAAAGCAGCATACACTTCCATATTTATTTGAGAAGTAAGGTTGTTTTGTTATAGGACAAACATATTGGAAAAGAAATATGAATATCCTACTTCCATTTGCACTTAAACCGCTTGCATAATTAAGGTAAACATAATTGTTTTATGATAATTATGTAAAGAATTAACTGTATTGAAATCATATATTTTGTAAGATGGTTGCAAGACTTTTTTAAAAGGCGGCAGTCGCACATTTTGTAATGGCGATGCCGTAAACGAAGCCGTTAAACAAGAATCACCTAAGTTAACATTTCTACTAGTTAATCTATGTCTAAAGCATTTCATTGCTTTTGACATTTTAACTGGCAAATGCATTGATATAAAATATATCATTCGTAATAACAATTTAACACGTTCTATGATATACGTTTGTATTAAATGTAATGAACTGTACTGGCGGACGAAGAAATACAATAATATTCGGATCAGGTGAGCATAAAACTATACTAAATATACATCAACAATAAATATGGCATAATTGGAACTACATCAAGCAATTTCAGAGGAGTTGTCTTATTTATTCAAGACATGACAACTTGAGCTATCTAAGTGTATACATTTGTATCGTGTACAGTTATATAACCATTTGATCTCTTATGTTTAATTTTTTCAGGTTTCAACTAAAAGCAAATATAATCAAAGTACTGCGTACTGAATGACGAAAACATTGGCATGCACATTTGTTTTGAGCTTTGCCTACACGTAATAGTAATGAATGAAAAAGGCAACTTATTTGAAAAAAAAAGTAGACATCAATACAATGGTATTGAACTAAAGCGTGTAGCGTTTACATACAACAGTCAATGGTTATAGATCAAAGTTCACTGAGGGATGGGGCAATGGGTGGGGTGGAGGGAGATGTCTCATAACAGACTAATAGCAAATTAAATGTTTATATTACAATAAGAATGCATCAAAAATAAAAATAAGCAGGGGTATCTGTTATTGGCGAAGTTGATTCTTGTTATCTGTTATTGAGATTTTTTATTTTTTTATTTACTGTTAATATTTATCCTCAATCAGTATCAAATGACGAGAAAACTGTTTTTGCCCTCTCCTCTCCTCCCCCGTTCCAATGCTATTAACTATGCACTGTACCACTATATATGCATGTATCTTTCTTATGTAATATACTGAGGTATTGCAATCGCCTCTAGTGTAGTGAGTAAATTAGTCTTATCACCTGCAACGCTTGATTTCAAAATACAACGAAGCAAGCGTCGCAAATGCCCTAGACTAATAATTGAGATATTGCGTACAGTAAAATAGGTCTGGTAATGAAAAATGCTGAAACGTCCGAGTGGTGCGCTAAAACGATGTATCCGGTCTATGAGCGATAGCGAAAACGGTGATACCGATACTGTTTTCGCCTAAAAAGGAAGTAACATAGCGATGCTCAAAGTATCCACGTTGTGTGTTTAAAAACGTCACATTATCAAAACCTACAGCACACACCTTCACTTCCGTTACACTGCATTGGTCTACGCCCTTCTACTGGATTTCCACCAGTTCCATGTAAACCATTTGAATTACACGAAACATGCAGTCCACTGAAACGACACATACACAATTGATAGAATATATGTATTTAAATGTATTTTTTTTAATAAATAGTGTTTGCATATAAGCATATAATGCATCTCATGATAGAAAAAGTGGATGCAAATTTGAACAGAAATAAATTAATATAACATTCACTGAACGCAGTCAACCAAAAACACGCATTCAAAACAAAAGTATTGAGCCATCATATGTTATCTTAATAAATACAATGAGACATGTCTTCTGACAAATATATATGCCATTGGCTAATTAATAACTTAACAATTTTTTTTTTTTAATATTTCCAATATATCTAATTACTTTGAAAGTAATATCATTCTGTGAAAAGCGAAATAAGGGCCAATTAGTATTTATTAGAGATACGATATAGACAAACTCATGTCATTGAAAACTCGAGGCCTTAACTCTATAATCAAATAGACTCATTTCCGAATTTCCGAACTCTTCTAACAGAGCCTATGTTTGACGGACGGACGGACGCATATATTCTAAAATCCCCTCGTATATGTGTGTGTTGCTTGACATAAACACACATTTTAGTAGGTGCTACCCAAGAAACAGTGTGACTATGTTAACCGAAACAAGCCGTTTCGAGGAGAATTGCTTCCTTGTTTTCATTACTACCTTCTGTTTCCCTAGTATTCAGCTTGTGCACATGTTAGATATGTACATATCAAATGAAACTATACCTGATACATTTGCACCATCTACTATCAACTCAGCAGTCCATTCACCGTAAGGGTTCTCGCCCCAGAAATGTGCAGACATAAATGTCCATTGGAAAATCTCTATATTTCTCTAAATTATCTTCACTTAATATATTCATCTTAGTTAAAATTGGAGATGAAGTGTTCACAGGTGAGATGAGATTTACTGCCACTTCTGTGATGATGGTGCATTTCAGGTGCAACTCAATTTGCACGTGCTCAAGAAACAAAATATCGTTTTGGTGTGTTAGAAGCAGCTATGACTGTTTATTGACTGTGTCATTCGTAAACTTCTTTCCTGTGGAGTCCTAAATAAAAAATGAAAGTTATATTGATAAACAAACTAATTTTACTCAAAGTGTGCATGACGAACACCAATTGGGTAAGGTCTTTTTATTAAGCTGAGTACGTCAAAATCAAGAGGCCCATCTTTGACTCTGAGGTGATAACGTGAGTAAACATTTACAATATGTATTACTTGCAAGATAAAAGAACAAGGGAGTCCAAAATAGCCCTGAATCGATCATCTGAGGATCTTCGCAATGATGAAAAGTGTGTCCCCTGGCAAATGCTGATTGAAGATGTTTTAAGTCTTTCCTTATGTAAGTCTATGTAAAACATGCACAATCGCTATTCACAAACTTTGGACTGGGGACGCGGCCATCTTTGAACCTGGGACTTCATATGAGGCAAACTTGATAGTCCAGGGTTTAGCGATCGTTAATAATAATAAAGAACAAGAGGACCTGTGGATGCTCTGCAAGTTAAACTTACTCTTATATCACGGGATTTCATCATTAAATTCCCTTCAATACTGTTTTTACAATTGCAAAACACAACCATATCTACACCCATGATCACATGCTAACAATTAAAAATAAGTAAAAATAACAAGAAACAAGTTAAAAGAATAAAAAAAGTTCACATCAGTGGGATTTGAACCCACTGACCTAGGTTCCCAGTGTACAAGAAGTAATTTAAGATTTTTTCTATGGCGGCCATCTTGGATGTCACGCTGATCTAATTTTAACAAATTTGAAAAAATATTATCTAATGATCATCCATGTTGAAGTCTGGTCCAAATTGACCAAACGGTCAAGATTTTCCCTATATAACTCTATGCAAAACTGTGACCCTCTGGGTCGCGACAAATGTGACCCCAGGGTCATCATTTAAACAAAATTCATACAAGCCCATACGCTGATACTACATGCAATATATGAGAGCTCTATGTCTTGTGGTTTCAGAGAAGAAGGTGTTTTAAGTTTTCCCTATATAAGTCTTTGTAAAAATATGCAAACTTTAGAAAAAGAAGAGAAAAGAAAAGAAAAAACGCATCCAAACAGGAAGCAACAACAAAAATGAAGAATTAAAAAAAGTTTACCTCCAGTGGGATTTTAACCCACGGCCCTAGGTGTCCAGTATACGAGAAATAATTTTAGGCTTTTTCTATGGCAGCCAGGGTCATCAGTTGAACAAACTTTGTAGAGGACCGTATAAGCTTATAGTAAATGCAAAATATTATCTCGTAGTTCCAGAGGGTTTTTTAAGATTCCATATATAAGTCTACGTAAAACATGTGACCCCTGGGGCAGGCCAAATGTGACCCCAGGGTCACCATTTAAACGAACTTAGTACAGGATGATAAGCTTATAGTAAATGCAAAATATTAAACCTCTTGCTCTTGTAGTTTCAAAGAAGAAGATTTTTTAAGTATTTCCCTCTATAAGTCGATATAAAACTAAGACCCCCGTGGCGAGGCCAAATTTTACCATAGGATCACCATTTGAACAAACTTGGTAGAACACATATACAAACGTTGGACCCCCGGCGCATGGCCATGTTTGACCCCAGGCTGGGGACTTCATTTGTATACTTTTTATAGTCTAGGCATTGGCAATCATTTTATCATTTCGAATGAAAAACTGTCGAAATCTGTCCAGCGCTTCTTGAGAAGAAGATTGTTTAAGGTTTTGATTATATATGGTAATGGTAGCCAACTTGGATGTCGCACTGACCTAATTTGGAAAAATTTGAAAGACACTGACCTCAGTATTATCCGTGTGAAATATTGTCAAACTTGGCCAAGCGGTTTCTGAGGAGATTTCGTTTGAAGCAAAAGTTAACGCCGGACGGATATATGGACGACGCGCTAAAAGTGATCCTAATAGTTCATCTTGAGCCTTTGGTTCAGTTGTTCTAAAAAACGAGTTTTTACCTATACAGTTCTATGTCAAATCTCAATATAGAAATTTTGGAGCCCGGAGTAGCAATCATGTCTAAACAAAACTATGAATGCTCGACAGTTCTTGAGAATATTTGTTCAGATTTGGAGTGTTTTTAGTAACGGTGGCCATTTTGGATGTCGCGTTGACGTAAGTTGTACAATTATGAACATAATGATCTAAGGATGACCCATATATCAAGTACGTATGAAAGTCGAACAGGAAATGTAGCATTCACAGAACGCAATTAACCAAAACGACGTATCCAAAACAAACATCAGTTACAATAATAAATAGAAACAAAGTATGCAAAAGAATAAACATAAAATAATTGACAACAGGAGTTCCGCCTTAGAAGGGTCAGTGGCTAAAAGGCCGATGGGGGCTTACACCAGTTTCTAGGGTAGTATATAAAAAGCATTGCAAGTCACACAGTATGTACTCGATGTCTTAGCAGAAGTCGAGCAACACGAGAATAACCCTTACATGGTACGACAATTTGAATTAAATGGTTTTTAATATATGATGATCTATTTTTAGTGGTGGGAGCAGATCACCTACATATTCCTGATTAGATCCAGTACTGTATACCTACCCTGTTTACCTCCCGACATCCGTAATAATTGACTCTTTTTATTGAAAAGGGGACCCCAACAAAACAAACAACAGAGAAAAGTAGCAGACTCGGTTTTATTTCATCTGTTCATGAGAGGTAATATAATTTGTACCTCTTAATTGGTATTCTACTTTAAATCTACAAAGATTGGGCTTGATGATCCCAAAGGACCATTAAATAATAACACAACTGATTTGGAGTCGGTGCGAATGTTTTACAGCCACCATACAGCTCTAAACAAACCCTAGTGTGAATGTCAATGACTACTGAAAAGGGGATCCATTGGAAGCAACAAACACAAACAAGAGAGAAAAGTGAGACTCGGTTTTATTGAGTCTGTTCATGAGAGCTAATGTAATGAGCGCACGGATTGGGCTTGATGATCCCAATGGACCGGTAAGTAATACCACTACAGATTTGTAGTCGGGCGTATTTTACAGCACTAAACAAACGCTAGTGGGAATTTCAATAAATACTGAAAGTGACAACAAGACTTATTGAAGACAAGCATTGAACGTTACCATCTTTTTTCAGGACGAAGATAGACGTCATCATACGTTCTCACAATGTCGGGTCATCGCACAATCAAAGAGGAAATCATAGTAACAAACTATAAATGGGTCAACTACTAAATATGCAGTGCATTGCAAAATGATAGGATTATTTGAAGTTTGGTCAAAATTGGTCAAGTGGTTTATGAGGAGCAATTGTTTAAACAAACGTTAACGGAAGGACGGACTGACAAAAACGGTCACAATAGCTAACAACATGTTTAAAGACCCTAGAAGAAGAAGGCATAATCGTGTACATGCACACATTTAAGTCGACTACCTTGGCGTGGATTCTCTTATTGTTGTTGAATCATATGCCCGTTTTATTATTTTCTTAGAGGATAAACAGAATAAAATTATAATTCTGCTAAAGAAGCTTGACCCATTGATAATGTCTGATAATATACATTGCGATACATTGAAGGCGACATAAAATGATGTAACTAAGAATGACGTATAGCTACCATAACAGACAACTAGCCATTTCTTAACATTCATAAAAACGATAAAATTAGAGACCGATTTAAACGTTCATCATAAGTTATTATAGACTAATGGTTCTTCTGACTATTAAAATAATGGTCTTATGTTGCTATTGTTTTTCAAGTACATAAATCAGAGGTAATGACAGTTGGCTACAGCCAGCTCTATGTTTGTCTAAACATTGATATAGAATAATGAATACTGCAACATATTCTGGTAAACATCTAAATCGTTCTCCAATTTAATAATAAAACTATGAACAAGAACATTTAATTAAACTAATTGCCTCACTACCCTAAACCATATTAATATACTTGATTATAGGGCATTTCTAGAAAGTCTATACACGAATAGTATGTAAATAAAATTAAGTTTCAACAATACGAAACAATATTATTATAATACTTGGCTATACAATTAGTAAACATGCAATGCCTTTAGTACACTACTTCCAACATCTTACCTTAAATCCGAAGTCCCTGATATAACACACACATTAGCTTCCGCAACAAATGACCAATTCGATGCCACCTGTATCATCTTGCTAAGGTCCATGAGTCCAAAACCTATCTGGTCATGAACTTCAAATAAAAAACGTATAAAAAATACTAAAAAGGGGATCCCTTGAAAGTTTATTTATTTTATTATAAGCTATGGATACTGCTCTTTAGCACTAAAATAAAAGTGTTATTTCATACTTAAAAATATAGTTTTATCTTTTATCTGCTGGATTTACTTTTTTAGAAAATAACTTTTCAATTTATATCTCTAACTTGGAATGTTCTATCTAAGAAAATGAACAAAAAGTTTTGAAAATTGGTCAAATATTTAAGGAATTGTTGCCATTTACATTACAGTGCAATAAAAATGTAAGTGTGTTTTTCATTTGTTTTTGTTTTTAGAAATTGGTATGAAATATTAAGCGATATCATTGGATTGAAAATAACAAACAAATGATTTTTAAAAGTTCAGAAACCTCAAAATGTACCCTAATATTTGCTAACCAATAACACATACTGATGCTTTAACTTGATGACTATGGCGGTTCAATCACATGTAAAATACAATATTATAAATTCCGATTCTATATTTTGAGACCTAAAACTAACGTGATTAGAAATACTTACATACGTGTCCATTTCCATTAAGGCGCCAAGGTATACTTGGATCAAGACCCTCTCTCGAAGCTGTCATCACAATAATGTGTTCTACATCACGCTTTGACAACAGTGGGCTAAAGAATGGTAATACGCATTTAACGTATTTGAAATTGTAAATAAAACTATCATATATGTGTTTAACGGGAATGTAGCCATACAGCCATACAGCCAAACAATCTTTATAATTCAGAGTTCCGAAAAAAGTCGAAAAATGTGAAAGAAAGATGAAAACTGGATGATGATAAATCAAGAATATCTTTTTATATTTCTTTTGACCATATAAGTGTTGTTCTAAAACAGATATAGGAGCCGCCATTTTGAAAGAATTATGACGTCATAGTTCTAAATTACCTAAGAAGACATATTTATAAACATCATTCAGAGCAAAGAAAATTAATGCACATTAATGCACAAACTCTAACTGGTCATATAATGCCGTATTGCACTTAAGTACACTTACTTTTCATACAGTTGCTGTTATTTTTTCCTATAAATCAGTAAAATATTGATAAATATTCATAAAATATATGGTAATTTAGAACTGTCATGTCATAGTTTTCAAAAAAGCGGCTCCATATCCGTTTCAAAAGAACATTCAAATGATCATATCTTCTCTGTTTATCATCCGATTTTGATAATTCTTTCACCCTTTTCCAAATTGAACTCTCAATAATAAAACACGTATGCCTACATTCCCTTTAAGGATGACTGTAAAGTTGGATGCCATTTCTCCGTTTGCAGTTCGAATAGCAACTGGTTATAATTATATTGGATTGTTTTTTACATGTCGATTATCTATGAACCAGATGGCGAACGCACTGACAATAAAGGCAAAACGTGTATTAGTTGCTATGCTAGCTTCATTAGGTGAGAAAACCCCGATACTTTACAGTATATATAATTAATACAATTGGGTGTAAGAGGTAAAATTTTCAATTTTTAAGTCACCAGTCAAATACGTTAAGCAACGAGTTTTCATGCATGCTCGGAGTGCGTCAAGGAGAATGTTTATCTCCTTTTCTTTTCTCAATGTTCTTAAATGATATTGAGGAATATTTCATTTTAAATGAATTTGACGGTATCGAGGTATACATGACAAAACTATTTCTTTTGCTATATGCTGATGATATTGCTATTTTCGCAGAAAGCGCTGAATGTCTTCAAAAAGGTCTTGATATCTGATTACTGCGAGAGATGGAAGTTGAAAGTGAATGTTAAAAAAACTAAAATAATTGTTTTCAGAAAAGCTGGATTGTTACCACGTAATTTCTATTTTCTTTTCAATGGTGTACAAATTGAAATTGTGAATTCACTTACTTACCTTGGAATTGTTTTTACCCAAGGCGGTTCTTTCAGTGAAACGCAATTAACGTTAGCGGGTAAAGCACAAAATGTTTTATTCAAACTGAATAAGTATCTTCTAAACTTTACAGACATTTCTATATCTCATAGACTTGAAATATTTGAATAGCTTATATTGACCATTTTAAATTATTCTTGTGAAGTGTGTGGTTTTCACAGTGCAAACAATATTGAAAGAATACATACACTTTATTGCAAACGTATATTGAAAGTAAAACGTACAACACAAAATGAATTTGTGTATGGTATTCTGGGCAGGTTTAGCCATATCAATAACAGATTTTATAGAATTATTGAATATTTGTTAAAGATTTTAAACAGCAGTGAAAACAAGTATTGCAAAGTTATTTATAATGTTCTAAAAACAGATGCTGATATTTACCCAAACAAAGTATCATGGGTAACCCTAGTTCGCGATTTATTATCGTCAATGGGGTTTTACTACGTGTGGCTAAACCAGAGTCTGAGATGGGAATCGTTACTTAGATATAATTAAACAACGACTTCATGATAATAAAATACAGTCTTGGCATGAACGTTTAGAAAGTTCATCGAGGGCAATATTTTTTAAAGAAATTGTTAGTTTTGATTTTCAATTATTTCTTAAGTGCATAAACATACCAAAATTTAGAATATCGATGACCAGGTTAATTGTCTCGTCCCATAGCCTTGCTATAGAGACTGGTAGGTGGCATAGACCTAGAAGTATACCATTAGCAGATAGAATATGTATAATTTGCAACAAACTTGGAAGACGAGTTTCATTTCATTTTAGATTGCGATCTGTTTAAAGACATCCGAAAAATATAGATTAAAAAAAATATATATTTTTGGAATCGACCGAACATGTTCAAATTAAAAGAATTTTTTACAGAAAAAATGAAAAAGAAATTAAAAATTTAAGTGTGTATATTTTTAAAGCATTTGAAATGAGGAAAACGCTAATGAATTGATTTGATGTAATTGTAATTCCATGTCTCATTTTCTCATTTTCTCCTTCTCAATAGTAATGTTTTGTGTTCTTTTAATATTGTAATATTTTATTTTCACATAGTCATGTATATTTGTGTGTGGTGGTTTTGTCACGCTTGAAAATGCAGTAGAGCATTGTTTTGATTGTGTTTGAAACGTAAGTGTATGTGCTTATATGTTCATGACATGGATACGATTAATTCTAATACACCCGCACTATATAGCCTAGTTTAAAATATCTCGTTATATTGAACGATATATCACTGTAATTTTTGCAACGTTAGGAGAATAAGCATTGCGCATTGCGCATTGTAACGTATGCAACGTTAGGAGAGCAAGCAAACAAATGCGAAAGATGTCAGATGTGTGCGTTATTTTCACATTTTAGGGGTATTAGAATAGAAATAGAACATCGTTTACGGTGAATTATCTATAATATATCACGGTTTGTCGTTCAATTGTAAACAATAATTTCACTCGCACTTCGGGCTCGTGAAATTATTGTTTACAATTGAACTCCAAACCGTGATATATTAAACGATAATTCACAGTAAACGATGTTCTATTTCTTAAGTATAATACATCAACCATAACATTGATATATTTATATATGTTTAGTCACCTTCTCCGTGAAATTTTAAATGGAAGTTCTGACGTATTCATGTGTTTGTTTCTATTTTTGTTTTCTGTTTGTGTTCTCTAAAAAGAAATAAACAGTATAACTGTGTTTATTTTTGCATCTGATATTTGTTAATACATATATGTACGGATCTTGCTACGTCTGTTAAAATGTATATGTATAATAGTGTATGGCTTACTGATTTTGAAATGAAGTGCTTCTTCTTCTATGTTAAAATATTTGACTCAAAAGTTAGTCCGGTATTTCTTTACAGATCAGCACTGTGGGGATTTGATCAAATGGAAAGTATTGAAAGGGTTCATATGTATCCTTGTAAACGTTTTATGAATGTATCTGTAAATACATGCAATGCAGCAGTAATGGGTGATTGTGGTAGATACCCTATGTATATAGCAGCCAACAAAAGATGTATAAAGTATTGGTGTAAAATTATAAAAAAATGTCTTGCACGAGATATATTAAAAAATGCTATGAAATGTTGATTCTTTTACATAGTCATGGAAATGAAAATTGGGTAACAAAACTAAAGCACAATTTGTATTATAATGGCTTTGAATATATATGGGAACGGCAGAGTGTTGTCAATGAAAATGTTTTTATAAAGCAATATGAGTTAAGGCTCAGAGACCAATATATACAGAAGTGGAGCGAAAAAGTAGAGGGTAATGCAAAGCTGCATTTGTATAGGTATTTTAAATCTGAACTTGCTGTAGAAAATTATTTAAATGTGTTAAATATTAAGAAGTTTAGAATAGTTATGGTATCTTTTAGAACATCCTCTCAGTCTCTACTCATAGAGAAAGGATGGCATGTAGGTATGCCTAGAGAGAGACGTTTGTGTTTTCATTGTAATAATGTTATAAAAGACGAATATCATTTTGTACTGATATGCCCATTCTATCATGATTTAAGATCGTTATATATTCCTAAAAAGTACTATGAATTTCCTAACAAACACCTGTTTAATATTGGCATGTCATGTAAAAATGAAAATGTTATAAAACATATAGCTATGTTTCTTTACTATGCTTTCGTTAAACGAAATGAATTTATACATGATTAGTATGTACTGTTATATAATAGTAATAGTATTGTATTGATAGTATTGTTAGTTAATTGTACATTTATGCATAACAACCAAACCACGGGTAAATCTATGATAAATACATTGTATACATGTTATGTGTTTTGGCTGGTGGCCTGTATCACTAATAAAATATTGGAATAAAATATTGGTCTAAAGTTTAAAATGTGCCTTTCTTGAATACTTATGATTAGTTAAATATATATTCACATACACATTTCCATAGGTAAGACTAAATGGACATATTTATATTTGATTTTAAAATTAAATTGCTAGCAACCAGCTGCCTGTCTGATTAGTTGAGGTCATGTAAGGAGCTGAATCGGTATTACTTAAAGTCACACAGATTCGAGTCGATGATCTCAAAGGGCCAGTAAGTAATAACTACTGGTTCGTAGTTGGAGCGACATTTTATAGACGAACGCTATTGTGAATGTTATTAAACACTGAAAAGTGATTGGATCCCTTGGAAGCAGCTAGCACAAACAAGAGAGAAAAAATCACCATACATTGTAGAGACATATCATATACATAATCGTATACTCAGTATTGACCTACTTGAAAGCCAACACCTCTGCGATATATCCCGCAGCCATCGCTGTAGCCGCTGACGCACCATCAAAAGAGTCTGTACATCTAGTGTATACGTCTGTTGTGTTCTGTGAATATGTACTAATAAATACTATTACTCCTGTAATCATTAACCTAATACAACAGACAAAGGATGACATACCGACACTCTAACGCTCCAACGGTTAACATTGCTCTAAGGAAAAATAAGCAATTAATGGTTAGATGAAACCTACTTTTCCCAGAATGTTTAAAAATATGAGATATTTAACAGTACGCAAATATGTTTCCAAGTCAAAACTGAGCCAATAGTCTGTACACCACATAATGTATGTTTAAATTTTGGTCCTTTTTGGAACCGTTCAATGTTTCATTCTCTAAATATAGCATAGGCCTCTCCACGGCCCATAACTGAAGGGACCTAAAGAACGAAGCGAAAGAGCATTGGTTTCTACCAGATATTTGTTTAGCAATAGTTATGAGATAACGGTCTCTTACAAAGCAGATTCATTATGATAACTGTGAATTCAGTGTTTAAAATAAATCAAAAAAGTACTGCATGCATGTTGTATGGCATGTATATTATATCACATTAGGCAGAACCTAATATATCAGCGAGCATCCATGTGTTTAAAACAACATGTTCACAAGAAGCATCTTTGTGTTATACCGATATTGCCTATTTTTTTAGAGGATATAACCTGGTTGTGATTTCTTTATTTGCACTGTCCCGTTTTATTCGGATGACATTAGAGAAAGATTTGGTGTACCCTAGAACCTCAGGTATAAACACCCGGCAGCCCTATTGCCATTGACCGTTAAACGGCGGTAGCCCTATTGTCAACCCTTTGTGTTTATGTCACATACCGTGTCTCTTATTTATCCTTGTAGTTGTTGTTTGTTTCGATGAGTGTATTTTGCGCGACTGTGGTCCTTGAATGCTACATTTCCTGTTCGACTTTTATATCTACTTGTTGTTTTGGTATCAGTTATATTTGCTTGAAAAACAAATTAACATGAACAGTAAATGTTTACACGGATCTTCCATTTACATCACTGTTTGTGTTAAAATTAGGCTACTGTACCTGGTAAATAAATATTTTCCGTGATCTTGCATAGATCAACATTAACTGCAGATATGAACGTTTTACGCATGATGTCAATGAGTATGACATCACCTTACTATGAGAGAAATAAGATGGTGCAGTTGATCAAGGCTCATCACCGCATTTTAACATATAAATAGTAGAGGTCTCATTTCTTACCGTTTATATAGTATTCTCTAATATATACTCTTAAACTGACACCATATAGAAATCGTCGGTTTATGCTGTTCACATTTTCACGCATAAATACAACACAAAATCTACAATCATAAAAACAAAACCTAACGTGATGATTGTGTATTAAAACAGTACGGATAGTTGGCGGGTTTAAATATGTATTTAAACAATATTGATTTACATGACGTGTTTTCTTTTGATTGAAAATATACATCAAAATTTCCATATGGCCATTTACAATAAAATGCATGACGCTTAAAAATAAAATATACGCACATAACCTTGTCCAAAAGCGGCTGCCAGAGCACATGAACATGTTTCTATGTTTGAGGGCAGACTTCCATCTCTGTTAACATTGGCGATGGTGATCGTGTAGATACTGTTGGCGTAACCATCGGCATTACAGTTATCTATGTGACCATTACCACCCGGGTAGACAAAGATTCTTCCCAGGCATCCACGTCCCTAACACAATAAGATAAATACTACTATATAGGCCTAATTTATAGTAATCATAGACTGAACATGAGTCGTCAAATCAAAATAAAATATGTTTATTGTTCAATATTTCTTTATTTCTTCGGAGAGTTTACACTTTTTATTTCCACGAATATTCAGTATATTTTAATTGCTTAAGGACTACATACATGTATTTGTTTATTAGCTGAGATATATAATCTATGTGAGAAAAGAATATCCGACCCTCGACAGAGTTGTTCCTTATATATAATATATTTTCGTTGGAATTCCCTATCTCTAACACACATGGTATGTACATATATATCTTTGTATGTTTACTAATGATAATAAAACACATACATTTATATAACTGTAACAAACAATAACTGCTTTTTAACCTTTTCCACTCCTATTTGTAATGCCTCGGTTGCCTCTAATCCAGGTTGGAAGAAACCGTGATTGTCAATGATGCCATAGCTACACGAGTAGATATCTATGTCGTTTAATTTATACGATAATGCCCGTCCCTCTCTTTCATCTGATAGGTATCCTTCATCAGTGATCATTCGTAGACCTGAAAATACCAGTATTCCAATCATGAGACGATGATTAACCGAAAGAGTAAATCACAATGTTTGAGAAAAATGCAAGGAAAAAGAGTTTTGATTTAATTACCAAAATTCCCTACTTGATTTAGTCACAGGTGGTAGTATCGGTGTTGGGAACTAAAACACATTTATAAAAAAATGATGACAAGTAAAGTAGATATAAAAGTCGAACAGGAAAGGCAGCATTCAAGGACCATAATCTACCAGAAACAGAAACAAACAACAATTATAAAGATGACTAAAAGGCAAGATACGACAAAACAAACATAAAATGGTTGAAAATAGGGCTACCGCCTTGGAACGGTCACTGGCGAAAGGACTGCAGGGGGATTTAAACCAGGTTCTAGGTTGCACCAAACCTCACTCTTACCCTACTGTCATCCCAATTAAATCTAGATCTATTGTTTTGACCTAAACATAGCCTTTATCAAAGTACTAAGTACAATTAATGTTCATTTAATAAATACTAGATGTAATACGAAAGTATGTGATCTGGATTTAGAAATAAACATGTTAGATGTGAAAGATGGACAAACGTGTTTTGACCACGTTTTTGTAGGCATTACGTCATAACGGCCAACACCATTTGTTCGAACTTATGAATCTAAACTTGATTTTTTTTGTAGGCCCAATGCATTTTTGTATATATCTACAGCATACTTATAATTTGTCGAAAAACAGGCATGTTACGTGTGCATTCAAGTAATTTCATCAACTTTAACTTGCATGACATTCTTTCTAAAGTTTCCGTAAGAAATAATCACCGAATGCTGCATTCGGTTACTTTCGACCCAATCGAAACTATTTCGTCAATTTTCCGTAACCGTTTAACGCTGGATATTAGGAAATCGACGAGACAGTTCCGATGGTAGCTCGGCATATATCTGACCATTACCGGAAATATATCGAGACGCTATATCTGTTATAAAACATGGTTTGCCGATATCGACGCTTATATATATTATAACGTTTGATATAAACAGCATTTTATATGAACAACTTATTTTTTGTTTACTGTGTATGTAAAATGTGAGTATAATGTATTAATTTTTTGAACTGAGACAATTATGTTTCTCTTGTAAAGAAATAAAGAGACTTGATGGGACGGCGCCTTCCATCCCTGGGAGCCAATCATATAAAAGGCACTTAATTATATTACACATGCCACCACTATAAGAATCACATTCTTGTAATGATATGGATATTAAAACTCTTATAGTCTTGGTGAAAAGCATATGGATACTATAAGGTTTAGGGTAGGTGGCAAATAAAAGCACTATTACTTACCAACAATTGTAATATTTGGAGCAACACCCTGGTCACACCCATGATCTGCTGTGGCTCCAATACGACCCATACACTTTGTACCATGGCTAAAATGCGATTAATTTTTTTTATAATGACACAGAAATAAACGCACGATTTTCGTAAAGACTGTTAGCAGTTGCAAGAGTTATGATTATTCCTACCAGGCTTTACGGAACTACCACTCACACCCCTTCCACCCCAGGTGTTTTATTTCATAGGTGTTTTATTTCATACTTTGTTTATATTCGTCTACATAAAAATAGTTGCTAGCAAAATCGTTTAAAAGTAAGAACTAAATTGAACCTATTAATATGCTTTCTATATTCATCAATCAGATGGCTGACTGTATATAAAAGACAGTGCAGAATATTATCAGATTCTACGGTTAGGAGGTATTACGTTCATGTGCTCCTGCATGTGCTAAAAAAGAGAAACTACGACGAATCCAGCAGCAGCACACAACAGGCGAGATTTCTACCGGTCGTGCTTTGATGTTATGGGAAATGATCACGATACCCTACAGATGTTTGTGTGCTGCATTGGATCCAAAGAGCAATTTTCAATAACCTATCCAGTAACTGTGTACAGCAGATTGGGGTAGCTGAATAAACAAGACCCTACAATTTCAGCAGTACACTGAAAGTTCAGCAGTAGCTCAACCTGCTGATCGCTGTGAATGACATTCTTCCGTACAATGAAGTTGGTATCCTACAAATATTACAAATGGTACCAACTTCATTGTGAATGCATGCAGGCCTGTGTGCATGGTTCTAAGGTGTATAATCCCTCTGCTTGTTAACCATTAGGACATCCTAAATGTATAGACACAATAGTCTTGAGTGTGACGGTATGACTGACTGACCAACCTCATTTGTATACCTCAACAACTGCGGCGACAGACGAGTGTGTGGGGGAAGGGTGGTGTTTTCCAACATGAAGCTTCAAACTGTTCCCTACTCTTACTGAAGAATAGATATCTGTTTCTTTAACGTGCTTGGATGATTAGACTCCAATACAAGGGACCGTCCGGTTGATGTTCCGCGCTATCCACCGGGCTACGCCAGCCACCACGCCTTTCCACTTCCCCCGCCTCAAACACACACACACACACACACACTCACACACACATACACGCACACGTGAAGAAGTACGGACTTTGACCATTAAGTTAAGACTGAATAGAACCAGTTGGGAAAAAAATCTTCAACTTTCAATACTTTGAGTTAAAAAATATGTTCCAACGCCCTATTACATATGCAACATTACTGTATTTACCCTATTTACTATCTTTCTTACCTCATGATATCGTAGAATGGTGGAAATGTTAGTTTGTCATCATTCAAATCTACACTGGTGTCTGAGTCATTATCTATAAAGTCGTAGCAAAACTCAGGAGCCTGCAATGTGAAGAATTAGCATTTTTCAGTTGTTTGGTAGGACAACTAGAGTGTCGGCGTGGGACCAATCCACGGTCACATACTATTAGCTCCGCCCCTGGCGAACAACTTGTATGCGTTTAAGGCCCTTGGCTGGGCAAGTTTCGACATGTTTGTCTAAGACCTTTTTTTAAATTATTTAATTTGATAACAATTGTTTCGTTGTTTGCATCATAGTCGATAGAAAACGGAAGGAGCGATTTAAGAGGTAAGAGCTGCAACAGATACATACTAAATCAAAGTCTAAAAAACACCATAACTCTACAGAAAATGTCGGACCAGTTGCACATGATGCCAAGTTTAAAATGTAGGAGGAGATTAGGCGACAAATGAAAGCGCAGAGAGACGAAATGACCAACAAACTAAATGTCTTCTAGGCACTTCTTGGTGGGGGTGTAGGGAGTGTAAACATGGATATCTAGTTAAAACCAAAGTTGTGTTGAGACCGGTTAATGCAAGGTCTATTTGTTCGAAATACAATGCAAAATAAATAATCACTTGAAATGTGCCAGTGTATGTGAAATTGGGCCCAATCACTCACTAAACAACTAGGAAGTTGTGATTTTAAGTCCACAGCAGGTTGGACAATCACTGTTATCAGTATTTCTCTGGAGAAAAGCACATTCGAGGGACAAAAACATAACACAAAACTATATTTACAGTGGTATGAATGAGATTAGGGTGGTTTATCTGGATGCGAGCATCGGCGACTGCAACACGTATCAGAAGTCTATGTACACCGTCTTCCTCACGTTCATCATTATTAACTTCTGATACCTGGAATAAAAATCAAATACTAAATAATATAAACCGTTGACCTTGATCTTAGCTACACATTTTGTAATTGTGTAGTGATGATACAACTAAGTAAAAGAGGTTGTGACCAACGCAGCTACATTTTACCGAATATTCCTGATGATAATTTAATAAAGGTGAGTTTGAGACATGTTAAAACCTAAGATGATTAAAAAAATAGAAGTATCCATGCACAGCGTAAACAGAAATTCTCGATCAAAATCAATAACTAGAAAATGTGTCAATGGGACACGGATATCGCTTTATAGTAAAAAGGTTGCAACATACAATTAATTAAAATAATTCTTGAAAAATAACCTACCTAACCAATTCCCTAAATCGATTTCAATAAAGTTTAGCAGTAGGTCAAAATTAGTCATGTTGGCCTACGTGTGGTAAAGATATTTATATTTTTCGATGTCCTGAAATTCAAGTTTTATGTGTGCAAAAACGTGTAAAATATATGTGTATTGAACACACAGAAGCAAAGCTAACATCCCAAAAACGCTTAATTAGAACTAATCAACTAATCAAGTGTAAAATGTAGGCTACCTGGTGACTTTTGACTGTTACCTGTGATACGCAGGCTTCATAACCTCTGCTCCCAGCAAAATTGCATTTTGTTTATTTCGCCCATTGTTTTCTCGTGTGGGGCAAGGCGTTTTGTTAGCAACTGGGACCATACGCCGCTGGCCATGGAATACTGTGAAAATACCGCATTGTTCCATGTTCACCGTCATATGCATACCATCTTCGGGATGGCTCAAATGTATGTACTATTGGCATTTTAAATATTTAGTTCTGCTCAACCCGGGGCTAGAGGGCGAGAACGGTAGCAAGCAATTTTCACTACCGTTCATGAACAGTCTCAATCAAACCGAGACTGCAATATTTTTGTATTTATCGTGTTCGACGATTTCCAAATTTCTCCTTTCATACTTTTTTATGGTGTCTAGTACATTATGTATTTGACCAATCCCGAATGGTTCATATTTACAAAGTTAAATGAGCATAGCACAGTAAACATTGAGATGGTGGCTATCAATTATTTGCATTGTCAAGTAAATTCTTGTTTCCATGACATTTGAACTAGTTGTCTAAACGTCAGTACGTATTCTCTGTAAACAAACGGATCATATATATATAAACAAATAAATATAAAAGTTGAATAGGAAATGCAGCTTTCACAGAACACAGTAAACCAAAAAAACATGCAACAAGCCAAACATGAATGGCAATGTTAATAAGGAATAAAGGCATATGAAGTCACAAACACAAAAAGGGTTGACAATAGGGCTACCGCCTTGGAACGGTCAGTAGCAAAATAGGCCGCTGGTGGTTTAAACCAGGATCTAGGGTGCACCAAACCTCACACTTACCCTACTGTCATCCCAATAAAACGGGACAGTGTAAATAAAGAAATCCCGCCATGAACTATTCTCTAACCAACAAAGCAGCATTAATAGGCAATATAAGTAAAACACAAAAATGCTCGTGTATATATAAATACAAAAAACAATAGCCTAGAAAGCCACAAAGAAGTAATCAATGACTTGGCAGAAGCCAGAGCAAGAACAGAATAAACCATGGCACGACAAGACAAGATTGCAGACAAACATCAAACCCCATACTTACCTCATCCCAATAAAACGGGACAGTGTAAATAAAGAAATCTACGCCATGAATATTCTCTAACCAACAAGGCAGCATTAATAGGCAATCTTAGTAAAACACAAATATGCTCGTGTATATATAAATACAAAAAAAACAATAGCCTAGAAAGCCACAAAGAAGGTACTCAGTGACTTGGCAGAAGCCAGAGCAACAAGAGAATAAACCATTGAGGGCACGACAAGACAAGATTGCTGACAAACACCAAACGTCATCGTCCTTTTGGGCTTTAGGTTGACGTCATCTTAGAGTCCACAGCCTGTCCGGTCATCGCACAATTAAAGAGGAAAGCATAGTGGCGAACTGTAAATGGGTCACCACCAAGCATGCAGTGGCATTGCAGAATGATAGGGTCATAACCTCTTTTGATAAACCTTTTAACAAGTTTAACAAAGATTGTATGAAAGTGATCATGACCAAGGATCTTATAAAGTTTGTAAATCACGTCACCATAAAAGTCAGGTTGTGATAGTCCTTGTCGCAGAAGAGTTCTTAAATTACTTTTATATTTGGAAAGAAAATAAGGGTTACGATAATAGCATTTTGCAATGGTTTTACGACGTTTATGGTAACGGTAGCCCTGATGGAGTATCTTTCTAGTTATACAAAGATTACGAATATTAAAGTCCTCAACTCGAGTAAAGCTCTAAAAAAACGAATAAATTGAGACACATATAACCCATAGGAAGTTGCTCGGGGAACATCCCCATCTAAATGAGGATAATTAACCATATAAGTCATATACAACATGAAATAGTGTTCAAAAACGCATGTTCAAGGTAAGTTCATTGTACATTGAACTTTGGCCTGATTATCTAAAACATTATCTTGTCATTCTTGTAAAACTTACTTCCTTATATAGTATAAACATATTTTTTATTATTATATTTTACCGAAAATTGTAGGTACATGCCAGTTGCTGACTAACGTTAAATGGATCATACTCGTGTTTATGCAGTTTAATGAATACGGGTCATGTTTAACATGAAATATTGGGTCGAGCCCACTTTCAGGGTCAAGTTGCTGTTGAAATTGACCTTCACATTTTGTCCTACGGACTCTAAATGCAATAGGAGCATGTTCAGCAATACATACATATACATATGCACGAAGTAACGCAAAAATGGGTTCAGCCAAACTTAAGGAAACTAACCCGCCAAATAACGGTACAATTACACTATAAAACCGTTAATCAAAACTCTATCCATGTGTTCAGGTCATATAATAGTGTATATGTGCCAATTAAAAGTATTGGATTTTTCACGGGTTTTTAAAATGCGTAAAATGAATTATGAGTTGGAATCTCCAAATTCAACGCTCCAGTTGTGTGTTGTGGTCTGGCTGGTTAATGCCGTATATATTGTGTCTATAAAGTTTGTATTTTCAAACTATATAAGATATTTATATATGTCGTCGTCAGTAGGTTTAGAAACGGTGTACATATGTTGTAAAATGTGGTTGTTGGTGGGATAGCTACTTTAATAAACAAACTTGGACAACAAGTTAACCATTTTCAATGTTAACTTTCAAGTTAACTGAGACCTTGATTTTGACCATCTGACTCAAACTCATTACATGTATACCGGGGGTCCCAAAGGGGGTGTGTGTTCACGTGATCACGTAAAATAAAAACAAGGATCACGTCTTCACGTGAAAATAGCAAAACTTTCACATTTCACGTTAAATGTGGATGAGCAGACGTAATTATTACATTTTAACACTGCGTGCAACATTAGCAGAAGGGTACCAACTATTAGAAGATAAGCTTATCTCGTAGTTTGAAATGCCATTCTGGACTGCGATGGAAGAGGATGTAACCCGCACCCCCCCCCCCCCGCTCCCCCCACCACCCCCGAGTACTGAATACTCCTTAATTTGAGGTCTGAGTACTGAATACTCCTTATTTTAGAGACCGAGTACTGAATACTATTTAGCACAAATTACATCATAGTTCTTTTAGAAAAAAAAATCATAGATCTAGGTGCATTTTCTTCTAGTCTTTTTACACATCATCATTTTCTGCTATCGTACATATACAAGATTAAATATCTAAAAAAAAAAAGAGGCCCAAGAGGGCCTGTGGACGATCTACTGGCTTATATTGCTCTTATAACATCAATGAAGCGAGTGACTATCATCTTAAAGAGGCAAAATATAGGATTTTTAACTAAATCAAGAGCTATAACTCCGCCATTACTGGTCCGATCTGGCTGGTTTTCGAATTTGGCCAGTAGAGACAATAAAAATTTAAAAAAAAAAAAAAAAAAAAAAACAATTTAAAAAAAAAGAAATAATGAAAAAAAAAAAGTAAAAATAAAAAAGAAAAAAATAAAAAATAAAAAAAATTAAAAAAATAAATAAATAATAATATAAAAAATAAAGTCATTAAATCTGGTAAAGTTTGGCAAAGATCAGATGCAAAATGAAGGCTATCGTATGACGAGGCAAATTATAGCATTTTTTAACAAAATCAAGGGCCATAACCTCGCTGTTACTGGTCCGATCTGGCTAGTTTTCGAACCTGACCGAGCTTTCATTGACATTAACAATCTGATAAAGCTTGGTAAAGATCGGATGAAAAATGAAGGCCCTACCGTCTTAACAAGACAAAATATAGCATTTTGAACTAAATCAAGGGCCATAACTCCGCTGATACTGGTCCGATATGAATGGTTTTCGAACTTGTCCAAGCTTTCATTGATATTAACAATCTGATAGTTTGGTAAGGATCGGAACAATTAAGCCCCTATCGTCTTAACGAGGCAAAATATAGCATTTTTAACTAAATAAAGGGCCATAACTCCGCTGTTACTAGTCCGATATGGCTGGTTTTCAAACTAGTCCGAGCTTTCATTGATATTAACAATCCGATAGCGTTTGGTAAAGATCGGTTGAACAATGAAGCCCCTATCGTCTTAACGAGGCAAAATATAGCATTTTTAACTAAATAAAGGGCCATAACTCCGCTGTTACTAGTCCGATATGGCTGGTTTTCGAACTAGTCCGAACTTTCGTTGATATTAACAATCTGATAGTATTTGGTAAAGATCGGATGAACAATGAAGCCCCTATCGTCTTAACGAGGCAAAATATATCATTTTTATCTAATTAATGGCCATAACTCCGCTGTGATTGGTCCGATAAGGCTGATTTTCAAACTTGTTTGAGCATTCAACGACATTAACAATCTGATAAAGTTTGGTTAAGATCGGATGAACAATGAAGCCCCTATCGTATTAACGAGGCAAAATATAGCATTTTTAACTAAATCAAGGGCCATAACTCCGCTGTTACTATTCTGATATGGCTGGTTTTCGAACTTGTCCGAGCTTTCATTGATATTAACAATGTGGTAAAGCTTGGTAAAGATAGGATGAAAAACGAAGGCCCTATCGTCTTAACGAGGCAAATAATAGCAATATAGCGTTTTTAACTAAATCAAGGACCATAACTCCGGTCTTACTGGTCCGATTTGGCTGGTTTTCGAACTTGTCCGAGCTTTCATTGATATTAACAACCTGTTAAGGTTTGGTAAAGATCGGATGAAAAATGAAGGCCCTATCGTCTTAACGAGACAAAAGTTTACGACGGACGGACGACGGACAACGGACGGACAACGGACGGACGACGGACAACTCGGCATCCCATAAGCTCTGCTGGCCTTCGGCCAGTAGAGCTAAAAAAAAGTATCCAAAAGGTTTATAATATTATTACTAATAAAATGACGAATTAAACATTATGAAACTGTATATGTGTTACTTTTTGTCTTTTTTCTTCTATTATATTATATTTCTTGTAAAGATGTGTACATATAGTATATAGTACAGTACGGTGTTATACCCTCGATATGTTACTTACATATTAAAATAAAAAATATTAAGAAAAAATAAAAATAAAGATAAGATAATTATTGATTGCAAACTAATCATGTTATAAAAACTGTCAAACACGTATATGTTAATGAAATCCCGGAACGTTAATGCTTAATTACAAAGCCGCTTAATATTGTTTTATGCCCCCATAGGAGGTATATAGTAATCGCACTGTCCGTCCGTCCGTCGGAAATAATGTCTCAGCTATTACTTGGAAAGTACTGAAGGGAGTTGCGTCAAACTTCACACAACTGTTCATCACATTGAGAAGGTGTGTCGCGCGCAAGAATCACGTTCGTGTCTCAAAGGTCAAGGTCACACTTGGAGGTCAAAGGTAATCAAATCGTAAAACATTCATGTCTCAGCCATTATTTGGACACTACTGAAGTGAGTTGTGTCAAACTTCACAGACATGTTCATCACAATGAGAAGGTGTGTCGCGTGCAAAAATCATGTCGGTGTCTCAACGGTCAATGTCACAGTTAGAGGTCTAAGTTCAACAAATCTTAAAAGAAATCATGTCTCAGTCATTACTTGGAAACTACTGAAGGGAGTTGCTTCAAACTTCACACAAATATTTGAGAAGGTGTGTCGCATGCAAGAATCATGTCAGTGCCTCCAAGGTCAAGGTAACAGTTGGAGGTCAAAGGTCATTTTTTTCATGTCAGCCATTAATTAGTCCAAATCTACTGAAGGAAATTAATGCGTCAAACTTCACACACATGTTCATTACAATGAGAAGGTGTGTCTCGTGCAAGAATCATGTCAGGGCCTCAAAGGTCAAGGTCACAGTTAGGCAGGTGGTTTGCAATAGGTCGCATCCATGTCTCGTGGACACATTTATTGGGGTTGGGGTGGGGGGGGGGGGTGGGGGGGGGGTTCAGCCTCATGAACTGGCGCCCACAAAGTTGCAAATTTCGTCCTTGAAATTAGACAGACTTTTCGGATGTCGGTCAATTTGTCCATAAACAAGCAGATACGATTCTCGCGCGCTATTAGATCTGCGCACACCTAGCGGTATTATGTTGTACTACCAAGACCATCATACAAATAGTAATATATTTGGAATCCAGTCAAGGGAGACCACTTTTGTCAGCAAACTGTATTAGACTAGTTCCAGGCCGACCAGTGCTATTTGTAATGTAGTGAGCTATGTCAGTGAAACTGTCGGCATACCACCAGTCTATACTGCCTATACTGTATCTGATACACGACTCGGCTGATTGTAGTGTCCCCGGGGATTCCCCGTGCCAGATGTTCGCTCTCGGGGGAGGCTCGGGGAGGAGGAGGGACACTAAAAAGACTGAAAAGGACTAAAAATTCACGTTTCACGTCACCATATCACGCGATCACGTTTTACCAAGACCAAAATCACGGATCACGCTGATTTAATGTTCACGCAATCACGCAAAAATAGTGTTTGTTTCACGTGTCACGTTTTTAAAAACATCCCGATCACGTTTTCACGCAAAACCCCTTTGGGACCCACTATACCTTAATATCCCAATCCAAATATGTAGACACAGTGTTTTCAAGACAGATCCAGAAGAATTTAAGTAAACAACAACTTAATAGATGTATATTTAACCGGACGTCGGCCTTGAGGTTTAATTTCACTAAATCAGCCGGATGTGCTTGCCTGGTGCATCGAAAGTAGTTCTGTATTAAAGAGTGCTAATCTTTTTTTCCTTTAAAATCTTTTTTAGTGCAATTTCCTGTTAATTTTTGGCTGTAACTGTATTCTGGACATGTTGTTGATACTTGAAAAGGGAGCTCACCATGTTTTTGACAGTTTGTAATATAAATTTCAGAAATGAAAGTAGACAGTGTACGAATTTGCAAGGGGTAAAAATAGCTTTGACCTTTGACCCGGTGTAAGTATACAACTGAAGAAATGTTTCTTAGAAGGTATTAAACCCCCAATTTCCTTGTTGATGTTTAATAGCAGACATGTTTATTTGCATGATAAAGTAAGTTCCCCAGAATTCTAACCAGGTTTGAGTTTTTAACAGGTTGTCAGCATTCTAACTTGACTATGGAAGGGCAATGGAGATTCATTTACGCTATTATAACCTAAAACGTCTTGGACAGGTAAACGGTTTTGTTCTAATCAGTTAACCTAAACAGTTCAGCTCGCTCTGTTTTGTTCAGTCAGATAACAATTCGGAGAAAAAATTCTAAACACCGGTAACAATTACTTTTCAGACGCAGCATATATTCAATGACAAGGAATTCTATGACTGCTGTGTCATGCAATGTGATAAGGAACTTACCGCCCGATTGAATAGTGATTTTAACCTTCCATCGACTGGTGATTTACCCATCAAACTATCAGAAACTTCGAGAAGTTCCTTGGGAAACACACGTCTCTCATAATCCTGTTCTATGTTTACAACCTGAAAAAAATATCTAAATCTATTAATGTATATATTTAGTACAATGGCTCTTACAAAAGAAAACGAGCTACAAACACAAGTTTCCATTGTTCTTTACTTTTATTTAAGTACTTTTAGGTAAAGGCCAGTTATGAATACCAATTATGGTTCCAGAGATGTAGCGATTGCATCATTTTCTAATCCAGTATTAGTCTCGCCCAGCTAGACCGTATCATGCATATGTTCTGGATCCGTGTAGCATAGCGTAACGAAGAAATCAGAAGCGGGCCGGGTGACCGAGGCTAATCCATTATATGGTAAAATCGGAATATACTGGAACTTATATTTAACTTGAACTAACATCATAATTAATATATAAAGTTGTATGAATGCCGCTGATTAGTTTTGGAAAAGCAGCATTTACAAAGCTAATGAGGCCAACGTGCAATTGCAAAGGCTCTCGTCTATTATTTAACTTTATCATGCAGATATGCACTTTTCTGCCTAATAAAGTCAATGACCAATTAAGCAAATCGATGCGGAATCTCTCGGCGTTTATTGTACGTAACGTTATCTGACGTCATGCACGTAACTTTGCCTGACGTCATAAAACAAACAAAAAACAACAACATGGCGGCATCCTCGATAAGCGTGACATTCTGAGAAATAGGTAATAATAGTAATTCATACAAAAAATGTGGATAATCTACATGATAAATAGAATATTATGTCAGTGCCTTTTACTATCAAGAACGAAGAATGGCTCGGCCGAAGAATTCTTCGTTTTCTAAGCCTCGCCTTATAAACTTGATAGTAAAAGGCACTGACATAATATTCTCTATATGTTTGACTTATTAGCAACTTACAACACTGGATAGTCTGTCTTGAAGTTGTTGCAACAATGAGACACTATATGGATCTGGAGAATATTTTAGTACGCCCTCTTTTTTGAATAAGTAGAACGTGGAAATACTCTGGAAATACATTTAAATACATAATTCATAAGTACATATATATATGGAACAAATGTACTTGCATGATTCTGGTTCACAGTGACTTGAAAAGATGTCTTGATGCAGCGATTTTAAGTTGTTTATGCATTAAAGCTTAATTGATAACGTTTACAGCAACATTTTTTACAGCAACTGTTCAACGACATTGAAAAAAATAAATTGTGTTTAGTAAAGTGGTGCGCTAATAGAATGTCAAATTCAGAACCAATTTAGAACCACTGAACATTATTGCTACTTATAGCTTCTGAAATAAGAGAATGAGCCTGAGGCGCGAACTTGACAATTTGAAAGAATCAATGTGCTTTACGGCTCCTCGACAAAAATATTAGGTCATATTGTGCGCGAAAACCGATGAAAACGAAATGGTCAATTATTAAAAGTATGCTAAAATGTATAGGTAAAACTATTTACAAATAAGGGATAATAAGGTAAATATATTAGCTATACATATGAAGATCAACAAATGTCCGTCATATAGGCCTCGCAGTTTCTGAGATGGTATCCTCGGCTGCGATATTTGAAAAGAGCACAACCCAAAGAACATCGTACCAAGCATTAGGTTGGAGACGAAGAAAGACTTATACAAAATTGGAAAAGAAGTGTCCTAATACCGCTTGGGAAAATAACAGTTATAAAATCATTGTTACTTCCTATATTAAAGCATTTATTTATCGGATTAACAAACCCAAATTAAATCATCACTAAAGAAATAAACTCATTATTTTATAACTGTGCGAAAGACCTTCAACAATGAAACATATTATACTTGTCAAACATTATTTTGAAGGCGGGTTACAAATGATTAATCTTAAGGCATTTAATATGACCCCTTAAAGGTACATGCATAAGAAGCATGATCTTAAAAGAAGGAATTTGGAAAATATAATAGACGAACAAATGAATATAAAAGACATAATAAACTGAGAAAACAATCATCTAAGTTCGGTAATAAAACAATAACAAATCCTTTTTGGGCAGATATACTAGAATCAGTTAATACATTTCAAAAAATGAACAAACCTTCAATTGAAAAGCACTGTTATTTCTAAATGACGAGATTTTAATTGGAGGAAAACAATCCTTTTTTAAGCATGGTATTATAAAGGAATTATTCATAGTAATAATATTTTTAAAGACGATGGCAAATTTCTCTCTAGAATGTGAACAAAGAGTTGGAATCGAAACTAATTTTATTCGATACAATGATGTGGTAAATGCAATAAAAACATGTTTAATGAAATATAATATTACTCTAATTGAAATAACATGTCAAAATCCTGTACTGCCATATCATATATGCACTATATTGACATCAACAACCGGATGTAAAGATACTACAATATGTTTGATCAAAATGATGAGACACCTTCTTCAAAAGCAAAAAGGGAACAAGTATACAATATTCGGATAGTGAAACAAGGGAGAATATTTACAATGCAGCTTTTAAAAATAATTACAGTACATACTAACATTGGTTCCAAATAAAAATTAATCATAGAATTCTTTCAACTAAAAAGTATGTATATACAATTAAAGTTATAGATAATCCTTTATGTACATACTATCAACAAAAAGAAATTTTAATCCATATGTTATGGACATGCCAAGCAACTCAGATTTTTTTAAATCAAGTTAAAATATGATTATATGCCCATAACATTACATTACTATTTATAGAAAAGCTATTTACTTTTAATATTGGAAATCCAGCCGATTTACAATTATACTACATATCTTCATCAAAGCAGTCAATCATCGCTTTACAAAACAGACTAAGATACCGGTATAAAGCTCTTAAATGTATCGCTACCAAAAACAATAACATGAATTTATTTGCAAATATGTGGCAAACATACATGAAAATAATAGTTTAAATCCTTAAAACACCTAAGAAACAACAACAAACACTTGACTGAAGTGTCAGAGGGAGACATAAGTAATGTATGTGTGCATGCTAGCAGCAGAACCAAAAACAGGGAAGAAACAACGCACTGCTTGACGTATACGCAGAAGCAATAGCAACATATATTGTTGTAAACAGCATAAGTTTGACACAACTTGCCATTAAAAACATTTATCATGCAGATATGCACTTTTCTGCCTAATAAAGGGGTGACCTATTACATTTTGCTTTAATTAAGGCACTGACCAATAAAGCAAATCAATGCGGAATCCCTCGGCGTTTATTGTACGTAACGTTATCTGACGTCATGCACGTAACTTTGCCTGACGTCATAAACCAAACAAAAAACAACAACATGGCGACGTCCTCGATAAGCGTACCATTCTGAGAAATAGGTAATAATAGTAAATCCTACAGAAAATATGGATAATCTACATGATAAATAGAATATTATGTCAGTGCCTTTTACTATCAAGTTTATTAGGCTCGGCACGAAAACGAAAAATGGCTCGGCAGAGCCTCGCCATTCTTCGTTTTCTAAGCCTTGCCTAATAAACTTGATAGTAAAAGGCACTGACATAATATTCTCTATATACCGACACTAACTACAAGACTCCACTTCAATACCAGAGTCCAATCTTCACACAAAGACTCCACTACAATACTCACAATCTCCAAACCAAAACTGCACCCCAATTCTCGTGTTCAATCTTCACACCGAGACTGCACTCCAATAGGCCATTCCAATACGCGAGTCCAATCTTCACACCAAGACTCCACACCAATACTCAATTCCAATCTCCACACGCAGACGCCACCCCAATATTCCAGTTCAATCTCCACACTAAGACTCCACTCCAATACTCAAGTCTAATCTCCACACCGAGACGCCACTCCAATACTCAAGGCTTATCTCCACACTGAGACGCCACTCCAATATTCAAATCTCCACTCCGAAACGCCACTCCAATACTCAAGTCTAATCAGCACACCGAGACGCCACTCCAGTACTCAAATCCAATCTCCATTCCGAGACGCGACTCAAATACTCAAGTCTAATCTCCACACCGAGACGCCAGTCCAATACTCAAATTCAATCTCCACTGCGAGACGCAACTCCAATACTCAAGTTCAATCTCAACTCCGAGATGCCACTCCAATATTCAAGTATAATCACCACACCGAGATGCCACTCCAATACTCAAGTCCAATCTCCACACGAAGACTCCATTCCAATACTCAAGTCCAATCTCCAAACCAAGACCGCACCCCAATACTCAAGTCCAATCTCCACACCAAGACCACACTCCAATACTCAAGTCCAATCTCCACACCAAGACCGCACTCCAATACTCAAGACCAATCTCCAAACCAAGACCGCACCCCAATACTCAAGTCCAATCCGCACCCCAATACTCAAGTCCAATCTCCACACCAAGACCGCACCCCAATACTCAAGTCCAATCTCCACCTCAAGACCGCACCCCAATACTCAAGTCCAATCTCCACACCAAGACCGCACCCCAATACCCAAGTCCAATCTCCACACCAAGACGGCACCCCAATACTCGAATCCAATCTCCACACCAAGACCGCGCACCAATACTCAAGTTCTATATCCAAACCAAGACGGCACCCCAATAATTAAGTCCAATCTCCACACCAAGACTGCACCCCAATACTCAAGTCCAATTTCCACACCAAGACCGCACGAAGACTCCACTTCAATACTAAAGTCCAATCTCCAAACCAAGACCGCACCCAATACTCGAGTCCAATATCCACACCAAGACTCCACTCCAATACTCAAGTCCAATCTCCACACCGAGACGCCACTCCAATATTCAAATCCAATCTCCACTGCGAGACGCCACTACAATGCTCTAGTCTAATCATCACACCGAGACGCCACTCCAAATACTCAAATCCAAGCTCTACTCCGAGACGCCACTCAAATACTCAAGTATAATCTCCACACCGAGACGCCACTCCTATACTCAAATCCAATCTCCACTGGGAGACGCCACTCCAATAATCAAGTCTAATCACCACACCGAGAAGCCACTCCAATACTCAAGTCTTATCTCCACACCGAGATGCCACTTCAATACTCAAATCCAATCTCCACTGCAAGACGCCACTCAAATAGTCAAATCCAATCTCCACTGCGAGACGCCACTCCAATATTCAAATCCAATCTCCACTCCGAGACGCCACTCCAATATTCAAGTCTAATCACCACACCGAGACGCCACTCCGATATTCAAGTCTAATCTCCACACCGAGACGCCACTGTAATACTCAAATCCAATCTCCACTGCGAGACGCCATTCCAATACTCAAATCCAATCTCCACTCCGAGATGCCAATATTCAAGTCTAAGCACCACACCGAGACGCCACTCCAATACTCAAGTCTAATCTCCACACCGAGACGCCACTCCAATACTTAAGTATAATCTCCAATCTGAGACGCCACTACAATACCCAAGTCTAATTTTCACACCGAGACGCCACTCCAATACTCAAATCCAATCTCCACTGCGAGACGCCACTCCAATAATCAAATCAAATCTCCACTCCGATACGACACTACAGTACTCAAGTCTAATCTCCAGATCGTCTCGAATACTCAAATATTCAAGTCTAATCACCACACCGAGACGCCACTCCAATACTCAAATCCAATCTCCACTGCGAGACGCCACTCCAATACTCAAATTCAATCTCCACTCCGAGACGCCACTCCAATACTCAACTTCAAGTCCAATATCAACACCAAGCAGGCCCGTAGCTACGCAGAGCCACACCGGGGCAGTTGCCTCCATAGAATTTTGGGAATGTACATACTTTACAAATAAACAACTTCAATATCAATAAATAATCAATAATCGACAAAAATGGCTGGCTTAAAACTGAAGAGCTTGTCTGGGGAATGCTCAAAAACGCAAAAAAATGGATGTAGAAATACAATCCGGAGTTTTCGGGTAGGTGGGGGTGCATGTCACCGGATCGAAGCTCCATAGAAAGGGATTGGCCTTGGTTAATTTACAGGGTCGGCTGACTGGCGAAAGACGAATACCGTACATTGCCTTCAGTTCAGTTAAAATTTCAGGTTAAAAACCAGGCCTACTTGTGTATTGATGAAGTGCGGGGTATTGGAGGAGTGCGGAGTATTGATGAAATGCGGAGTATTGAATGAGTGCGGAGTATTGATGAAATGCGGAGTACTGATGAAGTGCGGGGTATTAAAGGAGTGCGGAGTATTGATGAAATGCGGAGTACTGATGGAATGCGGGGTATTGAAAGAGTGAGTTTAGGAAATCAAGACGAATTCTTAGTAGGGCAAGTACGTGTGTTAACCTTAACTTCTTCCATAAGGAACATGTATGGTGTCACGAAAAAAAAAGCAAAAAACATCCATGCATCTATGAAAAAGCAGCACTCGACAAGATCGCTATCAACCGTTGTAGAAATAACAGCTTATGTAGTACTAACAGTAATAGTAGTAGCAACACAGTCAGGCAGGTGCATGCGAGTGCAATATTTTTTCTAGCAAGAAGTTCGCTTCACGCTGAATATATATACATATATTTTACCTTAGACTTTATCTATATATAATTTAAAATTGATTAAATTTAAGAATCAATACTTACATGTCTAACGTATGTGAATCCTTCCTTTGCGAAATAGTAAATCAGGTCATGGTCCATGAGACTGACATTCCGAAAGTTCACTTTAAACTTATCCGTATATACCTTGTCAACGTCCTGAAATTCCACTGGTATTGCAGCTCTGTTAAAACGACACAACAGAAACAGCAGCACTACCGATATTGTTACTATACTACTCATGTTTTAGGTGTAATAACTTCGAATTACATTCAAATCACGTTAGTACATTCTTGTTTATTATTACCGAAAAAGCATACGTTGATCGTTACACAATGTCGAAATTATGTTTAACTTTAAACACAATGATAGGTATGTAATCTCATGTTACCACTGTATATCCAATAATATGTATATGTTTTTGTCTCTATTTATCAAAATCGTAGATGCATGTATAAATATTACAATATGAACATACCGTCGTAGTTTCATGTTTTAAATATCATGATATGAACATACCCGGGGTATTTAGGCGTCTGGTTTCAACGCAATATATGTTGAATTACTGACTGAACCGAGTTTAACGTAATTTGTCAGCATGTAGAGAGCGGAGCTAGCCTGCAAGATGAATGGCCGGGCTCGTGCTGGGTACGAGCCCGTATCAGTCATTAATCAACCTTAGTACAACAGGACCTGAGGGTTCGAGTTAGACGGAATCTGTCTGACTTTATTTACATATCTGAATCATACATGTATTTACAATTTGTGGTTTCTTTTGATATTCTCTCGTTCTTCTTTGTTCTACTTCTTATCTTTTACTTTGTTCATCTTTATATTTTTTTATTCTTTGTTCATCTTTCTCTTTGTTCATCTTTCTATCTTCGTCTCTTCCTAATGTATATATAGGTCATTTACTATATATTTAGGTTTTCTTGTCTTCTTTTCATTTCTCTTTCTTCTTTTCTGTTATCTTTTCTTGCTCTTTTTCTTCTTCTTCTTATTTTTTTAGTTGTTTTTTTTCATACAGAGAAAATCGTGATCATTCTTAGCACAGTGAGAACTTGCCCGAGCTTTCACTGATATCAACTATTCGGCCAAGTTTGGAAACGAAGGCTCTATCGTGTTAACGAGGTAAAGGTTAACGGATGGGCGGACGACGGATAACTCGTCATCCCATTAGCTGTAGAGCTGAAAAACAAAACCTGGTGTAATCAACAAATAGTAATATGCAAAAACAATGTGCTACAGTTAAAATAATTATTAATAATTACTTGCAAAAATAGAAAAACTAAAATGGAAGTAATGTAGAATAACAATTGATGTCTCATGAGTTTAAAATAAACAGTGCAGTTTGTCCTTTAAGGTTTAAGAATGTAATATATAACATTGGTTTAATTACGTTTGTTTAAGAATTCGTTAATTTTATTTCAGCATTTAAGTGGTATTAAAGGCCAGTAGTAAATGGCAATTCCATGATGTTCATTAGTACTTATTATTACCGGATCTCCTGTATAAATGCTATATCGTCATTTCTTGCTAATTCACTAAGGAAAAGATGGTTCCCGGTGAAAACCAACTGTTACCGGGCTTTAGTTTCGACTGTTTCCCTCACGTGCTGAAATTTCGTTTGCGTGACGTCATGTTGCTTTTTTCACCATAGGTTCCCATTATAAAACAAATTTTCATTTTCACTGTTTCGTACAGTAACATTAATCAGGTAATAAAACAGTTATCACATGTGTGTTTGGGGAACAGTCAAAACTGTTTTCCCTTGGTGTCGGGGGATGTCAGTGTGAACTGTTTCCCTCGGCCTATCGGCCTCGGAAAACAGTTCACACTGCCATCCCCTCCACCTCGGGAAAACAGTTTTGACTGTTCCGCAAACACACATGTGATAACTGTATAATGGTAAATTTGCAATTCACTGCTGTCGTTTAAAACAGCATAAACGTATAAAAAATACGCAAATCAATTCTTATATTTACATTATAAGTTTAAGATGGGTTACAAATAAAACAAAATGTTACTAGTTTATATTTACTGGAATAAGCTGGCCATGGCTTCAACAATATATAGTGTAAAATAAAATGTGTAGTTAATCAAATTGGAACATTTCAGGTAAATCCAATGTTCATAGTCCAAACTAAGTTTAAATTGTAACGACCACTGTAAGTGTATTTGTTTAAACATATTTATTTTTACATCGATTGCGAAACAAGTTCTCGCAACTTAGATTAATCACTCTCGGTGGCTTCCTGGGTAGAACCAGTACTAAGCAATGTGGATTAATTATCTTGCTCAAGGATAAATAACGAGGCCGCAACGGAGGATCGAACCCACGACCTCTCGATCAGAAGTTCGGCGCTCTACCGCTGGACCACGCACTTCACTGTAAGTGTAAACCATGGGGACAGCTGTTCACAAAGACAAGTCTTAAAATTAAAAACTTCTTGCATAGAAAATAACAAAGTTCTTAGAATATTTTAACTACACTATGCTGTGTCCGCGAAATACTCGGCATGTGTATGCCACAAGCCGCGTGGCACCGCCTTATTTTAACTTGGGGCTTTTAAATTAATCCTAACGAAGCAAAAGGCGATGTTTATCATTTGTGTTTGTTGTTTTTAAGACAATGCTGTATTGGGATGGTGTACACTTATTTTATCAAGTCAAGCCTTGTTTGTGAATGGTTTACAACAAGGAATTCAATGTTTCATAAGTTAAATTGAAGAAATTATACATTTAACCTTTAAGCTTGGCTGTGGCTTTGCAATCGTAAAGATAATCTTTATATTTACCCTAATTGGGTTATATTAGCTCTCCGTAGCTATTTTATCGCAACAAACTGTTGTTGAGCCTTTTTGTAACTTTTATAAATTATTTATAAATTATGACATGACAAAATCGTATCAACAATATTGATCCTTGGAAGAGTGAAAGCAAAAAGGTGCAAGAGAGACAACTGCTATCAGTGTATTTTCAGCGGAATATTACGTCATTTTCGGCAGCTGACTCTTATATGACTTTTAAATCTGTCTATGGTTAACAGACTGTGACTCATGTAAGTGGCAATACGCATGCTTTACAACTTGAATTCCTAGAGAACTCGTCTGAAAAACTTGAATGGTATAAACACATATTTTGTAATGTTGAAAGGTTACCATTTCACTTGCTGAAATGACATTTTTTCGTAAACCAGTCTACTGAAATGTAGCATGTAATCCATTCGCAGCATCTCGTACAACTGCTTTGCGGGATCCCGAAAAATGACGGGATTGGCCGAGCGTTCACGATTGGCATGTAGATGTACATTAGCAACGAAACATTCAGAAGTCTCAATAGTGCAGTTGGTCGAGGAGCCGTGTTAGTGCCCAGGAATGTAGGGTTCAAGCCTGCTGATTTCCCTTTTTTTTTTCTTTTTTTTTTTTTTGATTTTCATTGGTTTATATTATTCCTTTACATTTTTCACTTTGATAACGCAATCTTATAATTACATATGGTAACAGTGAACAGTTTATATGTGTTGTAATGTACACTCTAACGCACACGTGAACAAGCACACATGAAAAATTGTATTTCTGTGGATGTGTACTTCCAGCATGTCGTATAACAAGGTAATTGTAATCCAGGGGCGGATCCATGATTTCAGCTGAGGAGTGGGGTGGGGGGGGGGGGGGGGGGGTGTAAGATTTTGGTCGATATTCGGGTCCGTTTCTAGCATCATAAAACGGAGCGAAGCGAGCGAAAAAAAAATTATACTGAGGGCGTGCATCGAAATTGGTTGATATGGGGCGTAAGATTTTGGTCAATTTTCGGGTCCGTTTCTAGCCTCTTAAAACGGTTGCGGTAGTGCATTGATAGGGTAAAAAAGTCCGTTTTCAACTAAAAGGATTTAACAATGTGTTAATTAAACCACTCATTAGCCATTATGCGTGGAGTGAGCGAAGCGAGCGAGAAAAAAATTCATACTGAGGGCGTGCATCGAAATTGTTTGATATTTTATCTACAGTAACATGGACATACATGTATGATCCGGAATGTTTAGTGGGGGCGCGCCCCCCCCCCCCCCCACCCACCCCCTGTATCCGCTAGTGTAATCAATATGTAAGGAATGTCAAGGTTTTTGAACAGAAAGAAGCGAGGTTGTCAAGGTTTTTGAACAGAAAGAAGCGAGGTCGCCCACATTGATTTAAAATGCTTGGTAGGAAGAACTGATGGTAAAAATAGGAAGAATGTAAGAAAAAACGGTCGTGGCGTCTTTATGTCTCCGTGACAACATTTATTTTTTTCAATATTGTTTTAACACCCGTGACTTGATATATTATTATGTTAACTTCTTGTCTGTCGGCAGCTATTTTACGCTTGCGTAAAACCTTGCTTGTTCTCTGTTGAGACATATGTACGCAGTAGTCACGTCTCTTTCAAATGTGAAGTTTATACATAATTGACCGGGGTTTTATTTTTTCAAAAGAAAGTACCAAGTGAATGTAAATATATATGTTTATATACTAAGTGCTCGTAACCAGGTTGTTACTTGTTACTCTGAAACCCCTAGTCTGAATTTAACGAAACATGACACAAGCATTCACTAACATGTATATCTCGTATCTAAGAATCCAGTTAAAAGAATTCAATGGAACATCACACATATATTCCCTTCCATGAGAAGAACTCTGAAACTTATACTGAAACAATAAGGTTTAGCAAGCCATTTTATTATACCTCACGTTTACACTCCTGTATAAATTGCCCATACCCTTAGCGTGAAGCAATTTTTACTGTTCACCGGTCAACAATGTTTACTGTTACACGATTGTGACGTCACGGGAAGTATAAAAATAGGTTTTGGGGTTTTCCAATAACGACACGCTTTGGCAATTGGAAATCGGTGGACGCTTATTAAAATACAGTTGAAGTTATGTCAATCGTAAGACGCTTGGTTTACCAAACGACAATATATAAATATTGCATCCCTGTGAATTGTCAACCTGAGGAAAAATAATGTCAACCGAGGCGAAGACGAGGTTGACATTATTTTTCCGAAGGTTGACAATATCCACTGTCACCCTCACTGGGATGCAATATTTATTTTATTATACCGAACAAATGTTTTGATTAAAATTTAAATATATATTGACATTATTTTCCTCAGGTTGACTTATATCCACTGTCACCCTCACTGGGATGCAATATTTATATATTGCACATCTAGCTTAAATAAATGTAATGTTATTTTATATTGTGAAGTATTTTAAATCATCGGCATGACTTAGGTTGATATTCTTTTTCACTTACTTTTTGTATTCCAATGTAAGTATCAGAGTTATCTCCCATTTAGTTAAACCATACTATGTCACATTTAAAAATACAAATAAGGTAAAGAGCAAGATTAAACATTATAAAATAACTGTTATGGGTCTCAAGTTATAAAAACCGCTAAAACAATCGACAATTTCCTTGCCATTGTAAAGATATAGGGAACCAAAGTTTACCATTTGTGAAATTACCTCCCATTACATTGAAATAAGAGCGAAATTATAATTTCTGTAAAACATGTAGCTTACAACATGTTGCTGTTTTTTCACATAATTCTTTTGAGACTTAATCTCCTAATATAACTGATAATTATGTAAGTTATATTGCCCATGACCGCTTCTACACATATCCTAGAATCTGGTCAACGGGATTTTAATGTTATTTACTTGCTAAACTTATTTTTATCAGTATATATAATGGGATTAATATTCTCCATAAACAAGCAAGGTCTCAAAAGTCGAGCGTGCTGTTCTCCGACAGCTCTTAACCTAATAGGTTAACGTGGCCCATTGGAGTATGATGGACTTGAAATCTGGAGGACCCAGATTCGAGCCTGACCGGCGCCTCTGAGTTTCGTTGGTATGTTCTCGAGCAAGGCACTTTCTCTTAGCCTCGTCTGTCTGATGGGGGTATAAACTGGGAGGTCCTGTGTATCGAAATATCCTCAGAGCACGTTAACCAACATTCAATTCTATATTTACATCTCTCAGATTATTGAATTAGGAGGGTTAGATTAGACAAAGCATGAAATTTATATCCAACCAGGGCCCTATTTCAATTTTCATCCCAAATCCAACGCAACTCCTCACCCCATTTAAACATACTTTTTATTCTATAAATTGAGAAAAGTGGGTGAACATTGTTGAAACAAAACAAGATAAAACGGCATAGCGTTGGAGAATATTCAGGAGTATTCTTTTTAGTATTACATTACTCGTGCTCTCCATAGGATTTGAATTTGAACGGTGCTTACCTTGTGTTTAACACATGTTAGACCATATATGAAGGTCATTTGTCTGTGGTAGAGGCAGACCGTTCCATATTTTCTGTGTAAAACCAGTACTGTAAACATCCCGCCATCCGTAAGAATTGACACTTTCCCACTTGACAAGTCAAGCTCCCAGTGGGATTCGAACCCGCAGCAGTGAGAGGCGAGAACGATTAAGACGCGGCATCTTTACTATCTCAGCCACGGAGGCGCTGCTCCCTATAGGAATATTGTGTTGTGTGTCGTTTTAAAGTACATAGTGCTACCGGTGCCTCAATATGTGATGTAAACTAGAGATAAACACGTTCACAAAGATATAAATTGGTTATCTTCCGTCACGTTTGTGTAAATGATCTACAGCCTTAATACTGTATTAAGAGACGTGCAAAAGGGAAGAGCAAAATTGGCCTCTGTACAAATATGGTTTCTTAATACAGGTGCATTTAAAACAATACATTTGGGGACTTAAATGGCCGTCTCTTATAGCATGTGGCCTCTTAATAGAGGTGATCTCTCTGATAGGTAACTAAACCCCCAGTAAACGAAGTTTGAGACGGGGTATATAGAGTCACTGTGGCGGGCGATCTGTTGGTCTGTCGGTCGGTCTGTTGAATCTTGTGAAGCGAACTACTTCTACCGTTCTCAAGATATGGAATTTTGTATACATGATCAACATGAAGTGTAGATGTGCGTGACATAATTTTTGTGTGGCTCACTTAATTCCATGCAGAGTTATTGCCCTTGCACTTAGTCAAAATTGCTATATGCAGCATATATGCAATCTTGTGGAGCGAACTCCTTTAACAGTTTTCAAGATATGAAACTTGTGTATACATGATCAACATGACACTCAATTCCATGCATAGTTATTGCCCTTGCACTTAGTAAAGATTGCTATATTCAGCATATGCAATCTTGCGGTCCGCGAACTACTTTTACAGTTTTCAAGATATTGAATTGAAACTGTATATGAACACGAAGTGCACATGTGCGTGACACAATTTTGGTGTTGCTCTCGCAATTTCGTGCAGAGTTATTGCCCTTTCAAGATATTGAATTGAAACTTTGTATACATGATTAAAATGAAGGGAAGATGTATGTGACACAATTTTGGTTCAGCTCGGTCAATTCCATGCAGAGTTATTGCTCTTGAACTTAGTCAAAATTCTATTGCTATATTCATCATATGCAATCTTGTGGAGCAAACTGCTTTTACAATTTTCAAGATATTAAATTGAAACTTTGTATACATGATCAAAATGAAGTGTTCAGTCAATGCCATGCAGAGTTATTGCTCTTGAACTTAATCAAAAGTGCGATTCAGCATATGCAATACTGTGGAGCGAACTACTTCCAACAGTTATTAAGACATTGAATTGAAACATTGTGTACGTGATCATCATGAAGTGTAGATGTGCAAGACACAATTTCTGTGCGGTTCAGTCAATTCCATGCAGAGTTATTGCCCTTGCACATAGTAAGCATTGCTTTATTCAGCATATACAATCTTGTGGAGTGAACTACTTTTACAGTTTGAAAGATTTTGAATTAAAACTTTGTGTACATGATAAACATGAAGTGTACATGTACTTGACACAATTTTGGTGTGGCTTAGTCAATGCCATGAAGAGTAATTGCCCTTGATCTTACTAAAAAATTGTTCGCGGGGGTATTTATCACCTTCAGTGATAGTTCTAGTTGAACTAGTAGGAATGGCAGTTGAATTAACAACAAAGCAACAAAGAAACTGTATGTTTTAGTTTTATTAAAATTTATACATTTTGAATATTATATAATTAACAGTTGAAAATACTTTAATTAGATATTTACCCTTTTATTAAAATAAAACTATTACTGACTCGCACACTTAATATAAAGGTCAAACGTAAAACGTAAAGATAGATACGCTTGTATACATACTAGAATTCCGCAGAATTGTCTCGCCGCCAACACTGCGTTGACACTTGAAAGCTGCCTAAATGGATGCAACCCATGCTGAATGACATAACCAAGAATTGTTGATGCGCATGTTATTTGAAGGAAAAACAGATAAGTGGACTAATCACGAAACTTGAATGTATTTATCAATAAGGCATCTTCTACTGATATGTCGCGTTAAGTTTTACTACCCACTTGTCCCAAGATACAAATATAACCGAAGTCTAAAGTCTCTAATGCATGAACTGTTCTTATGAGAGACCTAAACCAGAGACGTAATGATCTCTGCCTAAACCAGAGACGTAGGTCTCTGCTTAAACGCAATGCTTGAATGAACAAATTAATTATCTGCCCTGTGCCTTGAGGATCAAGTTTACACCCGCATTTAGTAATTCACGTTTAGTTGTACTACTCAAGATAAACTAAACCCGAACTAGTGCATACAGTTTCCGAGAAAGTAATCTAAACGAAAAACGTGAATGTAAATAATAACACGAAACTTGAATGTAAAATCAGGGCTTTATAGGAATTATATTTTCAATTATCACCCCAGGTAAAATATAACACAAAATTTGAATGCAAAGTTATCAATGTTACACGTGCACTTATTATATAAGTTTGATTTGTATTACACAAAATACAACTTTAACCGAAGTTTGATGTTTAATGCATATATTTCCTGATAAAGAGAACTCATCAAACAAAAGGCCCTACTTGTAAGATGTGATTCAAAAACATAAACATGATAGAGGCCAACCCAAGAAACATGTTTCCTATATATAACTCTATGTAAACTTTGGGTTATCGTGGCCGCCATTATGAATATTTGACGACAACGAAAAACACAAACTTGATAGAGGCCAACAACAGGAACATGCATATGATATTTAACTAGAATGGAATAAGTGGTAATATGTCGTTTGATAAATGTCCTTAAATTTGACCTAAGTTTAGCCATGGATGGTGGCCATCATGGATAACTGGAGGCCCAAAAAACGCAAATCTGAAGGGGACTAACCCAAAGATCATTGTGATTAAGTTTCATCAAAATCCTTCAAGCAGTTTCGGACAAGATGTCATTTTTAACGTTTTCCTATATAACTCTATGTAAACTTTGGGTCAACGTGGTGGCCATTTTGATTATTAGACGAAAACGAAAAACACAAACTTGATAGAGGCCAACCCAAGGAACATGTATATGATATTTCGCAAGAATGGAATAAGTGGTTTTGGAGGAGATCCCCTTTGAAATTTCCTTTAATTTGGCCTAGTTTTTAGCCATGGCGGCCATCTTGGATGAGTGGCGGCCACGAAAAACACAAATCTGAGAGGGACTATCCCAAATATCATGGTGATTAAGTTTCATTAAAATCCTTCAAGAGGTTTCAGAGAAGATTTCATTTTTAACCTTTTCCTATATAATTCTTATGTAAACTTTGGGTCGCCTTGGTGGCCATTTTGATTATTAGACGAAAACGAAAAACACAAACTTGATAGAGGCCAACCCAAGGAACACATATGATATTTCACAAGAATGGAATAAGCGGTTTTGGAGGAGATGTCGTTTGAAATTTCCTTAAATTTAACCTAGTTTTAGCCATGGCGGCCATCTTGGATGACTGGCCGGCTCGAAAAACACAAATCTGACAGGGACTATCCCAAATATCATTGTGCTTAAGTTTCATCAAAATCTTTCAGTCGGTTTCAGAGAAGATGTCATTTTTAACCTTTTCCTATGTAACTCTATGTAAATTTTGGGTCGCCGTGCCGGCCATTTTGATTATTCGACGATAACGAAAAACACAAACTTAATAGAGGCCAACCCAAGGAACATGTATACGATATTTCAGTAGAATGGAATAAGTGGTTTCGAAGGAGATGTCGTTTGAAATTTCCTTAAATTTGACCTAGTTTTAGCTATGGCGGCCATCTTGGATGACTGGTAGCCGTGAAAAACACAAATCTGAGAGAGACTATCCCAAATATCATTGTGCTTAAGTTTCATCAAAATCTTTCAGGCGGTTTCAGAGAATGGCATTTCAGAGAAGATGTAATTTTTAACCTTTTCCTATATAACTCTTATGTAAACTTTGGGTCGCTGTGGCGGCCATTTTGATTATTTGACGATAACGAAAAACATAAACTTGATAGAGGCTAACCCAAGGAACATGTATATGATATTTCACAAGAATGGTCCATAAGTGGTTTCGGAGATGTCGTTTGAAATTTCCTTAAATTTGACCTAGTTTTAGCCATGGGGGCCATCTTGGATGACTGGCGGCCGCGAAAAACGCAAATCTGAGAGGGACTATCCCAAATATCATTGAGATTAAGTTTCATCAAAATCCTTCAAGCAGTTTCGGACAAGATGTCATTTTTACCTTTTCCTATATAACTCTATGTAAACTTAACGAGTCACCGTGGCGGCCATTTTGATTATTCGACGATAACGAAAAACACAAACTTGATAGAGGCCAACCCAAGGAACATGTATATGATATTTCAGTAGAATGGAATAAGTGGTTTTTGAGGAGATGTCGTTTGAAATTTCCTTAAATTTGACATAGTTTTAGCCATGGCAGCCATCTTGGATGACTGGAGGCCGCGAAAAAACACAAATCTGAGAGGGGTACTCCCAGGTAAAATTGCGGTTCAAGCGGTTTCAGAGTAGATGTCGATTTTATAAAATTGCTACCAGACAGACGGACGACGGACGAAAAGTGATCGCATAAGCCCTCCTGGCCTTTGGCCAGTATACCTATAAACATGAATGTAAAACAATAACAAAAAACTTGAACGTATAGTTATGTGCCCCTTACTTGGAGGGTCAATGTTACACCCGCAATTGCTATAATGCAGTCCAAATGCTTATAGTGCCTGAGAAAGTGAACTCAATGCAAACTTGAATGGTCACAACACTTTTCCTGGAGTGTCAATGTCACATCCACTTTTGTTACGTCACTTAGGGTTGAACTACCCAGGATTCATCTAGAACCAAAGTTTGATATAGTTCCTGAGAAAATGATCTAAAGGCAACATTTTAATGTTCATGCGGCCGTCACTGCTGTCGGAAAAGTAACACCTAATTCTCTTGTTTTTCTTCGAAAAAGGAGAGACAAAATGTTGTGTAAGTATAGGATAGAGGCTATGAAGAGAAATCATCACCACTAAGAAAGCAAAATGAAGCCGAGAGTGAAGCGACCAATCATGGTTTCTTAAATTAATGGAGAAGGTTTCTCTTCGAATAGCATAAAGGCTATAAATATTCCCTTCATAGACTCTATCCGACTTAGTGTTTGCCATATGTTTTATCGATACCCATGAACTTAACCACAAAGACTGCTTGTAATAAAATGTTCCTGAACAAATGGTGAAAATCTGAGGCAACTGATTGGTTGAAAACCTAGGGTAAACACAAATACTTACTTACATTCAAAGACTAGAACAAAACATTTAACACTGTTAATAAATAAATAAAACAAATAATAATGTTAGCGAGGTTTTTAGTTCAAAGATGTGTTACCGGTATATACCTTTAGTGTATCATTCACCCTGGTCAATATTATAAGAGAATGGTTCATAATCGAGAATTTCAACACGACCTGTTTTTTATTGGATCTGATTCTCTGTCAATGTTCCGATTAAAAGCTACACCAAGGGTTATAATTTCTCAATCTGAACCATAGACAATTAATACTTTTTCTTGCATAGAGTATTTGAAATGTATATCTATAGCCACACCAGCAGGCGGAGTATATTCAAGTAGGTAGTTCTTTATTAGAGACTGAGAAATAAACATGTAAACCAATTGTCATGTTTTCAATGATATTACATTAGCGACGAGAATGAGATTATTAAAACAATGCAAAAATAAATAATATGTTATGATATGTCAATGTTCCGATTAAAAGCTACACCAAGGGTTATAATTTCTCAATCTGAACCATAGACAATTAATACTTTTTCTTGCATAGAGTATTTGTAATGTATATCTATAGCCACACCAGCAGGCGGAGTATATTCAAGTAGGTAGTTCTTTATTAGAGACTGAGAAATAAACATGTAAACCAATTGTCATGTTTTCAATGATATTACATTGGCGACGAGAATGAGATTATTAAAACAATGCAAAAATAAATAATATGTTATGAAAACAAAATCAAAGTGAAATAAAACACAACAAAACAAGTTAATTAAAACAATGGAAGTAAGAGTTAATTCTGCACAGACATTGGATTAATAACATTTCTGGGACAGAAAACCAAGTTTAACAAGAACGGAATATAAAATGTCAAACAAAACAATATTCTTTAGAATAAAACAAAATGGCTGCAAAACTCTAACTCATACAACCAGGAGCGTTCAAAATAATAGGTGGAAATACAAACTTAGCCAAATCGTGAGAGACTTACTTTAAAAAAATTGACTATTTTCTCAAAGCTTCGGGAATAACAAAAGAAGAACAAAAACGGGCATTACTGTTACATTTTGCAGGTTCGGAAATTCAGGATATTTTTGAAACTTTATCCGATACAGGTACTACCTTACAAGAGGCTGCAGACAATTTGAGCGGCATGTGTTCAGCCAGTCAATACAACACATTGATGAAACTGTAGATCAATACATCGTTCGGCTGACAAAATTAGCTTCTTCGTGCGAATTCAAAGAAAAAGATGCAATGATTCGGGATCAAATTATCAATTCTTGTTGTTCAACTAAACTTCGAAAAAGGCTTTTAGAGCAAACAGATTTGACTTTAGACAAATTACAATCGATTGCTAGAACGCACGAGCTGTCAGACACACAAGCAAAACGTATTGAGGACTCAAACAATTCAATCACCAATACAAATCAATCAAATGGCGACCACAGGGCGCAGGAAGACTACCGAGTTCGACGAAAATGGCAACCACCGAAGCCACAGAAACAATGGAATCAAGGTGAACGTTCTACGGATCTACAACCACCCAGTTGGAGTTACAGCGAATCAACAGCAATCTGTTATCGTTGTGGTGACTCTGGTCATTACAGACGTTACTGTGTTAAAACAAAAGGAGTTACCTGTCGTGCATGCGGAAAGAAGGAACATTTCGCAAAAATGTGCAGAAGTCAAAACAAAAAACTAAATATTTTGGAATGTGCTGATGATGAGATTTTCACGATTAATAAAGGTAAGGATGATGCTATTATCAGCTTGCAAATTCAAAACAAATGGATTCCTGTGTTGATTGATTCGGGCGCATCTGGCAATGCTATTGATAGTCAAACATTTGATAAAATAAAGACCACAGAGAACCTTTTGTTGAAATCTAATGCAAACATTTATCCCTATGGTAGCCAGACTCCTATCAATATTGTAGGGAAAACCACTCTCAATATTACTGTAAACAATACGACAACTAGAGTCGAATTTCAAGTCATTCAAGATAAAGGCAAAACATTGCTAGGCAGACACACTGCTACTGAGCTTGGTTTATTGCACATTGGGCTGATAAACTCAATTGGGGCTCCAGTGATGCTACTGAAAAGATAATAAGTTCATTTCAGGACAGATTTGAGGGCATAGGGAAATTGAAAGATTTTCAATTAAAGTTGCATATTGACAAAACCGTACTAACCTGTTGCACAGCCAGTCCGAAAAATCCCATTTAAAATGAGAGTACAGGTAGATAAGAAAATTGGTGAACTTGAAAGATTGGACATAATAGAGAAAATTAAAGACCCTACACCATGGGTATCAAATTTGGTACCAATCCCAAAAAAAGATTCAGATGTTAGGATTTGTCTGGATATGCGTCAAGCAAATGAGGCAATTCAGAGGGAAAGGTTTCCCATGCCAAATATAGAGGAAACACTTGAACAAATGAATGGATCTTGTGTTTTCTCTCGACTCGATTTAAAGCAATCATTTCACCAGATTGAGTTGGAAAAAAGCTCTAGGTACATTACAACATTTAATTGTTACAAGGGTCTTTATCGGTACAAGCGCTTATTTTTTGGGGTGAAAAGTGCACCGGAAGTGCATCAAAGGGTCATACAACAGATCTTAGAAGATATTCCTGGTTGTAAAAACATTGCTGATGATATTATCATTTATGCCCCCTCAACACAATTGCACAATGAGACACTGATTCGCGTACTGACTAGACTACGTGAACATAATTTGACATTGAACAGAGACAAATGTGAGTTCAATAAGCAAGAACTTAGATTCATGGGTCACACTTTGTCAAAGGATGGAATCAAGATAGACGAAAGTAAAGTGAAGGCGATAAGAGACGCTGCACCGCCTACAAATGTCTCAGAGGTCAAGTCTTTTCTAGGATTAGTGACATGCTGCTCCAAGTTCATCCCGAACTATGCAACATTGGCAGAATCCTTGCGAAAATTGACAAGAAAGGGAGTTCATTGGCAATGGTCAGGGGACCAAAACAAACCATTTGTAAAACTAAAAGAAGTTTTGTCCAGCACTCAGGTCATGGCTTATTATAATCCTGAGGCTGAAACTCAGCTTATTGTGGATAGGTCTCCAGTAGGTCTTGGAGCAATTCTAAATCAGAAACAGTCAAATGGCGAGTTTAGACCGGTAGCATATGCTAGTAGAACATTGACGGACGTAGAGAGACGGTACTCAAAGACGAAACGTGAGGCACTCTCTGTACTTTTTGCAATACAGAGATTCCATGTTTATCTCTGGGGAGAATGGAATTTGAAGTCTTAAGTGACCACCGCCCCCTTGAAAGAATATTTTCAAGTGTTCATTAGGCCCCTCCAAGAATTCAAAAGTGGGTCTTAAAGTTACAACCCTACTCATTCAGGGTAAAATATCTGCCTGGTTATTTGAACAGTAGCGACATACTTAGCAGGAAACCAATGACTGAGTCAGACACTGCAGAATACACTTGTAAACAAACCGAAAACTATGTCAGTTTTCTGGCCAAAGCTTGTGTTCCCATAGCGGTCACATTAGAGGAAATACAGCAAGTTTCGAAATCTGACCCAATCCTGCAAAAAGTCAGTACTTGCTTTCAAACTAACAGGTGGGAAAAATCAGAAAATTTGCGATCTTATTATCAAGTCAGAAATAAGATAACAGTAAAGGATTCATTAATCCTGAAAGGCAATAAATTGGTGATACCAGAAAAACTTCAAACACGTGTGCTTAGCGCCGCGCATGAGTCACACATGGGTGTGATCAAAACAAAAAGGCTAATCAGAGAAAAGGTTTGGTTTCCAGAATTAGACAAAAAAGTTGAAGACATGATAAGAACGTGTCATGTTTGCCAAATGGTTTCTAACCCGACAGACGAACCTCCGGTAGCTATGACTGACTTACCGACAGGACCTTGGCAAGACCTAGGACTAGATTTGTTTGGTACGTTAGGAAACGATGAATACCTATTAGTTCTGATTGACTATTATACAAGGTATCCACTCGTAGAAATAATGAAGTCTACCTCTAGCCAGTCAATAATTAATCAGCTAAGGAAATGGTTCTCCTTGTTCGGTAACCCAGTCAAATTAAGACCGACAATGCTCCAAATTAAGTGAGTGGTGAATTTGAAACTTTTTTGGAAAAGCTAGGAATCAAACATGCTAGGATTTCAGCATACTGGGCGCGTAGCAATGGTCTTGTGGAAAACTTTAACAAAAGTTTAAAAAAGTGTGTAAGAACTGCCATTGCACAAAACAAAAATTGGCGAGTTGAATTGCAAACTTTCTTGCTACATTATAGGACAACTGAGCAATGTACAACTGGTTTTAGACCAGGTAGGCTTATGTTCAACAGAGATATGAAAACCAAATTCCCTCAGCTAAATAAGGTTATGAGAAACAAACGTTAAGGCATGTTGACAAAATAAATAAACAGAGAATTCAATACTATGCAAACAAACAAAAAATGTTAGGATACAAAAGGTACTCTGTGGGTCAATCTGTTTTGATTAAAAAATGTGACAAAACAAAAACTAGCCCAAATTGGGAAAACACAGTTTACAAAGTTGTGAGGCAAAAGGGCACTGCTTTAAAGCTAAAAGCTGATAATGGAGAATTCCGTTACAGAAATGTGAGTCATGTGAGACCTTATTTTTTTGTGTCAGGAAAACAAAGTCTGGGAAATGTGGAAAATGACAATGGAGATAAGCGGAACTTAAGAAAAAAAATGACAATGGAGATAAGCGGAACTTAAGAAACCGGATAAACATCCGACCACCAGCGAGATATAGAAACAATTAGAAAAGTTCTAGTGTGAAAATGTCAGAAACAATTACCCTGCGTTGATAAACAGATAATGGACTTTATGTGTTACAAACCAAATGTTGACAGTATAATTATTTTACTGTATGTATTGCATGCAACAAATAATTTAAATTAAGGAGGAATGTAATGTATATCTATAGCCACACCAGCAGGCGGGGCTTATTATGTGATTACCTATCTATCCAGTATATTCAAGTAGTTCTGTATTAGAGACTGAGAAATAAACAAATAAACCAATTGTCATGTTTTCAATGATATTGCAGTATTGATGTTGCCAGTATATTTATTTAGGGCAATGACGTCATAAAGTTGATGTTACCAAAAATTTGTTAATACAACAGATCTTAGAAGATTATAATTTGTTCAACTATAATCATGTTTTTTTTATCAGATATGCAAGAACAAATACTGCATTTAAATACATTTTATGAATGCAATTTCTAGTAAACAAAATAGTTTGACAGATCCAGCTGGATATATCTTAAAATAATCCGAACGACATACATCAGCATGGACAAGTCAAACCATTCAGAAATAAGAATAGTGAAAACAACAAAGCATTTAAGACTTTGACAATTCTGATTTAAAAAAAAAAAAAAACTCATAGAAATGTGTTTTAATAAATACTGTTTTACATATTTAATCTTGTATATCCCTCATCTGAATAAGCATATAAAGTTGGTTACTGGTTCCCGTTCCTGGTTCTATATTCATATTGAATTGAGAACTAGAAACTAGATTCCTGGTTACCGATTCGAACACAATAAAAAAGTAAATAAGATCACTTTTCTAATTACAAATATTCCAGTTTCATGGAAAGAGACATGCGCATGCGATGTACCATGCATAGACGGCAAAAACAGGAAAAGGAAAGCAGGAAGTTTTTTCAGAGCTATGTCTCTTAATTAACAATTAAAATGATAATTCACGATTTCCACACAATTTCAACTGGCTTTAACACTCACAGAAGCCAGTTCTGGATTCCTAGATACCAGTTCCCGATGCAAATCCAGTAAGGAACTGAACAATTCGACTTTTGATTTAGCAATTATGCAAAAATCCCAGTTTGATGGAAAACGACATGTGGTATTAAAATCGGTCAAATGAAAAAGGGTAGGATGATGCTTTTTTCAGAGTTATTTCCAATCTTCAATTATTAGAGACTTAACTGTTATTTGGGCAATTTTATTAAATCGCATGTCGTTTTCAATCAAACTGTGATCATTTCAATTAGAACAATGAAACATGAAAAAAACAGTACCTAGATCCCAATTTGATTGGAACTAGGACATGGAACCAGGAACTAACTTTATGCTTCTTTCATCCGACTCTTGATGAACCTTTTACATTTTAAAACCATATCACTTGGTCATTAAGATGCACACAATTACACATGCACACACAGAGCATAATATTGAGATTCAATTTGGTTGATATTGCATTTTCAACACTGTATAGCAACTAACTGTCATGAATATTATTTACCTATTATTATGTAATGAATATTGCATGGTTAAACATATTTATACTGATCAACACTATGCTTTTTGCAGATGATACAACCTAGCTATACAATAACGATAGTGGAATTTCCCTAAATACAAGTTCATAATTTACAAATCCCGTACGTAGCCTTAGAAGCGTGAGTGTAACGGTATGGTTCTAAATCAATAATGAAAACAAGAAATATCACTGTAAGTGATAAATGCCCCCGAAGTGTCCTTTGACCTCTAAGTATGACCTTGACCTTGGAGCCATGGACCTGAATTTTGTGCATGACACGTCGTTTGGTTGTGGTGAGCACTTGTGCCAAGTTATTTGAAAATCTGTCCAGGCATGCAAAAGTTATTGACCGGACACGATTTGACCTTTGACCTCTAAGTGTGACCTGGACCTTGGGGCCACAGACCTGGATTTTGTGCGTGACACATCGTCTTGTTGTGGTTAGCACTTGTGCCAAGTTATTTGAAAATCCGTCCATGAATGCCAGAGTTATTGACCGGACACAATTTGACTTTTGACCTCCAAGTGTGACCTTGACCTTGAAGACCTGGGTTTTGCGTGCGACACATCGTCTTGTTATGGTGATCACTTGTGCCAAGTTATTTAAAAATCCCTGCAGGGGTTGTGACGTTACGGTCTGGACATGAAATTGCGTACCTGTTTTTGACCTATGAACTTCAAGTGTGTCCTTGACCTTTGAGGTACGGACCTGGGTTTTGCGTGCGACACATCGTCTTGTTATGGTGATCACTTGTGCCAAGTTATTTAAAAATCCCTGCAGGGGTTGTGACGTTACGGTCCGGACACAAAATTGTGTTCCTGTTTTTGACCTATGAACTTCAATTGTGACCTTGACCTTTGAGGTACGGACCTGGGTTTTACGCGCTACACATCGGCTTTTTATGGTGATCACTTGTGCCAAGTTAATCAAAAATCCAAGCAGCGGTTTTGAAGGTACAGTCCGGACACGAACTGCGGAATGACGGAATCCAGACAGACAGACAGAATCCGGACAGACAGACAGATGGACGGTGCGATTACTATATGCCATGGCCCCGAAAAAAATTCGGGATTTTCGGGGGGACATAAAAAAACACCTACCAAAAGCAAATTAAGCCAGTTTGAAACTGCATTACAACAAAGCACAGTTCTCAATATTCCTGGGAACTGTCTATTTGTGTTTAATGGTACAAATGTTAAGTCTAAAGAGTTCTCATTCTCAAATGGTTGTTTCAGCATTGATAATGATTCAGCATCCAGATGGTTACAGTCTTGTTCTGTTTTACCTTACGTCTACAGAAATATTTATTACAGCTTGCGATGTCTCTTCCAACAATATTTTTTCATTTGTTTTGAACAACATTTTTAGAATAATCGAGATGACACATTTTTGTAGTACAATAAGCGTCTTCAGTTTCTCAGTGGCGAGGTCGTGGCTTAACATTTGCAAACCTCCGCCCTGAGCAGGTTTGCTCCCTGGCAGAAGCATGTCAGATGAGGAACTAATCATCCGTCATCTCTTCTATCTGACATCTCGTCTCCCTCTGATGTTGCTGTCCCACTAATGTATTAAAGGGACACAAAGCCCAATTTCAAGCATTGTTGTTATATGTAGTTTTCATTCAACTCCTCATTTGACAGAATCTACATCCAGGGTTCATTAAATATCTGTCAAACTCTTCAATTGCATTATCCGTATCTTCAATTACATTATCCGTATCTTCAATATCTATATCATCCAGTAACAGAAAAGAGTCAGCTTGCCTAATTAATGCTTGAATACATGTTTGTTCTTGTGTGCAATAACTGTCACGGCATCTAAAGAAATAACAGTAAATAAATATAAAAAAACCTATCATTAAAAATACGAATATACCCATTCCTATACCAACATATTCTCCCACACTCATTGATTCATCATGTTCATTGAGATCTGAAAAAAGAAATATATATTGTTTTCAAGACGGATGATATTTTTATTTTAAATCAATGTAGCAAATGATATTGAGTTAATGATCATCAAAGTTATGTTGCTTTAACGGAATGTGTAAATAAATAATGAATACTATCCGCCTAAACTATCAATGACATACAAACAATTCACATTAAGGATCTATATATATATAGCTGTTATTGATCAACTCAGAGGTAGACTGGAATCTATGAAGTAGATTACAGTTATCACTCTAGCAGTTTACTATTTTTACCATTGTAATTTCAGCTACTCAGATATTCAAATAGTCAGTACAATTAAACAGATCTAACAGTTGAAATGATGAAATCTCGTGTCAAGGTGGGTACAATAGCTCTTGTACAACTGGGGTGGAACTCTGGGGTGAGGAAAGGCCTAGCTCGGAATCACCCTAACGATGGTGTGAAAGATGTAAATGTTTTATAACACCTGTCATATATCAAATGAAAACGGTTGTTTATGTTAATTTTATGAAGGTTGTGTAGAGTTAATCGCATTTTAAATATAGAATAAGGGATTACTTTCAAAAACACACATTTTGGATGTTGGAATTTATATAAATGTGGTTTTGTTTTAAAGTCCACGCATAATGCCGAGCACAAATATATTATTGTTATTATGTCTATGTGCCGAGACAACGTGGGATTCTTCTCGAGGCTCAAAAGGTAGAGGGACTATAATACTTAGAACTACATGAAAACACAATTTTAAACTACACGAAAACACGATTTTGTTTTATATAACCGAAGCACAGTGATTTGTGACCTTGGCATTCGGGAGGTCGTGGGTTCAATTCCCGACAGCATCATACCTCGGATTAAAAATAATAAAACGGTAGTAGTCACTTGAAACTCTAGCCTGACAAGCTTATACTGGGTAATGTTACGACTGGTTAAACCAGTGTCATTAAAATGTGACTGGTTTGGTTATCATGTACTATGGCGTGGTATTCCAGTGTGACATCACTATATCTAATACAAGTAGACACTATACACACGCATTCAAACAAGTCCAAAAAGTATTTGTTTTATATTTCAGACCTCTCTCTCTGGTGTTGAGTTATCTTACTTCTTCCCAATCGTTTACATATTCATGATAATACATTGTATATATGTATATACATATATCAGATATAACATAACCATGGATAAATAATACCCTATTACCGTTCAGTTCATTTTATTTAGGTTTACGTTTAATCAATAATTTCTTCTGCAATAGGATTTGCAATTGTAATAAATCGACAGAGAAAGCAATTATTTTACCTTTCTCACATAACGTGGGGTCTTCACGCGACACCACCCATACAGCAGTAAATATGATCATATCTTTTGTAAGCGGCAATGTGATTGGTCGTTTCAAAAGGAAAAAGTATAGGTGCACCGATAGTTTTGTGCGCACGTCTAATTATGGTGGGTCAAAAGAAATTTATAGGTGCACCTATATATTTTATGGGTGCACCTACACTTTTTTATATGTGCACCTACATCTATAGTTTTGACCCCGATCGTACACCATAGTTGTAAGCGTTGTACCGTGTTCATAGTACCCGTTAAAAGTACTGCTTAGATCTCTGATGACACTTACAGCTTTTGGTCACAATACAACATTTAAGTAACACGGATCTATTTATCCTTATGTCCTGGACAAAAAGTCAACAAAGCAAAAATCAGTCAACAGTAGCATCGTATATGCAAAATGGAATTGAGTTATATCACCTATAATTTTGAAGGTTGACCATATTGTGTGTCGGGCAGCAGCCACCAAAGATCCAGGAAACATTACACATGGAAAACTTAATTTGTTTGTACCAAACATGTTTGGTAAATAATCAACTTTCCATGCCGCTCAGATTTCCAAAAGGGGACACTCAGAAATAAAATCTCTTAGTTAACATAAAATAATTACGAAATTTACAACCATGCAAAACAGTTTCTATATTCAGATTATCTTTGATATGAGGTTATCAGATTTCTCCGTACATGTGCGTTTTGGTGCATGAAAATGTTTAAAATATGCCCACTAGATTCCGTGTGTCATTTAAGGAACACCATGGCCTATAGTTTGATTGAAATTCATCCAGCATTTTTTAGTGGTGGGCTATTTTTTTCCACAGCTTAGTCTTAGTTTGACACAACTGAAGCATGACCACTGTAATAGTCTTTGGTGCATATAGTTAAAATTACCTTTATCCTACAGATATAATTTGCTTTGTAACAAAATAATCGAACGTTCGGACAATCATACTAAGACAGGTATTCATAATTTTGATAACGCATCATCAAAAGAAACTGACCAATCAGTGACCAGAAATCTGACAGACCTCTAAATTCTGGTAGGTGATAAACTCGGTCTTTATCCTTGCTGTTCAACCAAGGTTACTGTTAAAATTAAGGTAATTACAGTGTGATTATTTTAAAACCCTGCATATTTCATGCACATTTATGCAAATTGATTCGATATATGTACCTTTCAAGATTGAATCTTGAAAATGATCATCTTTTTTACTCGACCAAAGATTTTTATTTTACCATAGAACTTAACGATAAAAACCGAGTAACACAAATGTTATCACCTAGTAAAAATCCAATTTTTGTACACATGCATTCTGATGCTTTTAAAAAAACTAGAACACACCTCTCTTGTCGCATTGCAGAATAGGTCCACCTCCTGCTTCAGGCTCCTTCTCCGTTCCATGGAAAACCATCTTCTTTATGCCAAACATGCACTCAACTTAAATGCATATAACATGTTTATTAAAAATAGAAGGGTGTTCCACGGAACACTTGTGTCACCTGCCATGTGCTTATTTCAGCAAGGACAATCTAAGTAGCTGTAAAGTTTGAAGACAGGGGATACAATCCTTCATGAATTATGGAGAAGATTTTTTTAATTGTTAAAGTTTTATAAACAAGAGCGTCGCCTAACACAGTATTATACACCCATGTCAGATCAATATGACCTTGACATTTGACATATACCTTTGACCTAATGGCCCCAAAAACAACAGGACAGAGTTCCATCCAACTCTCACATAGGGCAATGTACCTATGAAGTTTTAAGTGTGTAGATATTATGGTTTTGAAGTTATTGTGCAGAATGCATATTTCCATATAAGGTCACTGTGACCTTGACCTTTGACCTACTTTCCCCAATACGAAACAATAGGGTTCCTCCCATACCTAGGGCAATGTACTATTTAAATGCATAAGCAATGTCAATCATACAGATCTAGTACATGACACTATTTCAACACTATTGATGTGAACATAATATCGGAAGGAATACTAAAATGGCAGAAATTGTGCCCTTATTATCCGAAAATATTGGTACAAAAGTTGTTCTGTTTTTTACGGTACAAAAAGAAAAGGACCAGAATTGGTATTTGATGTTGGGGTTAGGGTTAGTACAATACATATATTATACCCTTTGAAAAACAAATTTGTGTTACTTTAAAAGCCGAAAACTTTATCAAACTCGAGAATAAATCGACAGAGAAATGATATCGTGAATAACCTAGAGGTCAGTGTTAAAATCTTGCAAAAATGTTAAATAATAAATATGACACATTGTGCATACCGCATTAGTTTTAAAATGCATACATGATCATCACTGGATAGTATCACTTGTAAATAACTTAAACACAAAAACATTTATAATTTGAACGAAAATTGATAAAGAAAGAATATCACAAAATACCCAATGGTTTGTGTAAAAAGTATGCATCACATATGATAGACATGAGTATATCTGCCACTATTATACAGTTCTGCACGTTTTCAGTATGATCCCTATCACTTTCATAGTCCTGCCCCTATGTGATTTAAGATGTATATTGATTCGTGATTTAATAGTCGTATATATATTCCAGTTTACAACTTGATTTTTAACTTGTGGTCCTTTTTTTTTACCGTGTATATATTAGTATTGGTCATGGCAGACAATGGAAAACACATACCTGTTGCAGTGGCATCCTCTACTCTGACCTCTACAGTCCACAAACCATACGGATTCTCTCCCCAAAAATGTACTGACATGAATGTCCATTTCAAATCTTTAAATTTCTCCGTAACCTTTTTACTCATGTTCATCTTGGTCAGAATCGGAGAAGATGTGTTCATAGGTGATATGAGATGAACTGCCACTTCCGCAATATCTGAGCATTTCAGGCTCAACTCAATTTGCACATGCTCAAGATATCCCACAAAGTCTAACGTGTTGTGGCAGCTACTGCTGTTTACGGTAAACTGCTTTGCTGTGTATTTGCTGAATAAAATAATGTTAAAAATAGTAATTCAACACCAGATATTTAATTCCTATGTGGGTATTAAAGGTCCATATATATACACAGAAGACTAAAAGCCAGGGAGAGGAAAAGAGAACATTCCCGAAAGACATATCATATTCATAAGCACATGGGATCATCTGGTATATGTCCCATCTAAACAACAACGAAGCAGAGAGTTTTAATATTTAAACAATGTCGAGGCATTTGAGGTCCAACAATGGTTGATTTATTTTAAGACCAAAACCATGTATAGATGACATAATTTCAAAGGACCAAAACCATGTATGGATGACATAATTTCAAAGGACCAAAACCATGAATGCAAAACCATGTATGGATGACATAATTTTAAAGGACCAAAACCATGTATGCAAAACCATGTATGGATGACATAATTTCAAAGGATTGGTTTTGGTCTTAAAATAAAGAAACCATTGTCAGACCTCAAATGCCTTCACATTGTTTAAATGCATGCTTAGTTGTTTTTTGGATGGAACGATCCTGTGTGCTTATGACATGTCTTGCACTTGCCAGCGTTAATGTATTGAATTCCGTTTTTATTTCCAATCAAGGTACCCTGTTCAACAGTTGAATTGCTGTTACCAATCGGATCACAATTTAATCTAGACGCTTGTGTTTATTTTTCGTTCCAAGGATGGCTCCTACTTTTGGCATATGTTTGACATGTACATGCTAATTGATTTAATTGATATTTCAACATTATTCAATGGTTGTTCTAATGAAAAAATATATTAACCATTTTAAATGCGTTTACTGGAAAATGTAAAACGTACTGTCGACTATATGTCTATTGAGACACCACACTGTACCCCGAGACAAAACATGGAAATTAATTTACTTTAATTCTTTAATAAATAATACCTAAAGTTAAGCTCGTGTTCTCCAGATGTTTCTGCAGGTATAACGCACGTATGAGCTTCAGGAACAAATGACCAAGTAGAGGCAGCCTGTTTCATCTTGTTAAGATCCATGAGTCCAAATCCAATCTGATCATTAACTGTGAAGCAAAGTTATATACTAGTAACTGTTTAACTTGTTTTCATGAATGTATAATGGTAAGTACATGTAGATCATTAAAGTAGCTATCCCAAATGTTACAACATATTTACACCGTAAATTACGTAGTTTGAGAATCCAAACTCTATAGACACTGATATAAACGGCTTTAACCAGCCTAGTCAAACCCCCAATCTCATTAAAATCATATCCTAATTATGCTTTGATACTCTCCGCTATAAGATCTGACAACATTGCCTTGGAGGTCACGTCAGATCGACCTTTCATCTAATCAATATTTATGAGAAGATCAACTTAATTCATCCAATGAAATCGCGCCTTTCATATGCACTTTATATGATGTTCGAGTGAACTGAACAAACGAAAATCCACATAGAACACATAGATCTATCAAAACAAGAGGCCCAAGAGGGCCTGTGGATGCTCTATTGGCTCAAGATAAAGTTTATGTATAAGGGGCCGTATATAAGTCTTTCAAAAATCATTCAACTGGAATATGGTGATGGCATAAGCAACTAGGCTTGGTACTGATCATCCCTGCAAAGTTTCGTTAAAATCCAGCCAGGGGTTCAGGAGAACTAGTCTAGACAAAGTTAGTATATTAAAACCTTTAAGTGCTCATAACTCTGCCAAAATTCATTCAACCAGAACATGGCAATGAAAGGTGCAACTAGGCTTAGTACTGATCATCCCTGCCAAGATTCGCTGAAATCTGGCAAATAGTTCAGAAGAGACTAATCTGGTCAAAGTTTGTGTATTAAAACATTTAAAGAGCCATAACTCAGCCAAAAATCATTCAACCGAAATATGGTGATGATATGCACAACTAGGCTTGATACTGATCATCCTTGTCAAGTTTCGTGTATATCCAGTCAGGGGTCCAGGAGAACTAGCCCGGAAAAAGATTGTGGTATCAAAATCCTTTAAAGGGCCATAACTCTATCAAATACTGTAAACCGGAACGCGACAACGACATGCACAACTAGGCTTCATGCTGATCATCCCTGTAAAGTTTCATTGAAATCTGGCCAGGGATTCAGGAGAAGTAGATCAGACTAAGTTTGTGTATTAAAACCTTTAAAGGGCCATAATTCTGCCAAAAATCATTCAACCGGAACACGGCAACGATTTGCACAACTAGACATGGAATTGATCATCCCTAAAAAGTTTCGTTTAAATCCAGCCAGGGGTTCAGGAGAACTAGTCAGAACAAAGTTTATGAATAAAAAATTTAAAGAGCCATAACTCCGCCAAAAATCATTCAACCGGAACACGGCGATGATTTGCACAACTAGACATGGAATTGATCATCCCTAAAAGGTTTCGTTTAATCCAGCCAGGGGTTCAAGAGAACTAGTCAGAACAAAGTTTGTGTATTAAAACCTTTAAAGGGCTATAACTCCACCACACTCATTCAACTGGAACACATTGAATATGTACAACTAGGCTTGGTACTGATCATCCCTGCAAAGTTTCAATGAAATCCGGCCAATTGAAGGCCCTTTCATCATAATGAGGCCAAGATATAGAATATTTAAGAAAATCAAGGGCCATAACTCAGATGTAAATGGTCCATTCTGGATGGTTTTCGAACTTGTCCGAGCTTTCATTGATATTAACAATCTGGTAAAGATCGGATGAAAGATGAAGGCCCTATCTTCTTAACGAGGCAAAATATAGGATTTTTAACTAAATCAAGTGCCATAACTTCACTGTTACTTGTCCGATCTGGCTGTTTTTCGAAACTGTCCGAGCTGGCATTGATGTTAACATTCTGGTAAAGTTTCGTAAAGGTCGCATGAAAGTTGAAGGCCCTATCATCTTAACGAGGCAAAATATAGCATTTTTAACTAAATCAAGGGCAATAACTCTGCTGTTAATGGTTTTCGAACTTGTCCGAGCTCTCACTGATATTAACAATCTGTGCAAGTTTGGTAAAGATCAAATAATAAAAGAAGGTGCTAGAGTGTTCACAAGGCTTAATATGGCATTTTTCAGCAAAACAAGAGCCATAACTCCGGTGAAATTAATCTGATCTGGCTGGTTTTCGAACTTGTCCGAGCTTTCATTGATATAAAGACAGTGACAAAGTTTCGTAAAGATCCGATTAATAATGAAGGCCCTAGAGTGTTTACAAGGCAAACGTTAACAGATGATGGACAACGGACGACGGACGGACGACGGACAACGGACAACTGTCATCCCATAATCTCTGCTGGACTTCGGCCAGTAGAGCTGAAAAAAAAGAAAGTCTTTGTGTGTTTTTGCTGTGGATTGCATGATAAATTCAAAGACATTGACTAAATGGCATGTTTTACATCAAGAATACGAAGAAAATCAACATTCGGAACAGTATCTGAAAAATATATGTTCTACCGACATTACTACGACATTAGATTTTCTAAATAGTATATCTTAGCACATCTGTCCCGCTTAGCTCAGTCGGTAGCACGTTAGCGACTATTGCGACGTTCTGCGAGTGTTGTCAGTCTTTTTTTTTTTTGTACTGCTATTGAATTCCGTCAAACAATCTTGTTTTTTTTTCCAGTAAATATTCAATAATGGTTGGTGTGTTATGTTTGTCAACGCAATATTATTTTGTGTTTATAAGCTAAAAGTTACAGACATTGTCTTTTTCAATACCGAGCGTAGACTGCTCCACAGCGTTTGACTGAAATGTGACATGCGCAGTGAAGCAGTCAATACCGAGCAATTTTGTAGGCTGAAATCTGATTGGCTAATCTTAAGGTCATCTGACGTGACCTCCAATGCAGTGTTGTCAGATCCTTAGTAGCGTAGAGTAGCGTAGCATGATAAAGGGTCTGATTTTAATGAGACTGGCCAAACCCCAAAACTGGAGCATCAGATTAAGAGGTACACATAATTCATTTTGCGCATATTCAATCACAGGTATTCTAAGAACCAGTTTAATCAGAACATATACATTATTATATGACCTGAACACCTGGATAGAGTTTTGATGAATGGTTTTGTAGCGTAATTTTGTCGTTATTTGACAGGATAGCTACTTTAAATTTGATATTTTATTGTTTTGCAACATAAACTAGCACTGATATCAATGCTGTATCTTCACTGTTTCAAACTAGAACTATCACTGAAGTCAAACAAAGGGCCATAATTCTGTAATAAATTAGGCAATCAACAATGGGCGATGTAGTGGGACATAAGGTCATCAGTTGTTATAAGTATATGAAGTTTGTGACCAACCCATTTAAAACTGTTTGAGGAATGAAGTAATGAAAATGTGTTACTGGACACGACGTGACATGACAAGACAAAAGCGTATTACAGGAAGCAACGGGTTGTGACGTGAAGCGACAGGACGCGATGGGATGTTACGGTTAACATGATTCCTCTATAGCCCCCATTTCACTTTGTGACATGAAGCAACAGGACGCGACGTGATGTTACGGTTAACATGATTCCTATTAGCCCCCATTTCACTTTGTGACATGAAGCGACAGGACGCGACGTGATGTTACGGTTAACATGATTCCTATTAGCCCCCATTTCACTTTGTGAAAGTGGAGGTATAATAAAATCAGTATATAGATGCTTTTGCTGAAAATGAATACAAATGCAATTGTAATTAAAATGTATAAACTATAAACAGCATATTTGGCATTAATTACCATTCACTGTTTCTAACGAAATGTGTATCAATGCTTTTAATGAAAAAGCGTTAATAAACTTGTTATTATAATTACAAAAAATGTATTAACTATATATTAAACTAGCATATTTAACATTAATGACAGGTAAGCGTTACAATTTAAAATAAGAATTGTGAGGAAGTAACCATTTTTTTTCTTTCGGTAAAAATGTTTATCATTTTTTTTTTTTTTTACACCAGATGCTTGGCTAATTAAGAATTTATGTACAGTATATCGAATGCACTCACTGGTTTAATTTAATGTGTGTGTGTATGTGTAGGGGTAGATGGGTAGGTGTGTGTGAAAGGGGTTTTCCACTCCCAACTGATCATACTGTTTTGTATCTTTTGTTACTTATTCAGCAACCGAGAACATTCTAAGATAGGTGGCAGGTCAATTCCAGTTGTAATGTTACACTTGGTTTAATCCTTACACTTTAGTTAATACATGCAGCTTACATAACAATCCAACTCCATTATGGCGCCAAGGTATACTTAGATCAAGACCCTTTCTCGAAGCTGTCTTCACAATAATGTGTTCTACATCACGCTTTGACAGCAGTGGGCTATAATATAAAACACAATTGTTAAATATTCACCAGTTATGCAAATTTATAATACATGTATAAACATCAGCATCCAATTCTTCAATCCTGAATAAGAAGTAAAACTTAAGTTTAAGATCAAACAACCAAATTTATTTTCCATGAGAAATGAACCAGACACAAACATTAACATATCTTATTTAATTGTTAACATTTTGTATGTAAAGGACAAGGTATGATAAGGGGGTATTTTGGCCCCCAGTATATTCAAAATGCAAAAGAATAATATTTACATATAATATGTTGTGCATTTTGAAGTAAATTGATCATATTCTATCTTCAAAATATATTTTTATTTATTTTACTTATCTAGAAGGATTAATAGGGTCTCAAAAAACAGCATTTTTGGTAATTTTGTTATATTTTGTAGCTTTTGGACCTTTCTATGCAAGATTTTGATCCTAAAAATATAGAGCGCATCTCTGAGCACACACAGTTTTTTGGCTGATGATGCATCCCTACCAAAAATTCAGCTGTGCTCGAGGGTGCTATTTCCAAGACCAAAAACTGATCGAAAAATGATAAAAATGAACAAAAATGTCAATTTTTGAAAGAAAATGCCTTGTTTGTGAGGCTCTTAAACTCATTTAGAGCCTTCAAACATACTTGTAATGAGTTTTAATAGTGATTCATTTCATGTATAGATAAACTAGATATTCAAAACTTGTGCATTATAACTTTCAACATTGGGGGCCAATTGTGTCCCTTATCATACCTAGTCCTTTAAGATTGTTGCACATTTTTTTATGCAATGATGTTTTCTCTCACAGTTTTCCATTTTACAATTTTTTCACTTATGTCACAATTTTACAAAAACAACAGCACTTATACCATCATCTATTAAACAAGATTTTAAACTATGTCACAATCTGTCTAAGACATATTTTCCCTTTTAGATTTGTGTTTTTCATTGCCTCTATTCACCCATACTAGACTTATACTAGAAATTCACCAAAATAAAGGGCATTTCAAACAACAATAAATTTTAAAATAAGAACGACATCTGACTCACTTGACAGTTAACATCTCCCCTATATATCCTGCAGCCACTGGGGTAGAGGCAGACACACCATAAAAGGAGTCTGTACATCTACTATGTAGGTCAGTAGTGTTCTGTAAATACGTACATATTTCTATTGACAGATTATTCCACAGGTTAAGAGAAGACGGAACAAACTATTTATTGTATATTTCAGTTCTCCTAGCAATAGTGGCATTATAAATAAGTTGTCATTATTTCTGAGATTGTATGCACTGTCATCTCCTACTAGCTGCGGAAAAATGTTTGAGATATAATTTGGAACGGATCCATTTTTAACATTATAGACTGAAATAAGTTTTTGCATTTTCCTTCTATCGGAAAGTGATATCCATCTTATTTCAGATATTAAACGATGTATGGATAATGAACGCGTCAGTCCCGTCACAATACGAGCTGCTTTGTATTTTAACTTTTCAGTTAGCTATCTTTTTCGAAAGAAGTACATCCATCCCATGTAATGGATGCATATTCCAGTATTGGACGCATATGAGACAAGTATTTCTTGCATAGCGGACAAGGATATCAGTCATTTTACTGGGCTAGATATTTCCATCTCACCCTATGGTCAAGATAAAATCCGGTATGCAAGAAAACATGCAAAACGTTCGTAGCTGGCGATATAAGTGTTTTAACACTTATACCTCGGGTTGGAATTTCCTATCTTCACCGGATACCCATGAAAGATTCTTATAATCTGATTAAGTGTTTTACAAGCTACTTTATATTTAAGCATACGCATTAAACCAAGCACCTTTGAAGCAGAAGCAATAATATTGTTAATCTGTTCATGCCATTTTCCGTTATTACTTAATGTTACTCCTAGATGTTTGTGGTTGTCAACAAAAGTTAACGAGACATTGTCTAGATATAAAGTTGGACGACGATCATTATTAATTAAAGAAAATAACATTACTTCTGTTTTGGCAGGATTAAATTGTTAAAGCCATTGTTTTGACCATTCTGTAATCATTAATAAATCATGATTAAGGATTCCTTCCATGTCAATTATCTAGATGTTGAGACTGCTAGCAAACTGTCATCAGCAAATAAACAAGTTATACTCAGCATATTTTCGGCAATATCATTTACATATATTAAAAATAAAAGAGGACCCAAGACAGAGCCTTGAGGAACTCCGGCAGTTACAGTTTTTAACTCGGAGGCTGCAGATCCGACACAGACTCGTTGAGATCGGGTTATCCAGGCTAAAAGTTTTCCATCAGTACCATAGTGTTTCAGCTTAAACAAAAGCCCTTTATGCCAAACACGATCAAAAGCTCTAGATATATCATTAAAAACAATACACGTAAATTGTTTAGCATCGAATGCCTGATATATATGGTGATACATACCAACAAGCTGATATGTAGTAGAATGACCAGGGAAAAAAACGGATTGTTTCCTAAAGATAAGATCAAGTTAAACAGCATGGATAGGTGAAGAATATAACTTTTATTAAACAGCGTGGACAGGTGTTGTTTTTAACGAGTATTAAAATGTCTATCAAGATTTTAATATATGTCCCTACCGTGAAATAAAATATACTCACATAACCTTGTCCAACAGTGGCAGCCAGAGCACATGGACATGTTTCTATGTTTGAGGGCAGACTTCCATCTCTATTAACATTGGCTATGGTGATTGTATAGATACTGTTGGCATAGCCATCAGCATTACAGTTATCTATGTGGCCATTACCACTCGGGTAGACAAAGATACTTCCTCGGCAATAACGGCCCTAAAACAACAAGAATTCCATTGAATTAAATATCTTGTCTACACTGTGCGTTGACAAAAGCAACAGGGTTCATCCTCTTGCACCTAAAAATCTATCAAGCTTGATGAGGATGGGTATTACACTTTCAAAGGTATCATGCGAAATGCTTATTGCCACATGACTATTGACCTCAAAAACAATAAGGTTCCTCCTTTAATCAAGGACAATGTTCTTGTGAAGTTTCATGAAGGTGGGTATTAGAATTTTGAAGTTATCGCCCTGAATGTGTATTGCCAGATGTGGTCATTGCAACCTTTGATCTACTAACCCTAAAAACAACAAAGTTTGACTTATTGATGAATAGGAATTATGCTTACTTATCATGCAGAACGCATATTTCCATAATTATTATGAGGTCATGGAGGCTTTGACCTCAGACCCAAAACACAATAGGCTTTTATTTCTTACCAAGGGCAATGTACCAATACAGTTTTATGAATGTGGGTGTTATGGTTTTAAAGTTATTGCTTATAATTCATATAAAGCCATGTCAGCATTGACCTATGACATACTGACCCCAAAAATAATAGTTTTCTATCTCACTACCGGCAAAGTACCTTTATGATTTTGAAGTTATCACATGAAATATGTATTTCTATATAAGGTCAAAATGACATTGACTTTTGACCTGTTTACCCCAAAAACAAAAGGCTTCCTCCTCTCATCAAGGACAATGTATCGTTTCATGTGGGGTCATGTACATGTAGGTGTTGTTATGGTTTTGAAGTTATTTCACAGAATGCATATTTCTATAATGAATATTTTATATAAGGTCATGGAAACCTTGCCCTTTGAACTACTGACCCCACAATCGATGAGGTTCCTCCTCTCATCAAGGTAATGTAGTTTCATGGGTGTGGATGTTACACTTTCAATGTTATCGCATGGAATGTATATTTACATGAGTCATACTGACCTTGACTTTGATCTTTGTTGACTTTTTTTTTATCTTTGACCAAATGACCCTTAAAGTAATAGAGTTTCGCCTCTTACCAAGGGCAATGTACCAATGAATTGTATGAGGGTAAGTGTTCTACTTTCGAAGTAAATATTGCACAGAATGCATATTTCTATATAAGATCATCAAAAACCTTGACTTTTGACCTACTGACCCCAAAAACAACAGGGTTAATCTTCTCACCAAGGACAATGTAATGTGAAGTTTCATGAGTGTGGGTGTTATGGTTTCCAAGTTATTGCATGGAATACATATTTCCATATAAGGTCATGGCAACCTTTACCTTTGACTTACTGACCCCACAAGCAATGGTTGACCTTCTGACCTTAAAACAATAGAGTTCTTCCTCTCACCAAGGGTTATGTATTTATTAAGATTTCATTAGTGTGAGTATTATGGTTTCGAAGTTATCTTGCAGATAAGGTCATGACCAACAATACTGCTGGCCGGCCGGACAACACAATGACATATTGCGTCCCATTTTTCAAATGGGCGAATACAAAAAAATCTATTTTAATCTGAAACTATTACTTTGACTGTAGCCTTCACAAACATTGATATCAGTATTAAAGTGCTGATGCAGCTATTGTCACTATATGTACATATACAAACTTTTATGAAGAAATAAAAAAGTCGCAGGGAATATAAGTTTGTGTTGCCACTTTTGAACCAAAATATGACCTGGTCAATGCATACTTTAATCTTTGTATATTGATATTGTGTTGTGACTATTGTCATGATGTGTATATATTGAAAACTGATGAAGAAAAATAAAGAAACAAAAATATTATATCGTAAATGTTAAGTTTTTGTCGATAGTCACAAGAGGAAATAAAATTTCATTAAAAAACAGTATCTCCTAAATATTGCTTTTTTCCTTCGAAAAGGCGCCACAATATATTAGAAGTTTAATGAAGAAATATAACTAAATGAAACAGTAACCAATGTGAAGTTTTCATGACATAAAAATGACATCTAAACAATCTGACCTTGGCCTTTGTATATTAATTGGTAAGGTCACCTGACTTCTGTATAAAGTGTATGTTATAACAAAGTTTAATACCGTAATGAATTATGAAGAAATAAAAAAGGTACAGCTAATTCTAAATATTAGTGACAACATCTGAAGACGCAATACAAAGTCATCCCTATGCATTGCATTTTTCTTTGAAAAAAAATATGTATCATTTTTTGTGTCTTCAAAATGGCAACACAAAAAGACGGAAATATCCGGTACGCTCCAATTATTTATAAAAGCAATACATGTATAATCATAACTGGGCAAATTTTAAACTAGATTAGAAATAAATTAAACATACCCAAAGTGAAAAAGAAATGAGACATACAACCCTCGACATGGCCGTTACATAACAAAATTTAATTATAATGCAAGCAGATATAATTTACAAGATTTCCCTGACCTTGAAACACTCTCCTAAGGTTCTGAACAGCTAGATCTTGGAATGGCATCATAACTTTTTATATGTCTGTCATGTCTAAAGGGGTAGTGTTTGTTAAAGTAGCTATACTGCCACCAATAGCCAATTGTACAACATTTCTACACCTACTGCTGATGAGCTATATATATGTATATACCTGACCTATTTTGAGAATCCAAACTCTATAGACACAATATAAATGGCTTTAACCAGCCTGGCTAAACCCCAAAACTGGAGTGTCAAATTAAGAGTTACCAAATCACAATTCGTTTTACGCATATTCAATCACTGGTATTTTAAGAACCCGTGAATAATCTAACTTTTAATAGGCACATATACATTATTCTGATTTTATTCATATACCTGAATTTTTACTAGGATCAACAAGACATTACTGGCAACATTCCTGTGAACTTTTATTCAATCCATTAATTTCAGAGAGGTAGTTGCTACAAGTTTTTACTATGTAACTCTCTGTAAACAAAGATAGCCATGTTTATTTTCAAATCAAAAATTTTCGTCATCATGTCATGTTGATCATTTTAGTAAAAAGTAAAGGTTCCATATCAGATTCACTTACAGTTTCGGAGTTGTCGTTACAAATTTATTGGTTTTAGCGTTCTACTGGCCGAAGGCCTATAGGATGCCAAGTTGTTCGTCGTCCGTCCGGCCGACCATCGTCCGTCATTAACTTTTGTCTCATTAAGACGATAGGGCCTTCATTTTTCATCCGATCTTTACCAAACTTTACCAGATTGTTAATATCAATGAAAGCTTGGACAAGTTCGAAAACCAGCCAGATCGAACCTTTTATTTTGTATTTGATCTTTCCCAAACTTGGCCAGATTGTTGATATCAATGAAAGCTCGGATGAGTTTGAAAACCAGCCAGATTGAACCAGTAACACCGGAGTTTTTTTATTTATTTTTTCATAAGAAACCTTGGTTAATGGGTTCAATTTTTTTACTTTTTTTATTTTTATTTTTTGTTCATAAGAAACCTTGGTTCTTTTTTCTTTAATTGGGAGCTTAGGGGCCCTTGTTGGATCAGTTTTACATAGAGTTACAGTGAAGAATTTCAAAAATATTTTTCTCTGAAACTACAAGATATAAAGGTTTAATATTTTTTATTTATTTATTTACTTTTATCATTGCTTCAAGCTTGTGTTTGTTGCTTCCAAGGGATCCACTTTTCATTATTTATTATATAGGGAAAAACTTCTAAAATCATCTTCTCTGACACTACAAGAGCCAAAGGTTTAATATTTTGTATTTACCATCAGCTTATTGTCCTCTACCACGGGGGTCACAGTTTTACATAAACTGATATCAGATATAGGGAAAAACTTAAAATATCCACTTCTCTGCTCTGAGACTACAAGAGTCAAAGGTTTAATATGTTGTATATGGTCCTCTACCAAGTTTGTTTTACATGGTGACCCTGGGGTCAAATTTGGCTCCACCCAAAGGGTCACATATTTTACATAGACTTACATAGGGAAAAACTTAAAACAAATCTTCTTCTCTGAAACTACATGAGCCAGAGGTTTAATATTTTGTATTTACACTCAGCCTATGGTCCTCTACCCAGTTTGTTTATGGGGTCAAATTTGCTCCGCTCCTGGGTCACATGTCAAACTCGGTTTGAGTGTTTATAATAATGAACGTTTGATTTGTTTTAAAGCTAGCCAAACTTGAGCCAAATACATCCCTCCTATATCTTGGTAATTGAAGACACTTTATAAAAAACTAATTTGATACTGCCATATCTGACACACAACCCTTCTATCCCCTCCCCACCCCACTCCACCCTACCCCACCATGGACACCATATAGCCAGTAAAAGAGCTATACTGCCAACAACAGCCAATTGTACAACATTTCTAAACCTACTGATGATGAGCTATAATATGTATATAACTGACCTATTTTGAGATTCCAAACTCTATAGACATAATATAAATGGCTTTAACCAGCCTGGCCAAACCCCATAACTGGAGCGTCAAATTAAGAGTTACCAAATCACAATTTCTTTTACGCATATTCAATCACTGGTATTTTAAGAACCCGTGAATAATCCATACTTTTAATAGGCACATATACATTATTCATATACCTGAATTTTTACTAGGATCAACAAGACATTACTGGCAACATTCCTGTGATCTTTTATCCAAAACCATTAATTTCAGAGTGGTAGTTGCTACAAGTTTTTACTATGTAACTCTATGCAAACAAAAATAGCCATGTTTATTTTCAAGTCAAAAATTTTCGTCATCATGTCATGTTGATCATTTTAGTAAAACGTGAAGGTTCCATATCAGATTCACTTATAGTGATTTGTTTTTAATCTAGCCAAATTTGAGCCAAATACATCCCTCCCCTATATCTTGGTAATTGAAGACTCTTTATAAAAAACTAGTTTGATACTGCCATATCTGACACACAACCCTTCTATCCCCTCCCCACCCCAGTCCACCCTACCCCACCATGGACACCATATAGCCAGTAGAGAGATACAGGCCCTCTTGGGCCTCTCGTTTAATCTATTTTTAGCTTTGAATTTCACATCAACCAGCTTTTTTCCTAGGATCAAATAGACATTACGGTCAATATTCCTGTGAATATTCATTAAAATCCATCAATTAATTTCAGAGAAGTAGTAGCTACAAGTTTTTACTTTATGCATGTTAACAAAAATGGCCACTGGTAGACAGGTTAAGTGTCGCATCTTCAGGATCAAAATCATGTCATACTGATCATTTCATAAAAGTCCCATATCAGTATCACGTATAGTTTCGGAGGAGCAGTCGCTGCAAACTTGTATTTTAAAAATCTATCCTTAGCTTTGGTGGCCATCTTGGATTTCACATCAACCTGAATTTTTGTTAAGATCAAATAAACATTATGGGCAATCATTCAGTAGTTTCAGAGAAGTAGTCGCTACAAAAACGACGGGCGGATGGACAGACAACGGACCACGGCATAAGCTCTGCCAATCTTTTATCAGTATAGCTAACAAGAGGCCCATCAGGGCCTGTATATGGGCCTGTATTGCTTTACTAGATAAAGAGACCATGACAGTTTGAGAAATTAAACAAGTAAAAACAAAAATCATGCTTAACGTAACCAATGAAACAAGTTGCAAAAAAAAAATATGCCCCACTGGGATTTGAACCCATGAACCAAGTTTTTTTATGAGAAAACACAATAACAAGAGGGCCATGGGTATGGAAAATTAAAATAAATCTGAAAAAGGGTTATGAGACGACACTCAAGTTTCAAAACAAATAGGTCATTGGTTCATGAGAAGAAGTTGTTTAAAGATTGTTTTATATTTAGTAACAGTGGCCATATTTGTGGCCGGATCGGGACGACTTGTATAAATCTGAGAAAGGACAAAGAATGCTTCCTGTATAGTTTTGTCAAATTCTACTCAACAGTTTAAGAAACAGCTGAGATATTTCTATTTTTAGTTATTGTGGACGTATTTGTTGACGGATTGGGATGATTTTTATTAATCTGAGAGAGGACCATGCAAGGATGATTTCTGTGAAGTTTTGTCAAATTCTACACAGCAGTTTCAGAGGAGAAGCTGTTTAAATATTTTTCTATTTTTAGTAACAGTGGCCACATTTGTTGACGGATCCGGAAGATTTGTAAAAATCTGAGAGAGGACCATGCAATGATGATTTCTGTGAAGTTTTGTCAAATTCTACCCAGCAGTTTCAGAGGAGATGTTGTTTGAAGCAAAAGTTAATGACCGACGACGGACAACTCACCATCCCATATGATATAAAACTGATACTTGATAAATCATTAGAGGTGATAATTTTGATGCCTGATAACAACCTCTTCCACTCCTCTCTTTAATGCCTCGGCTGTAACTGATTCAGGTTTGAAGAAACCATAATTTTCACCGATGCCATAGCTACATGAGTAGACGTCAATCACATTTGATTTGTATGATAATGCCAGTCCCTCTCTTTTATCCGATAGACGTCCATTATCAGTGATTATTCGCAGACCTGAAATAAAAGAGAATGCATTTCATATTTACATATAGGCAGGTTTATATATATGCATACACCAGAGAACCGTAAAGTGGGTGAAATGTCCACACCTCCAGTCAGTATTCAAGTTGTACTGAGACAAGAAATATTTTTATTTGTAAAAAGTGCTAGTCATGATCTTGTAATGTAATCTCTAACTAGAAAATATGTCCATGTTTGTTTTTTCACACAGATGCCCGGCTCATCATTTCGGAAATTAAGATGGCCGCAGCATTGAAGAGTGCATCAAATTGGTATTTAGAGCTTTTAATCAATCGCAGCGAACATTTGTTATTGGATATGTCAAAAAAAGGGGGTAACAAAACACTGTAACAAAACATTAATGCAATACTAGTGTTTTATTAATGCCTTGATAGTGCCACAATATGACATGCAAATGAGATAATGAAACACTAATAAAACACTAATTAAACACTGATAACAAAATAATATTAAAACACTGTTAACAAAATACTATTAACAAAATACTAATAATTTACTATATTTTATCTTGCAGAATTATACAGTTAACAAAACACTAATGAAATTCTAATAAAAATAAGATACTTAAATAAAACACTACTAACAAAACACCAATGCAATACTATAATTTGTTTACTAATTGAATGGAATGGAATTGAGTCTTACTGTTTACCAACAAACAAAAAAAGGTCGTCAGAGGGCCAACCAAAAGAACTGTATAGTTATATTTGCATAGTGGTAATGGTGGGTAGGAAGGATAAAGTGTAGATAAGAAGGGGGAGTTAGTCAAAGTAGCTATGCCGCCAACAACAGCCCTATTTTACAACATATGTACACAGTTTCTAAACTTACTGACGACGAGGTATATATATACAACTTACATATTTTGAGAATGAAAACTCTACTAAGACACAATATAAACAATTTTTAACCAGCCAGACCAAAGCCTGAAACTGGAGCATCGAATTAAGAGTTACCATTTACTCATAATTCATTTTACGCATATTCAATCATGGGTATTTTTAGAATCTGCGTAGAAACCTTTACTTTTTTTTTTATTTTATCAGCACATATACATTATTATATGACCTGAACACCCTGTTAGAGTTTTGATACATGGTTTTGTTGTGTAATTTTGGCATTATTTGGTGTGTTAGTTTCTTTAAAGTGTAAATTTTAATTATATGTAAATAGTATACGATATAAAGAATTACATTTATATACATGTGTTGGATAATGTAACAAAGGAATTTTAGAATCAAGCTTAACTTAGTATGTTTTGCTTCACTGGGCTTTTATATTAAAGTTTAGGTTACAAATATCCTTTATTTATAAATTTAGTCATAATGAACTCTAAAGAAACTAACCCGTCAAACAATGGCAAAATTACACTACAAAACCGTTCATCAAAACTCTATCCAGGTGTTCAGGTCATATAATAAAGCTTATGCGTTGATTAAAAGTATAGAGAAATATAAAAAGATCGGACAGGGAAAGTAGCATTCAAGGAGGACAGTCAACCACAAAACACAGAAACAAACACGCAAACAGACAAACAGAATTTAGAAGGAAAAAGTAATATTAAATGCAAACGACATCACAAACACAAAAGGGTTGACAATAGGGCTACCGCCTTGGAACGGTCAGTGGCAAAGTAGGCCACTGGGTTTATTAAGGAGTAAATGCAGGTGATTGATGAATATGCGTAAAATGAATTATGAGTTAGTAACTCTCTTTAATTGGGGTTTGGTCTGGCTGCATGGTTTATTTAAAGCCGTTTATATTGTGTCTATAGAGTTTGGAAAATATGTCGGTTATATATATATACCGCGTCATCAGTAAGTTTAGAAACAGTGTACAATTGTATTGTAAAATTCGGATGTCATTACGTGGTCTGAGTATTAACTTTCATACCCCATTCAACCCCTTCTCCAAGAAGCCAAAACAGGGTTGGTTGGGTTATAAAATAAAACCTTAATGTCGATTTAAAAAGTTTGCATATTGTAAAATTAAAACATTTAATAAGTAATTTTAAACAGGTTATCACATTTTTTCAGTAAAAATGCTCTGCTGTGGCTCCATAATAAACATTACTTACCAACAAGTTTGACATTAGGAGCAACCCCCTGGTCACACACATGCTCTGCTGTGGCTCCATAATAAACATTACTTACCAACAAGTTTGACATTAGGTGCAACACCCTGGTCACTCACATGCTCTGCTGTGGCTCCATAATCACCATTACTTACCAACAAGTCTGACATTAGGAGCAACTGTTAATTTACCCTGGTCACTCACATGGTCTGCTGTGGCTCCATAATAAACATTACTTACCAACAAGTTTGACATTAGGAGCAACCCCCTGGTCACACACATGCTCTGCTGTGGCTCCATAATAAACATTACTTACCAACAAGTTTGACATTAGGAGCAACACCCTGGTCACTCACATGCTCTGCTGTGGCTCCATAATAAACATTACTTACCAACAAGTTTGACATTAGGAGCAACACCCTGGTCACTCACATGCTCTGCTGTGGCTCCATAATAAACATTACTTACCAACAAGTCGGACATTAGGAGCAACCGTTAATTTACCCTGGTCACTCACATGGTCTGCTGTGGCTCCATAATAAACATTACTTACCAACAAGTTTGACATTAGGAGCAACCCCCTGGTCACACACATGCTCTGCTGTGGCTCCATAATAAACATTACTTACCAACAAGTTTGACATTAGGAGCAACACCCTGGTCACTCACATGCTCTGCTGTGGCTCCATAATCACCATTACTTACCAACAAGTCTGACATTAGGAGCAACATCCTGGTCACACACATGCTCTGCTGTGGCTCCATAATCACCATTACTTACCAACAAGTCTGACATTAGGAGCAACACCCTGGTCACACACATGCTCTGCTGTGGCTCCATAATAAACATTACTTACCAACAAGTCGGACATTAGGAGCAACCGTTAATTTACCCTGGTCACTCACATGGTCTGCTGTGGCTCCATAATCACCATTACTTACCAACAAGTCTGACATTAGGAGCAACCCCCTGGTCACACACATGCTCTGCTGTGGCTCCATAATAAACATTACTTACCAACAAGTCTGACATTAGGAGCAACACCCTGGTCACACACATGCTCTGCTGTGGCTCCATAATAAACATTACTTACCAACAAGTCGGAGAGGATCTCTATAAGCATTTTGCTTTCGTTCCAATCCATTTACCTATTGTATGTAACAATTGTATAATGCGTTATCTTTGAAATAAAATATGTTTAAATCAACAAGTCGGACATTAGGAGCAACCGTTAATTTACCCTGGTCACTCACATGGTCTGCTGTGGCTCCATAATCACCATTACTTACCAACAAGTCTAACATTAGGAGCAACACCCTGGTCACTCACATGCTCTGCTGTGTCTTCATAATAAACATTACTTACCAACAAATCTGACATAAGGAGTAACACCCTGGTCACTCACATGCTCTGCTGTGGCTCCATAATCACCATTACTTACCAACAAGTCAGACATTAGGAGCAACACCCTGGTCACTCACATGCTCTGCTGTGGCTCCATAATAAACATTACTTACCAACAAGTCTGACATTAGGAGCAACACCCTGGTCACTCACATGCTCTGCTGTGGCTCCATAATCACCATTACTTACCAACAAGTTTGACATTAGGAGCAACACCCTGATCACACCCACGATCTGCTGTGGCTCCAATACGACCCATACACTTTGTGCCATGGCTGAAATGTGATTAAAAGAAATAGAGGATACTCAGATTTATTTATGAAGTGATCTCTATGCATCAGTATCGCATCTTAGTGTTACCCTACTTTTTAAACCAATCAGATGGCTCAGAATTGCAAATACAGGCTACATTTATTCATGAAGAATTTACTACCAGCGTTCTTCACAGGTTAAAGCGTGACCTATATAGAGACTATCGATACACCTATAGTAAACAGATTCTATGAAGAGAAATTTTCACCATTAAGAAACCGCGGTCAGTCGCTATGCTCCCTCCCTTTCGATATTTTAATGGTTAAGATTTCTCTTCATAGCCTCTATCCTATACTTTTCTTTGTAAAGCGACTCAAAATTTTTCTTTTCAGTTTCTTTTTTACAGACCCATTTCAATCTGCAATACAAATGCAATGTAAAATGTACCTTTTTGATAATTGTTCAGCTTTAAACTTTATATATCAATACATATAAAAGACTGTTACACATCTCTATCAACATCACCAATAATCAATTCATAGAGACTTTAACCCAATCTATCTGTCGAACCAAATCACCAGCTTTTAATATTTTTGTTGTCTTAAAACATTTCTCAAGTCTACTTTTTCTTAATGTAGCATCTACAACTGTACTGACAACTAACGCAAGACTGTAATTATATTCTTACCTCATGGTATGATAGAATGGCGGAAATGTTAGTTTTGGATCATTCAAATCTACACTGGGGTTGGCGTCATTATCTACAAAGTCATAGCAAAGCTCAGGAGCCTGGAATTAGAGAATTTTGCAATTTGATTTTAAAATTATTTTTGGAGTATTGATGGCTGCATGGAAACCATTCCCCATGAGATACCAGTGTTTTCGACACTGTCAGCATTATATACATGTATGCATGCAAAAATATTTGTTTTCAGTAATTAATGTTTTACTCAATATAGTACACCTTGAGGTAAACAGAAATAAATGAAGATTAGATGTCAGAATTGGCAGCAAGTAATTAAGACAAGAGCGCTGCCTAAAGGGGCATTATACGCCCGTTTCCTTAAAGAAACTAACCCGCCAAATAACGGCAAAATTACGCTGCAAAACTGTTTATCAAAAATCTATCCAGGTGTTCAGGTCATATAATAATGTCTATGTGACAATTAAAACTATAGGATTTTTCATGTGTTCTTAAAATACCCGTGATTGAATATGAGTAAAATGAATTATGAGTTGGTAACTCTTAATTCAATGCTCCAGTTTTGGGCTTTGGCCTGGCTGGTTAAAGCATTTTATATTGTGTCTATAGAGTTTGGATTCTCAAAATACGTAAGTTATATATATATACCTCGTTGTCAGAATGTTTAGAAATGGTATACATCTGTTGTAAAATTTGACTGTTGTTGGTGGGTAGTGACTCTAAGGTTATTATGTATGTTTAGGTTAAACATATTTATTTTACAACAATTGTTAAACAAGCCTATGGCCTATACCAATTGCTCTCATTGGGTTATTATGGTTATTATGTTAAAATAATTTCCTAGGTGTGAGGACAATGCACGTTTCATAGGTATAGGTGTTATGGTTTCGATGTTATTGTCCAGAATGAGTATTTCCATATAGGGTCATGGTGACCTCGACCTTTGACCTACTTACCCCTAAAACAATAGGGTTCATCCTCTCACATAGAGCAATGTACCTATAAAATATCATGGGTGAAGGTGTTAAGGTTTCGAAGTTATCACTCGGAATGCATATTTTCATACAAGGTGACCTTGACCTTTGACCTGCTGACTCCAAAAACAATAGGGTTCCACCTCTCACCTAGGGCAATGTATCTATGATGTTCCAGGAGTTTAGGTGTTATGGTTTCGAAGTTATCATTCAGAATGTGTATTTCCATATATGGTCACTGTGACCTTGACATTTGACCTACTGACCCCAAAAACAATAGTGTTCCTATTCTCACATAGGGCAATGTACCTATGAAGTTTCATGAGTGTAGGTTTTATGGTTTCGAAGTTATTGTCCGGAATGCGTAATTTCATATAACGTCACTGTGACCTTGTTCTTTGACATACTGATCCCAGAAACAGTAGGGATCTCCTCTCACCTAGTGCAATGTACCTATGAAGTTTCATGAGTGTAGGTGTTATGGTTTTGAAGTTATCGTCCGTGTGTGTGTGTGTTGTTGTTCTAAGGTTTAAAGTCCCTCCACCAGCGTACTCGACCAGCCGTGAGGTATCTTGAAGAGATGGGTACAATAGAGTCTGGATTTTCTGCGTTGAGTGTGTTAGTTTATCTGGTGCTGCTGCTGCTGTGTAGTCATTTCCACTGTCTGTATGAAGTTGGTTGTCGCTTTCGCTCTGTGTAGTTTTCGCTGCGGCGGAGAGGTGGGAGGTCTGGACGACATCCGCTACGGTGGTTGCTCAACGAACTACTGGGTTGCTTTAGTTATTGGTTGGCCAGTTAGGGGCTACACCCATCACTATGACCCCTGCGCCCTACATACCCTCCAATGGCCTGTACATCTTCCGTCTTCTGACTTTGGCGTAGCCATCAGATGATATGTGCTGAGACGGGATGCAGGAGACACCTTCTCTCTCGGTCACATGACACTCAAGCTGCTGCTCCACATCAAGTGCTTCCAGTTCAGCAACCCGAATGTCATGAGTGCCCACTCAGCGACGTGCACGCGGTGAAGATCTCACGTGGTTATCGTCCGGAATGCATATTTCAATATAAGGTCACTGTGACCTTGACCTTTGACCTACTGACCCCAAAAATAATAGGCATCCTCTTCTCACCTAGGGCAATGCAGAATGCGATTGTTTATGGACAGATGGACGAACGTATAGACTGACAACCTCATACCATAATACATCCCATTTTCAAACAGCTTGTCTTTCAACAACTACTGTGAATGCCACAGAAGATTTCATTATTTAGCTGTGAATGCCACATAATATGTCATTATTCAGCTGTGATTTCTCCAGAGGATTTCATTATTCAACTGTAAATGCCACAAAATAGTTCATTATTCAAATGTGAATGACCCAGAGTATTTCATCATTCGACTTTGAATGCTACAAATAAATCATCATTCAGAGTATTTATCATTTTGTTGTAAATGCCACAGACCATTTTACCATACCATTTCATCTTGAGAAGAAGATTTTGTTAGGGTTTTGACCATATATGGTAATGGCGGCCATCCTGGATGTCACATTGACCCAATTTGATACCTCAGTATCATCCATGTGAAATTTGGTCATAGCAGTCAGACCGACCAAGGTTATAGGTATTTGGCATGAACCATTTATCCAGGATAAAAACAGTCATGAATGGACATAAACTCCTAATCAGTTCATTCTATACTGAAAGGAAAAAGAAACGCAGGGTGCGTATTTCTGCTATATATTGCATATACTGCACACTTAATTCCATATATATTCCAAGGAAATCCCAAGATGTTTTGTAAAAAAAAAAGTGCAGTTAGTTAGAGAAAGGACACAACTGTGATGTTGTAGATGTTTTAATCACAGTACACGTTGTAACAAGAAATTCATCAATGCTAAAGTTCCTCTTTGAAAAATTGAGCCAGTTCAGTACTGTATTTAATGTTAAGAGATTGCAACATTTAAAGCCTAAGTTTGCTCACCTGCTTGAGCCATATGCGCATTCTGACGATAATGAAACTTTAAAGGGGTAACCATTGGTGTGTTCAGTGCTGTTTAAACCTTTTTACTAAAAGGACAGGCCTAATGTCGCCCTGTACCATTCGATTAGCAGTAGCATATTAAACATACAATATATAGCGGAAATACGCACCCTGCGTTTCTTTTTCCTTTCAGTATAGAAGTCATCTACCTGACATACGTCATCAGAGTGTGAGCAGTTTAAGTTCCGTATCTATTTCAAAGCATGATCCTATAACACGTTGCTATAATATGTATCAGATGGAAAGGGCCGGGGTAAACATTATAAAAAATATTTACAATGGCATTCACAAGGTTTGAATGGTTCATCTGGAAACGAGCATCAACGACTGCAACATGTATCGGACGTCTATGTGCAGCGTGTTCCACTGGTTTAATACCAGGACTCCACTCTGGTGCCTGGAAAGTAAAAATTAAACAAAGTTTGGTAAAAATCAGAAGCTCAAATTCACTAATTTAAAAGTCATTGTGTACACAGGCTGAAATTTGCTCATTTTTCAATAATCAAAGACATAGATCGAAAATAAGGGACCATAACTCTGCCAAAAATCAATTGAACGGAACAAAGGACAATATGCATAGGCTGATCATCTATACCAAGTTTTCTTGAAATCCATGGTTTCAGGAGAACTATGTGACATACAGACAGATGGACGAACGGATGGACGGATGAACAGACAACACAAAAATATGTCTCACTATCAACAAATTCAACTGCAGTGTCGTTTTTCTATTTATTTATTTTATCTTGGTATATATATATATATATATGTATGTATATGAAAAATTGAAAGCAGATCAAATTCTTTCATTATTTCAACCTCAGAGTGTAATTTTTTTCATTCTAAAAATCTCAAAATAAATTTTATGATGATGTGATTACATGGTATAAATGTTTTTGCTCCAGGATCACCCCGTGGAACAGGGTCAAAGGAGTGAACATATTATATTTGTTAACTATATTGATCTGTGTGAAAAGTGCAACTGGATTTGCGATGGCGTGCCGCCTAATTGGCTTAAGTCTTAGATTATTTAGAGCTACCCCAGGGAGAGGGGAAGAATACATAGGAATCAAGGAACATTGCCCTACTCTATGCATTCCTATGGTTCTTTTACATGCTCAGAGGATAGACTTCGATATTCGGGACTGCTCCGTTTATGTAAACCATTCAAAGAACCAGGTTTACGGAAATTTCTTGCCGTAGAACACAATGAAGATTGTGAGATATTATTAAAACAAACCTTTAAATAAAATTTGGTAAAAATCAGAAACTATTTAATTATTTACAGAAGCTATTGTGTAAACATGATGAAAGTTTACATAAAGTTTACATAAAATGAAGGAGCTGGATATATAGACAATGTGTCTGGCCTTCCAGCAGTAGATCTAGAGATGTGGCTAATTAATGGTGTACAGAATAATTTGGGGGGTCTGCCTTCACCACTACCGTAACAATAGATCATTATACATAGCCTAAAATGTGCTGAAAATTAGGTTAAATGCCAAACAAACAATTAAATAAACACATTTTAGCTATCTTCAACAGTAATGACTTACCAGACTACGAAGAAAGGATTTGGCCCTTACATCGTCTGGAGGTTCATCTTTCCGGAAACCCGAAACTGCAACTGGCTGCTCACCTTTGGGAAAGACACGTCTCTCACAATCTTGTTCTATGGATACAACCTGAAATTATCACACACTACTTGGTTTGTGCAAAGTGGAGACATGTTAAAATGCAAAAGATATTTAAAGGGTTAATGCAAAAGTAACAAGAGCTGTCAGAGGACAGCGTAGCTCGACTATTTCAAATTTTCAGAGAACAAGAAATGATACACCCAGCATAACATCAGAAAAAAAAAGTGAAAACAAAGGGGCGAGCAGGATGTGTCAAGAAGGAAAACATTGGAATTTTCATTAAATCAAGGGCCACAATTTTTCTGTGATGACACGGAGGTAATTTCATAATAACCCTTTCAAAGGATACATAATGCAAATTTTATAAGTTGAAAATTTGAAGAAAATATGTTAAAAGTATTATGTAAATGCATTTGACCTTTGACCCCTTTGTGACCTTGACCTTTCATCCAATGATCTTGAACTCAATAGATACGATCATCGTCCCATTTATAATAAAGTATGTAAGTTTGATGATGACTGGATAAAAAATGTTGAAGTTATAAATATAATAATTTACATGTTAAGAAATGCTAAGAGCCTATCAACACATAAATGCAAATTGTGGCCATGAACTTTGACCTATAGACCCCATAAGATCCTTCGAACAGTCGAGATAAAAATATCAAATTATTTGTTAAGTTTGACATAGGAGCTAGGTCCACAAAGGTGGGGAAGAAACCTAGGGTCTACGCTGGTTGGATGGTTGTATCTGTCTGTTAATGCCCAGTAAGTGTATATATGGTTATAGGGTAGGGATCTCAACGGTTTACAAGTTATGACCCGGGGACTATGTCACCAGGGGTGGGGAAGGAGTGCAGGGTCTATGCTGGTTGTTCATGCCCAGTAAGTGTATATATGGTTATAGGGTAGGGATCTTAATGGTTTCCAAATTATGACCCAGAGGCTATGTCTCCAGGGTTGTCTCCAGGGTTGGGGAAGGAGATCGGGGTCTATGCTGGTTGGGTGGTTATATCTGTCTGTTCTTGCCCAGTAAGTGTATATATGGTTATAGGGTGGGAATCTCAATGGTTTCCAAGTTATGACCGAGGGGCTATGTCCCTAAGGATGGGGAAGCAACCCGGTGTCTATGATGGTTGGATGGTTGTATCTGTCTGTTCATGTCCAGTAAGTGTATATATGGTTACAGGGTGGGGATCTCAATGGTTTTATTTAATTATTTTATGACTCAGGGGGCCCAACCACACCCTCATATTTCACCTCTTGTGACCCCCGGAGCGGGGTCCAATTCTGAACCAGAGCAAACTTGGTAGAGGACTACTAGATGATGCTACATACAAAATATCTAAGATGCAGCCCTTTTTGTTTCGGAGAAAAATATTTTGAAGAGTTATTCCTATATACTTCTATGTAAAAATGACATTTTTTACCAATTCAGGGGCCATAACTTTGTCAAAATGAAAGGAAGAGTTATGGGAATTGTTGGATAAGGTGCAGAATTTGATGGGAAACATTAGTATAAAGTTTTAATGCAATAGCTTGAGCATGTTGAGTAGTTTTAAAGTTATAAATCTATTGCACAAAAACTTTAAGGTAAAGACATGACAATCAAAGGGCCATAACTTTGTCAAAATGCAAGGAAGAGTTATGGGGATTGTTAGGTAAGGTGCAGAATTTGATGGGAAACATTAGTACACAGTTTTAATGCAATAGCTTCAGTAGTATTGAAGTTATAATTCTATTGCACAAAAACTTTAAGGTGAAGCTGGGGACGCCAACGCCAATGCCGACGTCGACGCCGTGGTGAGTAGGATAGCTCTCACTATTCTTCGAATAGTCGAGCTAAAAATGTAAATTCTAAACTCCATAAACATATATAGAAAGATGGGAAGGTGTGTTCCAATTTGTAGGAAAGAAATAGTTGTTGTAGCACTTACCCTTTGCCCTGCATTGAGCAAAATGTCAGTTAAACATATAAATTACTGCAAATTCCCCAAATTGTGCCCATGTAGAAGGGACCCTTTATGTAGGAGAACAAAACCAGTTTTATATATGTTGTGCCTCGAGTCCCTAAATGACCATACCCAATTAGAATCAAATGCATTCATATAATTTGGACAAGAATTTGATCTTTTTACCTGATTAACCACGGAGCCAAAATCCGAGACCTTACAGCGCATCTGCATATCCCAACTAAGAAATACACCACACAGGAACTTGAAATCTCAAATGGTATAGAAGGAGTAAGCGTCACATTGCCAAAACTCAGTAATGTAGTAAATTACTACAAGCTCCCCAAGTTGTACCCCTGTAGAGGGGCCCTTTACACAGGAGGACAAAACCCATTTTAACTATGTTATGCCTTGTGTTCCTAAATGAACGTACCAAATTAAAATCAAATGCATTCACATATCAATTTTTTTTGGTGTTTTTTCACCTGATTACTCCCTGACCCACCCACACCCCATTATTGAGCATCTACACATCCTTATCTAAGAAATACATCACATCTCAAAGAGTATAGAAGGAGTTAGTATCACAATTAGGCTGAAACTCTGTAATAGTTAATTACTGCAAGTTCCCCAAGTTGTACCCATGTAAAGGGGCCCCTTTATGCAGGAGGTAAGTTTGAAAACTCATTTTATATAATATAAATTGTGCCTCGTGTCTGTAAAATACCATACCAAATTAGAAGCGTAACCATTCACATTTGGACAAGATAGGCAATTTTTTGTGATTTTTTTTTATCCGATTACCCTGCAGGGGGTCCCAGTGGGCTGAGTCAAAATGCGTGATCTTATTGTGCATCTATACATCCTAATTCAGCTATACTCCACACATTTCCAAATAAAAGGATATAACAATGTGTTACTTAAAGCACTCATTAGCAATTATGCGTCGAGAGAGCGAAGCGAGTGAGAACATTTTTTATACTGAGGGCGTGCATCGAAATTGTTTGATATTTTATCTACAGTAACATGGACATACATGTATGATCCGAAATTTTTAGGGGGGTGCGCGCCAGATGCCCCCCCCCCCCCCAGATATAAATTTGAAACTGACTGTTTGATATTTAGCAATATGAGGATATAAATTTGAAACTGACCTTATTACATTTGGCAATTATCTGAAACTGACCGCATGATATTTGGCAATATAACAATAAAATCTAGAAATGATCGTATGATATTTGGCAGTGACAATAAAAATCTGAAACTGATATGGCATGTCAAATTAACATAAACTCAATTAATTGAACCTCTCTTCCATTATTTGAAGATGTCTAAATATAGAATCAATAGCATCACGTCTAAAAATAGATCCGAAATTGATGAGGGTGGGGGTGGACTAAACCGTTTATTAAAAGTGCGGGTTTTTCATAACGCTGTTCGCTGATTTGAAGAAAGGACTGGATACTAAACCATTTTTTTAGATGTTGCCATAATTGGTCAATTTATTTGAAGAGAGGTCTAATTTAATTGAAGAGAGGTTCAATTCAATCAAGAGAGGTTCAATTCTTCATTTGAATAAGACATCTCTTCTTATGAATAAGACCTCTCTTCAATTGAATTGAACCTCTCTTGATTGAATTGAACCTCTCTTCAATTAAATTAGACCTCTCTTCAAATAAATTGACCAATTATGGCAACATCTAAAAAAATGGTTTAGTATCCAGTCCAGAGCTAATTAACATTTTTCTGCAAATATAAAGACAATCATGATAAATAGCCTAATATTCATGAAAATAGGAGATCAACAGCTATATACAGGCATAAAGATTTAAAAAAGGGTAAAATTGTCTTAAAAATCGAGCTAAATGCTAATGTTTACTTTTTCTATTAACAGAAATAAATAAAGTCCAAAATATATGGGTCCTAGGTCTCTGTCAGTAATGGTGGAATACCTTCTTAACAAAAACAAGAAATGTCACTGTGAGTGACAAATGCCCCCGAAGTGACCATTGACCTCTAAGTGTGACCTTGACCTTGGAGTCGCAGACCTGGGTTTTGTGCGCGACAAGTCGTCTGGTTGTGGTGAGCACTTGTGCCAAGTTATTTGAAAATCCGTCCAGGAATGCAAAAGTTATTGACCAGACACAATTTGATCTTTGACTTCTAAGTGTGACCTTGACCTTAGAGCCACAGACCTGATTTTGTGCGCGACATGTCGTCTTGTTGTGGTGAGCACTTGTGCCAAGTTATTTGAAAATCCGTCCATGAATGCCAGAGTTATTGGCCAGACACAATTTGACCTTTGACTTCTGTGACCTTGACCTTGGAGCCACGGACCTGAATTTTATGCGCGACACGTCGTCTTGTAGTGGTAAGCACTTGTGCCAAGTTATTTGAAAATTTGTCCATGAATGTTAGAGTTATTAACCGGACACGAAAGCACTTCGTTTTGACCTTTGACCTCTAAGTGTGACCTTGATCTTCGAGCCACAGACCTGAATTTTGTGCGCGACACATCGTCTTGTTGTGATGAGCAATTGTGCCAAGTTATTTGAAAATTATGGTCATAGTTATTAACCGGACACGATTGTATGGACGAATGAACAAACGAACGAAGGTACTGACGGACGGACAGTGTGACTACTATATGCCACCCTTCGGGGGCATAAAAAAATAGGTCAAGCTTGGTGAGTTAACATTTTGGTAGGATTAATGTGTAGTGGTTGTCAATATGTACATACAATTTGAGGAGGTAAACAGTGTCTTTAAGAACTGTAATATGTAACTAGAACTAACATAGACTAATGCTGATGAGGTCATTGTCGTACCGGGTACTACAGAAAGGTACATTTATGTATACAGAAAAGTACCCAAAAATCATCGAAATCCAGGAAGACCCCCAAATATACACAAATGTACCCAAGACAAAATACAATGTCGTAAAACGCGGCGTTGTTTTATCAAGTTCTAAATTGTTTCAATTCCGCCAATGAGATATTGTTTGTCCGGGTATGTTTCTGTATATTTGAGGGCCATTCTGGAATTCAAAGATTTTCGGGTACCTTTCTGTATACATAAATGTACCCCGGGTACCTTTTTGTAGTACCCGATATGACAATGACCCCATCAGCTAGACTAACCGACAGAATACTAGACTGGCTAAATTCTTATGTTTGTTATAATGTTTATACTATTTGAGACAACTCAAGCTATCATCAAATAAAATAGTCTGCATTAAGTCCCCAGGGCCTTTGAAATACTGGCTTCAAACATAAGTGGTTCAGAGATATTCAGAAATGTTTGAGATTTTAAGATTTTAGTTTGATTCTAATTGCAAAATATTAAAAAAAAATAATAACCACTGGGACGAAAGCCAGTCTAACAGAATACATGTCATGTAATTGAATTGAATGTTGTTTAACGGCTCATCAACATAGTATAGGTTATTTAGAGCCGCCCTAGAGAGATGGGAAGGATACATAGGAATCCAGGAACCTGCCCTACTCTTATTATCGAATAGATTCCTATGGGTCTTTAACGTGCTCGGAGGATAGACCGATACACGGGACCGCCCGGTTTACGTCCCCATCCGATGGTCGAGGCTAAGGAAAGTGTCTTGCCCAAGAACACACCGACAGAACTCAGTGGCACCACGGAGAATTGAACCCGGGGCCTCCGGTCATGTACAGTATTGTTGAGCTTTTTACATTTCTTCATAAATGTTAACAAATACACTTACAAAGCTTGAGAGTCTATCTTGGAGCTGTTTCAGCAAGTTTACACTGTAAGGTTCTAAGGAGTATTTTAGTATTCCTTCTTTTCTGAATAAGTGGAAAGTTGAAAAAATCTGGAAATACAGTATATAAAATACAGTATATATAAAATGCATGAATATTAATTTTAAACAATTTTACATACCATATGTGTATAAATCAGTAATTCATTTGCCTCGAATGGATATTTTCAGTTTCCAATAAATCATTTAATTTTAAACAACGGTTTAAAAGGACACACGGCCATTTTGAAGATTTTATAAAGTATTAAAATTAAAAATCTTGATGTATTAAGCCAGTATCATTTTTACTTTTGATGTGCTTGCATGATAATGATATAATTAAATAAAATTTTGAGTTTTCACTTTTTCTTCTTTATTCCAAAGGTTTAACTATACCATTCCGGTGAAATATAATCAACAGTCAGTTAACTCTGCAAAATTCATTTGTTTTATACTATTTCTATAATTAATGATTGAAAAAAAGTTGTTGTTTTTTTGTTTGTTTCGTTTTTTAAAATTAAATCAAAATTGCCTTGTGTCCCTTTAACATTTAAACACTGAATTTCACATAAATTGTGACAGAATGATATTAAATTACATTAAAACACTTTTTAAATGGATTAAAAAACAATGCATTAAAGTTTATAGAATACATTTTGTGCAAATATTTTATAAAAAATTTACAGGTAATAGACAGTCTGGTCTCCGCTATATTTACATTAATTTTTAATTACTACTTCATTTCTTCATCTTTCATCAGTTTTTGCGCACAATATGACCTATGTGTGTGTTGATGTGCCGTAAAACACCATTCATTCGTTCATTCATAACACGGAGATGGGCATTAAGCCTATCACTTTTTTTAAATAACCAACAAATTGAGACAGACTACGTTTTGTAGTATGGTGTACTTAAAGTATGGCGGTGAAATGATTCATAGCATTAAATCGCTTAATTCTGGATAAACAATTAGGGGCGGCACTTAACCATACTCTAACGTCTGATAAATGGAAGTTAGGGTACGGACAGGGTCACTCAGTACAATACTATAAAAAAAATAAGCATCTGTCTCAGCTCATTGGTTATCTAAAAACCTTGATGGGCTCATTATATGCCCATCTCATCTCGGTGTTTAAAAAAAACACTCACTGAGACCAGACTATCTATTACTTAGTGACCTTGTCAGAAAAACTACTGTTCTCTAAATTCCATTTATTGGACCAGGTACATGTAGTTAAAGTATGGTATAGCTCCGCCTCCATATTTATTCTGAATGAAACCATTTAATGCTTTGCATTCATAAATTTAGGAAACTTCAATAACCATACGTAACAACTACATTTTAGGTTCAAATTTAGTTAGAAGCTTCAAACAATAATACTTTATCTAACATAGTTTATTAAAATATTAAATGCTGATCCCACCAACAAGTGTCAGCCAAATGTTACAACATATGTACAGCATTTCTTCACCTACTCATGACAAGGTATATAATAATTTGGCTATTTTGAGAATCTACACTCTATAGACACAATATAAACCGCTTTAACCAACCAGGCCAAACCCCAAAACCGGAGCGTCGACTTAAGAGTTACCAACTCATACTTAATTTTACGCATATTCAATCACGGGTATTTTAAAAACCGTTAAGTAAACCTAAACTTTTTATCAGCACATATACATTATTATATGATCTGAACACGTGGCTAGAGTTTTGAGAAATGGTTTTGTAATGCAATTTTGCAATTATCTGGACGGTTAGTTTACGTCAACCGTTAAGACGTCATTTTAAACGTCAGAAAACCTGTTAACAGCTGAGACGTCATTTTAAACGTCAGATGAAAAATAACTATGCAAAGGAATGCTAATTTTAAGCGTCGTCTGATGCTACATTCCAACAACACATTTAAATAGGCTGAAGCTGTAATTCTTGATCTTGTTTGATGTTGAGAGATAGGCATAAAATCGAAGTTTATTTGTTTGTATTTTGTGCAATTTCCCAGCAAAATGTACGTGCATCTTGGACAAAATAAACCAGCTGGAAATATTTTATTTCTTAAGTCAAACTCAAATTATATAATATTTATATGTGCTACAATAATGAATTACATAATTATCATTTGTTCAAGTGATTGATTGAATTGTGGTTTTAAGGCGCATCAACACATGAAAATGTTATATGGCGCCTAACAGACATGAAACTGCCAGGCTCATCTTCCATGTACATCGAGATCAAATATGGAAAATGGGCCTAGAACCTTCTCACCCTGAACTGCAGAGTTGCTGCAAATGCTATCGTAGAAACTCCATTTACGCTGGAGCCACGTTATTGTTTTTCTGCCACTGCTCTTTTGATGCGAGTGAGATAGCACTTGAAACAATGCAGGGATCATGATGAAGACCTTTAATGAACATGAACAAAAAATGATAAAATGAACATGAATTTGAGGGGATTCTACCCCTCTGCCTACCCCTCCAAAGGGATCTGCAGTGGCCCTATTCTTTGCCCCGTGACCAAACGGGGGCCCCCGGGAACCACACGGGGCATTCATTTGTTCAACTTTTAAGAACTGATTCATATAATTTTCTGTAGTAAATGGCAAATTCCATGAACAGCCTTAATGCTTTTTTAAAAACACATTAATGCAAAACAAAATGCAAATCAATTCTTATATTTACATTACTTTTCACTTCATTACTGTACCAACAATAAAGTGCCTTGGGAGTTAATAACAATTAAAATGTCAGATTAATACTTACAGGTTCAACATATATGAATTCTTCCTTTTCAAATATACGAACAATGTCGCTAAGAGTGACACTTGACCTTATATTCACGTTAAACTTGTCTGTATAAATTTTGTCAACATCCTGAAATTCTAATGGTATCTCAGCTCTGTTTAGATGACAAAATAGAAACAGTACAATTGTTATTATAAGTATAATTCCCATATTTTATGCTCATATACTCTTCAAACTTGTTTCCTTTCACCATTTATAAAGTTAAACATTCACTGACTTCCTTGTTGATAATCTTAACTTCCAAAATTACCTATATTACGTCATAATCTATTCAGTTACACCCATAGTGGTCGGTCGATATTTCAAAGTGTAAACTGAGTAATGAATACACACAGATTTAAAGTTTAAGTATATTATCTTTTCTGTGAAATGACACAATAGGCATGTGACTACCTGTAGATCTATAATCAGTAAAAAAAAAACACAAAATCTGTCGACAATAATAATCATAGAAATGTTTTACATTTAAGGCCTCCAAGTTGACTCACTGTAGTACTAGATTTTAGATTACTTCAGTCAAGCTACCACTAATTTATTGACATTATTAATACAGTAACAGTTATATAAATTCTATACCCTAGCAAAATAAATTTAAATTACTCACAAGGATAAAACTTATCTGTCTAAAATAATGTACTTTTCCCTTTTCGAAAGGACAGTAAGTAATGTTGTAAGAACTTGTGATCTGACCCATTTGCGTACCTTGTATAAAAAATGCAATAAAATATGTTTACTTTTTCAAACAAGCCTGACAGACATTGTTTTATATATGACAAACTAGAGTGGACTACCAATTGTATAGTGCTGCATAATAATGTGTTTATATCTGGTGGTCACAAAATGTGTTAAAAAGAGCACCACCCAGTACCCCATGCTCATTTGCTAAAGTTGTTATGTGAAAATCATTTCCTAGGTGTCAGTTCAATGTGACCTTTGACCTACCAACAAAAATAATAATAATACCGGTTGTTATTTAACCAATAGCACTATTTGTATAAAGTTTGCAGAATGTAGGTCAAACAAATCATGAATAACAGCCGGGAAAGAATTGTTCATGATCAGGTCACTGACCTTGACATTTGACCTACTAACCATAATTAAAACATTGCAAAATAGGTATGTTTTGTATACATTCTGAAGATTGTTGGTATGACAGTAAATACATTACAGCATAGAAAGTGTTTTTCATAATTGGGTTACTGTGACCTTAACCTTTGACCTACTAATCTCAAAATTAATAGGGGTCATTGTTTTAACATGGATACTATTTTCGTAAAGTTTCAAGATTGTAGGTCTAATAGTTACAAGTTACAGTGGGGAACGAGTTTCTCAGGAATGGTTCATTGTCAGGTCAATGTGACCTTGATGAGCTACTGACCCCAGAAGCAATAGGTGTCCTACTCTTACAATACAATGTCAAGGCAATGTACTTATGAAGTTAAATGAGTGTGGGTGTTTTACTTCCAGATCTCTCATGTGGAATGTGTATTTCCATATGAGGTCATGGTGACTGATCATTGACATACTAACTTAAAAAGCAATAGGGTTCCTCTTCTCACCAAGGACAATGTGCCTATAACGTTTCATGCGTGTAGGTGTTATACTCCTGGAGTTATCAATTGGAATATGCCTGTCCATGAGGTCATGATGATCTTGACCTTTGACCTACTGACCAAAAAAGTAATAAAGCTCCACCTCTCACCAAAGGCAATGAAAACTATGAAGTTTCATGAGAATAGGTGTTATATTTAGTTATTGCACGAAATACTTAGTTTCATAAGAGTTCACAGAGTCCTTAACCTTTAGCCAAGAGATCCCAAAAGCAACATGGTTTCTCCTATAAGCAAGGGCAATGTACCTAGGAGGTCCATGAGGATGGGTGTTATGCTTTCGAAATTATTGGAATGCATATTGCCACACAAGGGTATAGGCACCTTGACCTTTGACCTAGTGACCCCAAAACTATAGGGGTTCACTTTTCACCAAGGGCAATGTACCTATCAAGTTTCAGGAGGATTGTTACACTTCTGAAAGTATTGCGTGGTAGGCATATTTCTCTATAAGGTCAAGGCTACCTTGACATTGACCTACTGACTGAACCCAAATACAATAGGGTTTGTCCTCTCACCATGGGCAATGCACTCATGAAGTTTCATGAGTGTGGGTATTATAGTTAAAGTTATCACACAGAATGCATTTTTTCTACAAAGTCATGGGAACTTGGACTTTTGACCTACTGACCTCAAACACAACAGGTTACTCCACTTACTAAGGGCAATGTACCTATAAGGTTTCATGAGTGTAAGTGTTATATATGATTTCGAAGTTCTAGAGGGATACCTATTTTCAGACAAGGTCATGATGACCTTGATCTTTGACCTACTGACCCCAAAAACAATAGGGTTCCTTCTCTTATTAAGGGAAATGAGCCCCTGTTTATGAAAGGGGAAAAAACCTGTCAAAATGAAGAAAAAATAATATGTTTTTTTAAACATGCAAAGACTGATAAGAAAGGTATCTGGTATCCCTATTTTCTACCAGTGTTTCAATAACCACATTATCATCTTTGAAAATTAACATAAAATCAGAAGGATTTGTCCTAGTCAATGTTATGTTTTACAATGTGCCTATAACACCATTACACGATACACACTAATTATAAAAATTAGACTTTCATAAAAAAAAAATTAAGAACCATAAAAATAAATAAAATAATAAAAATAATCTGGCCTTTAACATTCCCGTATTATGTCTGATAAACATGTTATGTACAGAGATGGACACTTTTGTATTTGCTTAAAATTATTTAAAGGTTAGATTTATGGTTTTTGTACTCTGCACTTCCCCTCATTGCCCTCTATCATTGAGTGAAGTTTCATTCCAATCCCATTTGTAGTTTTCAAGTTATACTCCAGAAAGAATTAATAATACTTAGTTATTGTCATTAAAAAAATGTGTACCTCAACTGATTGAAATGTTTTCAACAAAAACCTTGTAACTCAGATACTGAATAAATATCAGTTATAAGTTTTGTATCTCTCATGGTATAGCATCCGTTGAGAGACATGCAAAAATGCTTGCTTAAATTACCAACTGAAAAGTATAGTTATGGACACACGAACAAATCTCGAAAATTTTGTTATGTAATAATCCTTGTTGACCCGAAAAGTTACAAAAACATTAACTTCAATGTATTAGAATAACAGTGATGTTATGTTCATTTATATGTGCACATTTTAACCACAATATGCACAAAATTACCCTATAATAACCTCTTCAGAAATGATCCATATCATAAATGTAGTCCAATACGCCAAATTTAAGTCATGTGACAGGGCCGAAAATGCATATTCATATTAACCCGGTCACATGACCATTATGATTATTGGCGATTTTTTTTCATAGAACTGCTTTTGTTTTACCCTATATAAATTTGAAGTTTAAAACCTGTCAATGACATGACATAATTAAAATAACATCGACTGACGTAATTGAAGTGACATCGACTGATGTAATTGAAGTGACATCGACTGACGTAATTGAAGTGACATCGACTGAAGTAATTGAAGTGACATCAACTGACGTAATTGAAGTGACATCAACTGACGTAAGTGAAGTGACCTGAACTGACGTAACTGAAGTGACATCGACGGACGTAACTGAAGTGACATCGACTGACGTAATTGAAGTGACATCGACTGACATAATTGAAGTGACATCGACTGAAGTAATTGAAGTGACATCAACTGACGTAATTGAAGTGACATCAACTGACGTAAGTGAAGTGACCTGAACTGACGTAACTGAAGTGACATCGACTGACGTAACTGAAGTGACATCGACTGACGTAATTGAAGTGACATCGACTGATGTAATTGAAGTGACATCGACTGACGTAATTGAAGTGACATCGACTGAAGTAATTGAAGTGACATCGACTGACGTAATTGAAGTGACATCGACTGAAGAAATTGAAGTGACATCGACTGACGTAAATGAAGTGACATCGACTGAAGTAATTGAAGTGACATCGACTGACGTAACTGAAGTGACATCGACTGACGTAATTGAAGTGACATCGACTGACGTAATTGAAGTGACATCAACTGAAGTAATTGAAGTGACATCGACTGATGTAATTGAAGTGACATCAACTGAAGAAATTGAAGTGACATCAACTGACGTAATTGAAGTGACATCAACTGACGTAATTGAAGTGACATCAACTGAAGAAATTGAAGTGACATCAACTGACGTAATTGAAGTGACATCAACTGACGTAATTGAAGTGACATCAACTGAAGTAATTGAAGTGGCATCGACTGATGTAATTGAAGTGACATCGACTGATGTAACTGAAGTGACATCGACTAATTGAAGTCACTGAAATAAGTGTTAAAATGGATCCCGGCAAGAGGACGCTGGCTACCAGGTGACTAAACGTTATTGGACTTAGATGGACTAATTGTTGTGGGGTGGCATCGTGAAGTAAATGAAATGAACACACAGGCGTTTGCCAACAAAATGAGGAATGTAAATACAGTAAAAAAATACTAAATATAATCTCAAATAGTTTAGGAGTAGTTTGTTGTGACCAGAGAAAATGAAGAAATTGGTGTCAAAGAGTTAGACATGCCATATTTTTTTCCCCTCAGTATAAGGAATTCTGACAAAATGGAGTATGATATTGGATTCTCAGGTCGAAATGACCGTCACGGGCATTAACACATCACCCAAGTATGAATCTCTAATTATCTATATACTCTTCAGTTATACCAAGAATGCTGAAAGCAGAGGAAGTACAGTGTTTGGTTCATAATTGATATTTGTTCATGTTATTTTATTTTGTTTAAAGTTCAAATTTGAAGGTTAGTTTTATTCTTACTTTCAAATCGTTAGCATCCTAAAACATCGTTGTCATGTTTTCCTGTGACGATGTCTTTTAAATTATGTTAATGCATATTGTAGATTTTGCATGGCATCATCAACATCGACTGATCAATCAGTGGTCAATTAATAGACAGACCTCAACATTTTGGTAGGGGGTACACTCGGTCTTTTATCATTGATGTACAACTGACTTAAGCCCTTTATAAGACTATTTTGAAGTGATTATCGTATTAAAATATTTATTTTTTTGCGTACAGCTATGTATCTTCTTATTTTAAAACACAAAATCGATACATTAAATTAATTTACATTGAATTGTTCATACAGAGACTGAAGATAAAGTCCAAGTTAACCCCTTTGTTTTCACCCAGTGAATATTTCAACAGCTCGGAAATGTGCAACTTATTATAATAATGCCCGGTTATCATAAGATTACTGAAAAACAAGAAACTTGAAAGTCCACGAAAACCAGGTTTTCCGAGCAGAAATCTTTTTTTCTATTTTTAGTAACAGTGACCTTGAACCTGACCTTGTGACTCCAAATGCAATCCTAAGCTTCCTTTACATATAAGGTACCTACATAGCAAGTTTCGTTCCAATACCCAACTAAAGTTATTGAGTAGAAATCGTTTTTCTATTTTTAGTAACAGTGACCTTGACCTTAACCCTAGTGACCTCAACTGTACTCCAAAGCTTCCTTTTTATATAAGCTACCTACCTGAAAGTTTCATTGCAATACCTCATTCCTAACAAAAGTTATTGAGCAGAAACCGTTTTTCTATTTTTAGTAACAATGACCTTGACCTTGATCCCAGTGACCCCAAACTTCCTTTCCATATAAGCTACCTACCTCCAAGTTTCATCACAATACCCCATTCCTAACAAATGTTATTGAGCAGAAACCGTTTTTCTATTTTTAGTAACAGTGACCTTGACCGCAGTGACCCCTAATACAATCCCAAGCTTCCTTTCCATAAAAGCTACCTACCCTGCAAGTTTCATTAAAATATCTCATTCCTAACAAAAGTTATTGAGCGGAAACCGTTTTTCTATTTTAGTAACAGTGACCTTGACGTCAGTGACCCCAAACGTAATCCCAAACTTCTTTTCCGTATAAGCTACCTACTCTGCAAGTTTCATCACAATACCTCATTCCTAACAAAGGTTATTGAGTGGAAACTACGAGTTTGATGCCGCATGCACGCACGCCCACCCACCCGCCCGCTCGCCATAAGACATACACCAATCTAATCCAAGGAAAATCTGGTTAAATTTTTTAACTGGATTGGATATTATAGTCGCACCAACAGCTAAGCTCATATGGCAACTTTTCTCGCTTTCTAAGACCCCAGGTGCCCCTCCGGGTAATTTTCGTGCACGGGCAGGCACTTTCGTGCATGGGTGGGCACCTGGGTAGAACCACTGATGTACTGCAAGCCAGCTGGATAGCTTCCTCACATAAAAATTCCTAGGACATTGACGGATCGAGCCCACAGCTGTGAGGGGCATGTGATTTCAAGTCAGAGACTTTAACCACTCGGCCACTTTTTTTTGTAAAATTTTTATTATAATTATAATAATAATAATGCCGGATGTGGAAGTCATGAATTGACTTCTGTTTAATACTGTATTTTACAGAAGTTACTAAGGTGTGTCTTTTGACTATGCAGATATATAGAACGCATAAATAAATATGTTGTTTCTCAGTTTAATGTTTTTAACTTTTTTTTGTATGTGAATATTATCTTAAAAGAAACTAACCCGCCAATTAACGGCAAAATTACACTACAAAGCCGTTATCAAAACTCTGTTTAGATATTCAGATATTCAGGTCATATAATAATGTATAAAAAAACCATGAAAAAAATATACTTTTAATCAGCACAATAAACATTATAATTATGAACTGAACACCTGAATAATGTTTTGATAAACGTTTTTAAAGTACAATTTTGCTGTTATTTGGTGGGTTAGTTTCTTTAATGTGAATGTAATCTTTAAAGAAATGTAATGTAACAGACTTTCAAGATGTCTACTGCAGCAACAGCCATTATTTGTTTACAGAGTTCAGTGGGCAAATATTGTTTTTTTTTACCTTTAAAACAAAATTTAACTACCTGGTAGTAACTAAATATGATGAGTATCAGCGAAACAGAAATATTTAGTGGTAAATAAAAATACCCTACATTCAAAATCGGTTGAGAATTAAAACTTTCATCTTCAAAACTGTTAACTTTTGATTTGCATAATTCAATGGAAAATCTGCTGCATCAAAAAATTTAATTTATTTTTAGAAGTGTTATCCAAAATGGGTTTAATGTGTTGGACAATGTAAATATAGACACTCTGGAAGTCTTATAACAAAACGTTAAGCTGTAACGTTAAATTTCTGCTGTCGCAGCAACAAGCTTAAGGAATTTACATGGAAAGAGCCCATCAAGAAAGCATTTTGGCTGTAAAATATTTCTTTCTGAACCGATTTTTAAAACAAAGGCATTTTTATTTACCACTAAAAATTCCAGTTCTTAGATTAGAACTATCACTGAAGGTGATGTCAATACCCCCGCTTAAATTCTAAGTCAAACAGAAGGCCATAATCTTGTAATAAATTAGGCAATCAACAATATGGCTGATGTAGAGGGACGTAATATCATCAGTTGTTATGTGTGTATAAAGTTTGGGAACAACCCATTCAAAACTGTTTGAGGAAAGCAAGTAATAAAAATGTGTTACACGACAGGACGCGATGGGACAAAAAGTGTTACTTGACGGGGCGCGATGCTATAGGACTTTATAGCCCCGACTTCACTTTGTGAAAGCAGGGGTATAATTATAATTATCTAGACAATTTTGAAGGTTGATACGTTGTTTATAAAGGCTGGACTTGTTATTCTATTTTCCTACAGGTTTGTACTCGTCAGTAACGTAATGACTCTCAGCTTGAGTTTGCGTTATTTATACCTATGTTTGATGCTGGTGGCAATTATTTGCTGTCTTTGATGTAGTAGGCATATTTTTGCCGTTGTGTAATGTATTTGCCATTCAGACGGTGGAGGCAAAAATTATGTGTACCATTGTATGATGGTGTATCATGGGTAATTTTGTCAATGTTTTTGACAAGAAATTGGTTGGTTTAATGCAGCATTTTGATAAATGTGTTATTTATCAAGAAAAATAAAAGTACTCTTCACACTAGTTTCGTACAGTTTGTACTCATCAGTAACTAGTAAGAGATGTGTTTTATCTTAATTTGAAACTGTTTAAATTTTGAAAGACATTAAAAAAAAAAGTACTTATCTGTAAGTGTGGGGCCTTTAGAAATAGAATTTCCTTGTGAGGTCGTATTTCATTAGGGTGAATGATGCCGCATCCAAGGTCAGTCCAGCGTGGTTAAGGTAGGCTTGGAGCCTGTTGCTTCTGGGGGAGGGGTGTTTGCCTTCCACGATGGGAAACTTGGTTTATGGTTCATTTCCCATAGAAAATCATCGAGAAAGTCTGTTTTTTGTCCCCAGTCCCAGTCAGGAGCCTGATTGATTGATATATGATCTATTTACGTATTATTCAAATTGCTTGTGTTAATGTTTAAAAACCTTGGGCAGAAAAGGCGCCCAGAACAGTAAGTTGATTGAATGTTTTGCCTTGTTAACACTCTGGGTCCTTGATTTTTCATCAGATCTTTACCAAACATTATAGCTGGGTTTTGAACATACATGTATCAGAGTTTTCTTTAATATCAAATAATCTGGCTGAGTTTGGTAAAGACTGAAGGGATAACAAAGGTGCTCGAGTGCTACAAAGCAAAATATAGCATTTTTAACTGATTAAAGGGTCATAATTCTGTTCTTTCCAATCAGATATGGCTAGTTTTCAAACACATCCTGGCTTTGAATAATATATATCTCCTGTCAAACAGTAGTCAAGATCAGATGAGAAATAAACAAGCTAGAGCGCTAACAAAACTAAATATAGCATTTTTACATAAATCAAGGGCCACATTTCTTACATTACTAATCTGATCAAGCTTTTTTTTAAGCTTGTCCAAGTTTTCATTGATGTCAACAATATGGAAAAGCTAAGTAAAGATCAGATGTAAAATGACAAAGCTAGAGTGTTAACAAAGCACAATATAGCATATTTAACTAAATCAAGGGCCACAAATTAACTCTGGTGTTACTAATCCAATCTAGCTGATGGAAATGTGGTATTGTTGATAATATTGTTTATTAAGATGGTATAATATATGTTGATATATATATTTATTTAGCATATCATGTCACAAACATATACATATAAAAATGATAAATATGCATATACTTTCATCCAGGCTTTTATCACATATTGTAGTAAATATCACAGACATTCTGATATGTTATAATCTCATGTTTCAAGAATTGAACTGAATTGGGTTTTAGGGAGCACTAACACAGTAAAGGTTATATGGTGCCTAACAGGAATAAACATGCCAGGCTCATCCTCCATTTACATCAAGATAAAATATGGAGAATGGGCCTAGAACCTTCTCACCCTGAACTGCAGAGTTGCTGCAAATTCTATCGTAGAAACTCCATTTACAATGGAGCCTCGTTATTGTTTTTCTGCCACTGCTCTTTGATGCGAGTGAGATAGCACCAATGCAGGGATCATGATGAAGACATTTAATGAACATGAACAAAAAATGATAAAATGAACATGACTTTAGGGGGATTCTACCCCTCTGCCTACCCCTCCAGAGGGATCTGCAGTGGCCCTATTCTTTGCCCCGTGACCAAACGGGGGCCCCCGGGAACCACACGGGCACGAAGACCTTGAATGAGCATGATAAAAAAAAGAAGATAAAATGAACATGAAGGGGCTGGGGGTGGGGGAGGGGGGCCTACCTTGGCCTCTAGCAGGATTTGCAGTGGTTGTATTCTACCCCGTCAACCACTCGGGAATCTCATGTTTTAAATATCACAGACAATTTGGTAATTCTGATAATAATCATAGGATATTGACTCATACAAAGGAAACCACAGATATCTAATGTATCACAGATAATGTTGTAATACTCGTTTTATTATGCAATGGCAACTTCTACCTAGGTTGTTTACATTATAAAGAGAGTAATAAAATTACAAACTTATTTCACTCAAAATTGCTGCTCAGACTAAAACAATTCAAAGAATACTTGTAATTATGAAAAAAGATAACAATGTCAAATTAAGCACTATTCCATCTCTACTAATTTAAAACATTTAACAAGAGGGCCTGTGGATGCTCTACTGGCTTAAGATAAAGTTTGTGTATAAGGGGCCATAACTATGTCGAAAATCATTCAAGCGGAATATGGCGATGATATCCACAACTAGGCTTGGTACTGATCATCCCTGCCAAGTATTGCTGAAATCCGGTCAGGAGAACTGGTCTGTACAAAGATAGTGTTTTAAAACCTTAAAAGGGCCATAACTCTGCCATGCACGACTAAGCTTGTACTCATTATCCCAGCCAAGATTCGTTGAAATCCGGCTTTCATTGGTAACAAGAATCTGGTAAAGTTTGGAAAAGATCGGATTAAAAAAGAAGACCCTATCGTGTTAACTAGGCCAAATTATAGCATATTTCAGAAAATCAAGGGCCAGAACTCCGGTGTAAATAGTCCGATCTGGCTGTTGTTTTAAATAGTTCAAGCTTTCATTGATATTAACAATCTGGTAGAGTTTGGTATAGATCAAATGTAAAAGGAAGGCCCTATTGTGTTAACGAGGCAAAATATCTAAACTCCAGTGTTACTGGTCCAAACTAGCTGGTTTTCAAACACGTCCGAGCTTTCATTGATATCAAAATCTGGTAAAGAGATCTGATGAAATAAATGCCCACATGTCAAGCCCGCCAGTTTACAGATATACATGCGAAGAGACAAGGGTTAAAGGTTAGACATTTCTTCCAAGTCATTTCAAAATCCCTCGATGCATGACGGTTACAGACCGGACAAGATCGGACCTAAAAGTGTGACCTTGACCTTTGAGCTGGAGGCCTGGGTGTTGTGCGTGACACATCATCCTCTTATGATGATCATTTGTGCCAGGCAATTTCAAAATCCCTTTATGCATGACAAAGTTACAGCCTAGACAAGATCAGACTACATGAACTGCATGACCTATAAGTTTGACCTTGACCTTTGAGCTAGAGGCCAGGGTGGTGTATGCGACACATCGTCCTCTTGTGGTGATCATTTGTGCCAAGTTATTTCAAAATCCCTCTATGCATGGCAAAGTTACAGCCTGGACAAGATCTGACTGCATGAACTGCATGACCTCTACGTGAGACCTTGACCTTTGAGCTGCAGGCTGGGTGTTGTGCATGACACATTGTCCTATTATGGTGATCATTTCTGCCATGTAATTTCAAAATCCCTTTATGCATGACAAACCGGACAAGATCGGTCTGCATGAACTGCATGACCTCTAAGTTAAACTTTGAGCTGGAGGCCCGGGTTTTGCGCGCGACACATCATCCTCTTATGGTGATCATTTGTGCCAAGTTATTTCAAAATCCCTCTATGCAAGACAAAGTTACAGCCTGGACAAGATCGGACTGCATGAATTGCATGACCTCTAAGTGTGACCTTGACCTTTGAGCTGGAGGCTCTGGTGTTGTGCATGACACATTGTCCTCTTATGGTGATCATTTCTGCCATGTAATTTCAAAATCCCTTTATGCATGACAAAGTTACAGCCCAGACAAGATTGGACTGCATGAACTGCACGACCTCTAAGTGTGACCTTGACCTTTGAGCTGGAGGCCTCAGTGTTGCGCGCGACACATCAAAGATGACGGACAACTCGCCATCCAATAAGCTCTGCTGGCATTTGGTCAGTAGAGCTAAAAATCACAAGTATAATTTTATCATAAGATTCTTACAAAAGTTTTTTCATTTGCTTTTTAAAATGACATATTATTGCTTTTATTCTTTCTGGTAAGCCATTCCTGCATTAGTGTAAATAGTAGAAGAGGTGGTACTACTTATACTAAGTGCATGGGAATTGTAAGAACTACTTTTAGTGTTGTATTAATGAGTGTCAAAAGTTCTAGTCAAATGTTATTAAGATATGATGGACATTTGTTGTAAAAGATTGTATGTACAAGTTCGCGCAAGTTCCGCTAGACAATATTTTATCCAAGACTTGACCCAGATATTTTACAGATGATGCAAACTTGATAACATGATTATACAAATTTACACTGAAATTTTGATTTTACTAAATTTTCCTTCTGCTTTTCCATAACATGCTAACGAAAGCTAATTATCAGTTAACCAATTTGAACAAGGTTAAATTAACTCCTTTCTCAATCTCAAACATAACATTAACATCTTGACGAGAAAAATGTATTGCACTATCGTCTGATTATAGTAATAGTTTGCAATGAGAAGTTATGCTAATTGACATATCCTTTACATAGCAGATGAATAAACGTGGACATAAAATACTACCCTGAGGTACTCCACAAGAAATGTTTTCAGTATTTGAGTAATTGTCATCAACACAAACAATGTGTGTTCTATCAAAAAAGTAAGACTGAAACCACTCCAATGACTCAACACCCACAGCCTCTAGTTTGCGACGTATTGATCGACTGTGTCAATTTTCTTCTGGAGATCTAGCATAATCATACCAGTATAAAGACCCTTGAAAGTTTGTGTTTTTATGTGATCTGTTAAATGAATGAGGCACTAGTAAGTGGAATAGTTTTAAGCCAGATTGTACAATCATTCAATTGACTTTAATAACAACAGATCTTTTACATTTTGATACAATACAAATAATACTTACAGGTCTTCAATTACCAACAACTATTTCTTGCATACCGGATAAGGCTATCCACGTTTTACATGGAGGATGGAAAGTCTTAACTTTATGGGTAAAGATAAATGTCAAGCGCACACCAACATCCGGTATGCAGGAAAACATGCAAAACATTAGTAGCTGGCGGCGCCAACACACAAAATGTCTCTGATATGCAAGAAAAATAATCTATCATGGGGATTCAGTTAAGATATCGAATTCCAACCCTCGGTAATAAGTGTTTTAATCAGAACCTCGGCTGAGCCTCGGTTCCAATAAAAACACTTATACCGAGGGTTGGAATTCCCTATCTTCACCGGATACCCATGAAAGATTCTTATATTCTTTATACAAGGGGACAACTCTAGCAGACTTAAGTTCATATGGTACTTTGTTATCAACAATATGATGTTTAACAGAAGCTCGAACATACTTCTTAACCAAAGGCCGACGCCGCCTGCTCACAGCCCAAAAACATTCGTCAAAGCTAACATCAAGATTTAAACGTTAGAAAATCAAGTTTAAAACTGAATACTCTGATTACATTTTTTGTAAATTATTTACAAGCGAGTTAAGAGTCAAAATGATTTACAATTAATAAATGGAGTAGAGTCAAAATGATTTATAATTAATAAATGGAGGTTATCATTTTAATGCTTGATAAATATCCTTTGTTAAAAAAGAAAGTGTGCTCTCAAATTTGTATAATCCACCTCATTACGAATATTATATTGTTGAAAATTTACCGGTATACGCCATAACATGTTCAAACATTTTCATTTTATGTTTGAGAAGAAGTTAAAAAAGTTTGACATTTCAGAAAAACAGCGATTTACAAGATGACATTAACTGTTTTGTTCTCATTAACTCCATACATTTTTGCAATTTTAGTTTTCCTCGTTTTTGACTTTGAGGAACCCAAACTATGTTAGTGAAGGAACCTTTCATACAAAGGTATCCCTACTTCCTTCATGCCAACATTTTGAATGTTTTAAAACTTGTATTGCTAAATGTGTCATTACAACCTTTTGAGTATTTTCAAAAATAGATGTGCACACTTTCTTTTTCCTAGTTTAAACATAAATGTTGTTTTAGTGTAATTTTCAGCACATTTTAGGCTATATATGATTGCCAATTTTTTGTGGTAGAGGCAGACCACCCCATTTTTCTTGGGTAGAACCAGTAATGTATACCTCCCACCATCCTTAAAGATGAATGGCCACTTTTTTTTTATAGTTTTATCAATTAACACATTTAACTCTTAAACGTCATATAAACATTTCTGGATAGTCCCGGAGAGAAACATGTATTTAAAACCACTACTAAGTTGTATGTAAAAATAAGTATTATTTGCATGATGTAGATACTACTTTTACCACTGCATGACTGCACGGGGAAATGAGGTAAATCTGAATTGTATAGCTGCACAACTATTGCCAGATAATTGATAAATCGTTTACTTGTGGATTAATTTACCTGTTCTAAGTTTTCTACATCATCAAACAAAATCTTATTCTCGCTTTTCACAGACATTGCAATGTGTGAATTGTAATTATCTATTGTTGTGTATTGATTTTGATTTACATAAACATAAACATGTTCATGAAACAAAACATGGCCGGAGAACTTTAAGAATCAACACTTCATCACTTACAATTTGAGCTCCCAGTGGGATTCGAACCACAGCAGTGAGATCAAGAAGGCTGAGAACTCAGCCACTTTACCTTCCTGGCCACAGCCACAATATAATAAGAATTAATTTTGTAGAATTTTCACATGCAGAAATTCTGGTTGTGTATTTTGTCTTTATTTTCCGACTTTATAGCTTATAAACAAATTCATCAATATTAAAATCTTGGCCTATGTCAACCCCTCTCCTATATCGTTTCATGTAATTATTTTTAAAGATACAGTTAATTTCTGAGGATTGTTACTCATTACATCGTTCTTAATTAATCACTCAATGTTAATAACAGCAAGTCATATTTGTTTGTCACTTTGTAATTGTCCATCCTGTTAACTGCTCTGTTGTGTTGATCCGTCTGTCGTCTGCCTATTCAAAGTAGGAATACCATGTGTCACGATTTACTACGTCCTTCTCACCATGTGACGTAGTTTGCTGCTCCGTTTTTGCGAATGGATCTCGTGCATTCTGTTTCATGCTCCGTTTCCTCGACCCTCACTCCTGATTGGTTCTTAGGTTGACCACATGCTCTAAAATCATATCCTGTATCTTTCCGTTTGTGTTCTGTAATAACAGCTATATAGTATGATAATGAGATATAACTGAATCACCCATCTTTTGCTGGCATTTGAAAATAGGTGTCCCAATCAGGCAACTCATCCCGTATCACTTGGTCATTTTTGAAAATCGCAGCCTGGTGCTTCATTTCAATTTTAGTGTACGGAGTACTGCGCAATTTCTTGAATTCAGGCCATAGCCAACTTCTTCTGGTGGACAGCCTCTATAATTATATAAATATAGAATATTTATTTCAAGTCAACTTTTGACAAACAGAAGTATATAACATCAGCTCAATGACCTTCTCCCCTCCCCCCACCACCCACCTTCATCCCCCCCACCACCCACCTTCCCCCCACCCCCTCCCCCAGACAGAACATGTTTATTCAATAACATATAACATAAATAATACAATATGTATTGATTCAATCCCATATTTTTCTGTTTTTAGCTGTTTTACTACAGGATATATATTAGATAAAAGCATATTGTAGTTATAAAGTTATTAAAAGTTATAATATTATTTGTCACATAGTATTATCACATCACTGTGCAAGGATACACTAATACATCTACAGTAATGGCATGCATGTATCATTTAATTGGTAGGTCGTTTTATTGCATAACATGCCTTCTGGGAGTGTAATAAAGCCATTAGTAATACACTAGTGTATTATACATGCAAATGAGTACCAAATCACTGTTTGTGTACAGTAAAACATTTAGTTCCAAGTGTTTCCATGATATATCATACAATATGTTCAGACATCTTAAATATTTATCAATATTTGAAATCTTGCTTTATAAAATGCATGTTAGTAACGTTAAATTTGGTTTAATGTGTCGCATTATTTGTAGTGTGAATGTGTTACAGCCGCATTACGTACATGTACCTGACGTCATGTAAAAAACAACAAAATGACAACATGATTCTCTTACAAACTGCCACCATATACAAGGTAAATCGACAATATTTAAAGTCAGAATATGTTTATTTAACCTTTAACGGAGATGATATAGACTTTATGTCATTTTATGTCAAGTATATTGTGTATAATATTACCATCAAATTTGCATTAAATCACATGATGTACCCAGGCGTTAATTGAAACAACTGGTTAGAAATGGAAGCTTCATTAAAAAGATATGCTTTATAACTCTTGAGTTTACATAAACAATACATGTGCTATAAATAAACCATTTGGATCTGCACACTACCTGTTATATGCTTAGCGTCAATGCAGCGAATAGGGGATATGGCATAATTAGAACAAAGCGGTAGTGAAAATATTTATTTGGCATAGTGTGTCAAGTTTAATTCTACTCCATTGAGTTGATAGTGTAATTTTCTAAGTTGTAACATTTCCGAATACTTCGTCAGCTATTTCCTTTTATGTTTTAATAAGCATACTCAGTCTTAAAGTGGAACTATCATGTTGTAGGTGTGTTATAAATGTGATAAACAGAATCTTACATGAGTGACTATGCATTATTGACTTTAATAAACTTGTTGGATAAAAAGATAGAATGCTCGGCAGCGCCTTGCATGTTCATGTTACTCATATTACTTCATATTGCGTCTTTGATAAAAAAAAGTTTTAAAGGGACGAACGGCAATCTTGTTTTTTTTAAAACTTGCAGTGTCCCATTAGATTGTCTACATAGCTTGAATATTTACATAAATATTCATTAGTGCAAATTTTTGATGATGGTTGAATAATGCTAGAGGGCTAATACCGGTAAAGCAAAATATAGCCTTTTTAAAAACCTCAAGGGCCATAACTGCTGTTTATTGTAGATATGTATAGATTTTAAACTTGTGCAAGCTTTTAATGATATAAACATCCTGCCAAAGATTGGTCAAGATCAGATGAAAAAAGAGGAGCTAGAGTGCTAACGATGCCAAATATAGCATTTGTTAATAAACCAAAAGCCATAACTCTGGTGTTACTAATATAATCTAGTGGTATTGAAACTTGCTTGAATGTTTATTAAAATCAACAATTTGGTTGAGTTTGGTATATCAAATACAAAATGAAGGTGCTAGAGTGTTCCCACACAAGGCAGAATATGGATTCATTTCAGTAAAACAAGGGCCAAAACTCCAGTGTTTTCAACCTTGTCCAAGCTTACATTAATTCAACAATCTGTCCAAGTTTGGTAAAGATCAAATACAAAATGAATGTGCTAGAGTGTTCATAATGCAGAATATGTCATTTTTCAGTAAAACAAGGGCCATAACTTAGGCATTATTAACCCGATATAGCTAGTTTTCAAACTTGTCCGAGCTTTTATTGATATCAACAATCTGCTTGAGTTTGGTAAAGATCAAATACAAAATGAAGGTACTTAGACTAATAGGTGGAATATGGCAGATTTCATTGCCAAAACTATGGTGTTTCTAATCCGATCTAGCTGGTTTTCGAAATTGTGTGAGCTCTCATCAATATTAACAATCTGGCCAAGTTTAGTAAAGATTAAATGCAAAATGAAGGTGCTAGAGTGTTCACAACAAAAAGTTAATGGACAGCATACCATAAGCTTGTCTGGCCTTCAGCCAGCAGAGCTTAACATACATTTAAAGCTTCATTTATAGATATACAAGTCAATTATACAGCTGTGTTACAAGTCAATAAGACTTAATTTATAAAAGATGTTAATTATTTAATTTAAAGAAAATAACCTGCCTAAAAACAGCAACAAAATTAACCGTTTATCTAAACTCTATCCATGTGTTCAGATTATATAATAATGTATATATGCCAATTAAAAGTATAGGTTTATTCATGGGTTCTTAAATACCAGTGATTGAATATGTGTAAAATGAATATATATATATATATATATATAATGGATCTAGAGTCCCTGCAACACTGCCAAACGATAAGTTGTTTTTTAAAGAGTTTTATTTAAACTGCCACGTATTTTAGTGTTTTTTTGTTTCGTATTTGTTCTTTTCGTGTTTGGGTACCCCTGATGATATGATACACATATATCTTGTGGTCAGTAGGTTTAGAAATCGTGTACATATGTTGTAAAAATTGGCTGTTGTTGGCGGGATAGCATCTTTAAATATATAAATTTGAAACAGATCACATAACTAAATGTTTAATATGTAATGTTATAAACAACTACAAAAATATGAAAAAAAACCCAAATATTTTTGACATTCATATAATTGTACGTTTCCGACTTACTAAAATATTATACAATTTTTGGAAGTATTTCAAAAGAATGTATATCTTCTGCTGCTTTGAATGGATATATTTGCAAGTAAGAAATTAATTTTCATTGACTGAAAAGTCTCTAAATATAATTATTCTCACTCGAGATCTTATGTTAGAAATGATGTCTTTGTTTTATCTTCTAATAACATTATCACAAACATTTCCCCTCCTGCACATGTGCCTGTGAAAAAACAACTTAATTTGGATATAGTTCTCACCTGTTTCTTATGAGCAGCTCATGTGCTAAGTTTTCTGTTAGATCTGCAGGGAACCTCTCTGTCTTGGCAGAATTTCAGTACAAAAACGATAATGCTGCCTAGGCCAATAAACAGGATGATCCCAACAATGAATGTTGCAATGAATGTTGGGTCATTAAACTGTTGTCTGTAATGTTGAATGACTGTATTAGCTCTGGATTCTGGTTCTTTTGTTGTTGGTAGTTTGCTCGAGTCTGTTATAATACATATAGTAGATGGTTCAGGATAGAATTAATCCACATATTCTTGGACAGTAAAGAAAGCATGTATCTGGAAACCTCCAGTTTCGACTGAAATCAAGAAGGTCATCTCTAATAACCTCTTCAAACAGTTTTCAGTACCTTCATTTCATCAATGATGTTATAGTGCAAGTAACTTAGTCAATATGCATGTTTTAAAAAAGACAATTTCATAATATAAATCGAAAGTGAAAGTCATAGCTATGAAAACATTTTTTTACCATAACTCGGATGTACGAAAGTAGTTTGTCTCTATATTATAAGTTTGTGTAAATCTGTGACCACTGGGGGCAGAGCTAAATTTGACACCATGATCGCTATTTGAATAAACTTATAGTAAAGTATGTCCAACCAAAGACATAACATGTTCAAGTATGGTGACTTTATCCTCAATAGTTAATAAGATATCACACTAAACATGAGTTAAACATAAAAACTTAACCATAGGCTAAATGCAAACTACTTAACCTTAAACAAGAGGCCCAAGAGAGCCTGTATCGGTCTACTTTCTTGGTGAAATTCAAGTGAAAAACAAAGCTTCCATGCTCTAAACCAGAGAGCCAAAATGGTCCTAAATCGCTCATCTGATGATCTTCGCAAAGACGAAAAAATTATCAAACAATCTTATAATTTCATAACAGAATGAGATCACACAGGCTATGACAGTCAGATAGCTCTTTCTTTTCACTCCAAACCTCACTCTTACCCTATTGTCATTCCAATAAAACGGGACAGTTTTACAGAATCATAGCAAAACACATTACACACCTTCTTTGTGGCACTGCATATGTCTACCTCCTATTTCAGGCTTTCCCTCTGTTCCATGGAAAATCATCTGCTTTACGCTAAACGTGCATTCAACTAAAATTAAAAGAAATAACCACCTCTATTTAGTTAAGTTTAATACATTTATTTTAGTGCTAAGTAGTGCTAAGTTTATATATTAATAATCAGTCATTAAGGCGTGATTGTGCCCCTAAAGAAAATAATGGGTAAATTGTTCTTATGACACGAAAGCCTCCAGGAAGATTCATTTTATTTAAAACTTATTACTCATTATTTTAGCATTTCCCAAATTTCTAAGATGTTGTAATATTCATTAGCTAGATGAAACAAAACAGCTGCACTGAACTAATCCTAAAATTCAAAGTAATGTTTGGTGGGACTCGAACGAGACCATTGCCAGAAATTTGTGCCTACATGACTATACCACAAATAAAACTTTAAATAGTATACAACCATGACGATTGCTTTTTATTGAGAATTGAATTGAATTGGGGTTTTAAGGCGCACCAACACATTACAGGTTATATGGTGCCTAACAGGCATGAACATGCCAGGCTCATCTTCCATGTACATCGAGATAAAATATGGAAAATGGGCCTAGAACCAATTTTTTTATTGAGGACTAGTAAAGTAAGTTGAGCATCAACGACAAACACCAAATATATCACCTACTCAAATGTGGAGGTGTGACAGCTTACTGAACTCTGATTGGCCAAATTCTGATGAGGATGCCATTTTTAAATTATGAAAACTAGTCTTCTAACAAAACTTTTTGATATGGAATTTATACAATTTAGAACTATTTTTAGTACTTAAAGGGGGTTGATGCACTATTTTCAAACAATGTTCATTTTAAAGGCCTCTGAAAAACTTGAAAAAAAGCTGAAAGAATTATCAAAATGCCATGAAAAATAAGGAGATATGACCTATTGAAAATTTGCAAAGAAACATAAATATATGGAGGTATATTGACCAAATGTCTTTTAAAGCAAAGAAAACCACTGCAAATGGAAAATAAGCGTACAATTTATACATTTTACATCTGTATATTTATTTTTAAGCCATTTGCAGTGATTTTCTTTGCTTTAAAATGTATTTTGTCAATATGCCATATATGGTAAAAAGGCGCAATGATGTCATCGTTCAAAGATGGCCGCCTCCATTTATGTTCTTTGCAAATTTTCAATAGGTCATATCTCCTTTATTTTTCATGGCATTTTGATAATTCTTCCAATTTTTTTTCAGAACCCTTTTAAACAAATCGTTTTTGAAAATAGTGTATCAACCCCTTTAAACTGCAGCCATCTTGGATGCTTAAAGTAGCTATCCCGCCAACAACAGTCAATTTTTACAACATCTGTACACCGTTTCTAAACCTACTGATGACAAGGTATATGTATAACTTATATATTTTGAGTATCTAAACTCTAGACACAAGATAACCGGATTTAACCAGCCAGGCCAAACCCCAAAACTGGAGAGTTGAATTTAATAAGAGTTACCAACTCTAATTTATTTTAAGCATATTCAATCACGGGTATTTTAGGAACCCGTGAAAAAATCTATACTTTTAATCGGTACATATACATTATTATATAACCTGCACTGGATAGAGTTTTGATAAACTGTTTTGTAGTGTAATTTTTCCGTTATTTGGCGGGTAAGTTTTAAATCTTTAAAATTTGACTTAGGTTCACTAAAATTTAGTTGTTTTTGATGGAACATCTTTGTAAATTTCCTCAGTATTTCACTCATATTTATGTCTATGTAAACTGTGTGGTGCCCTGGTGACCTTTATGTGGACATATAGATATATATACATATTATGAATGTTATGTAAATGCACAAATGGAAATATGTACCTGTTGCATCCTCCACTCTGACCTCTACAGTCCATATACCATCTGATTTCTCTCCCCAAAATTGTACTGACATGAATGTCCATTGCAAAATTTTAAATTTCTCCGTAACATTTTTGCTCATGTTCATCTTGGTCAGAATTGGAGAGGATGTGTTCATAGGTGATATGAGCTGAACTGCCACTTCCGCGATGTTAGAACAGTTCAGGTGTAACTCAACTTGCACCTTCTCAAGGTATCCAACAAAGTCTGACGTGTTGTAGCAGCCATTGCTGTTTATTAATGTTCTCCTGGAATGTAATGTTAAGAATTACACACTTTTTACTTATATCCGAGTGTGCGGTAGTCTCTACACATACGTTAAGACATACGTTAATTAGGATTTCGTCTGCTTCCAGGTAAGTGTTTCAGCACTCTGACCAATCACTGATCTTATTTTTAGAGGTGCAGCGGTTAATAGATGCACTAGAATTCAAAATTTGACAGGGATAATAATTTTGTACTAGAAAGAATAGAAAATCATTATACAATATTTTGACATATCTGTATAGAGTAATGTTTAATGTGTTTACATGCCGAATTTTATGGTTTAACAAGAGTTGCGCGCAACATGATGTCTGGCCTAAAGTGACGTGTCCAACATACATGTTTCAAGGGATCTTCATCTGGAAAAATCGTTGGTTTATAGTAATTTTTAACGAGGTCAGGCACCGTTGTCAACATTCAATAGGGTAGCCTTCTTAGTTTTCAATCAATGGAGTTAAATGCTAATATTGTTGGATGGACAGGCATTACCATTCCATAGACCGGATTTTGAATAAATTTGCAATCCTACCCAAAAACAGTCTACATGTGTATGGTAATTAATTGAATGGTAAAATAACATGCTTCAAATTTTGAATGTTGATGCATCTATTAATAGTTCAGTTAACACCACTGTGGCCTGCAATAAACTTCCTGGATTAAAACAACACAAAAAGTTCATCATTTGTAAAGGTCCTGCATTATTATCAGGATTCAAACTTTTAAAACTGAATGTGACATCATTACCATAATTGATTAGGCAAGTCTATAAGTAACTATGGACTTAAAGATTTGTTGTAAGTTATAATTTCTGTTACGGTGTATTATAGGAAACTGTTAATGTTCCATCTATATTTATGAACTACTTCACGCTATAAATTGATAATTTTATACTTTATTATGTTTTAATCAAATTAGGCCTCCAAGCCTGATGTTACATCATGTACCCCCTTTAGTACCTAATAGCTTATATATAGCTGCAGAAACTACACATTGGAGCTGGACTTGATGTAAAATTGCAGCAATTAGTCAACTTGTATTGTTTCAGGAACTGACATTTTAATCTGCATGTACATGCAGAGATGCCAACACTGTTTGGATGCAATCTGTAGTCATTGGTTGTTAAATCTGTAGTGCGAGGGTCACGAAGTGACCCGAGGTGCTAGGGGCGGCCCCCCCCCTCCCCTCCCCCCCCACCCCCCACGAGAATATTTTTGATTCTGAGATGCAATCTCCTGCATTCTATGGCCAAAAATGACACTGATATATGCTGAAAAGTCAAGCTATTTTTAATCATGTTACACTGAAACACAACATGAAATGTCACATCACTCTGGCAATCTGTAAAATTACTAGAGTAGTCATTCTACTGTTTTATAACAATTGACTGAAATGTCATCTCACTGACAATCAGTGATCAGTATTTATACTAGAGTGTATGTACATTTAAGAGTTATTGGTTCTCATGGTTTCAATTATGTTAGTCGTAGAACATTTCCTAATTCAGTCACTGTACTTTTCTTTTTTTTTTCTTTTTTTTTCACAATCACAACGAAATTCGTAGTTGCATGCAAACTGGTCGTAGTGGGGTAAATGGAATAGAAATTCGTATAAAATACGGACAAATCGTAGTGGTTGGCATCTCTGTACATGTTTTATCAAGAAATGTCAGCTCATATTAAAATTAATGTAATTCTGTTGCCGGTTTTAGAACATAAAATAATAATACTAAGCCTTTATAAGATTTTAAAAATATTTCCAACCATAACTGTTGCTTTTACCAAAGTTCATTATCTGGCAGTATGTTACAATGGTAATGGCAAATTGTATAAATTCATTCATTCATTATCATAGAGGGACAATGGCAATCTTGAAGTGTTTATCAAGCATTGAAATTATTGTTTTGATTTATATATCCAGTATCATATTCACTTTAAACCTACTTGCGTATAAATAAATTTAATATTTAGTTTTCAATGTTTCTCACTGATTTTGCCATAAGTTGAACATATATCATTGGTGCATTATTTATCAACAGTTTATTAAATTCTATGTAAATTAAATTACTTCATATTTATTTTAGTGTAATTAATATTAATGATTGAACAAATGCAAGTCATGCAGAAAAACTAGTTGGATGTTGTATTTTAAAACATTCAAATTGTCATGTGTACCTTTAAGAGAATTTATAATACAGATTCCATGAATTAATAAATAAGTTGAACAAAGAGAAAGATTGTTATTTATTTTGTTGCAATTACCAGCTTGTCAAGTTATCCATTCACAAAATAACATTTAAATCTAAAGATTTCTTAACAGAAATATACGAATATTTTGTTTATTCCTCGGGATACAATTTCGCATACTTATTTGTAATTATCACATGTTTTGTATATGCTTTGTAATGTATTTAGCCATGGTACTATGTTTAGTGCTAATTACTGATTACAATTTTTGACTTGACTTGACTTGTCATGTTTTATTAAGAGAAAAATAACACAATACAATGGTAATGACAGTTTAATCAGCATGGCTGAGATAAACTTTTACTGGAGTATCAATATATATTACCCAGCTGCAGTAGTGAAAATTAATTTATGTGGTTGCTGTATGTGAACTGCTTCAATTATCAGCTTGTCAACTTGCATTGCTTTTTAATCTAAGCATACCAGGAAAATGTCAGTGCATATTATAATTAATGTAATGTTGTCTGCTGCTATGATAGTGGACTGAATTGGCATTTTTTACTTCAATTGTTAGGGTCAGTTCAGTGGCTGGAAGTTATTAAAATAACATTAATTATGTCAAGTTAGTTTAGATATGAAATCTGTAACACTGTACTTCACGATGTTATATTGTTAAATGTAATCAAATTTGGAGATGGTATATGTATTGTGAAATTTGGAGACAGTACATGTATTTAAAAGACCACTGACCTTGACACAGGGCCAGTTGGAGGTTGAAAATCACTGATATAAGCAGGACAATGACAAGGAGGTTATATATGAAATTTGAACACTCTACTCCAAAGAACAAAAAAGTTATAAGAATTTAACGCAAACCTTAACCAAAACCTTAACGCAAATCTTAACCAAAACCTTAACAAAAACCTTAATCACAATCTTAACGCTTACATATTGCATTGTAACGTTCTTGTCCTTGGGAGTAGAATGTTCAAATTTCATATATAACCTCCTGGTCATTGTCCTTCTTAATGCCAATAACTTGCAGCCCTCAAACTGACCCTGGGTTGGAGTCAATGTCACTTAGCGCAAATATTGATGGTACATGTATTTAAGTGACCTTGACTCTGACCCAGGGCCAGTTGGAGGGCTGGAAGTTATCGGCACTAAGAAGGACAATGACCAAGAGGATATATATGAAATTTGAACATACTTCTCCCAAGGACAAGAGAGTTATAATACAATATGTTGATGACGTCGAGCCCACCAACATTAGCGGCGCCTATGTCGAGAAAAAAATGCTTTAATTTATAAGACTGTCATTAAACCTCTCTGAGTAGCATAATGTACAAAACCATCAGAAAAGTTTCATGGGGGCCATTTTGAGTTGTTTATACTCAACCCTGGCTTTTAAGATCATTTCATTTCAGCTATGGGCTGAAAGGTTCATCAACACTTCAAAATATATAAACCTAATAAATATATACAAAGACTTCCTGAAATATTGATTGACTTTAAACACATACATCACAAAGATTTATGCATACACTCAGTCATGTCAAAACCTACCACAAATTTATCTCTTTTTATTGATGGCATTTTCCTTACTTAAAAATTCTGAGCAAAAAAGGAAATGTTTTACTTTTTAACACGCTTGATTTTTAAGAGAAAAGCCAGAAATGGTGATTGTTTTTTTACTTTAATTAAAATGTCTTACTCTGAATATAAACATAAATTAATTAGAATAATCCATTGTTGCTAGTCATTATAAATCTTTTACATGTATTCACATCAAAATCGAAAAATATTTTAGATAGAAGGAAAAATAAAAATTCCACATGATAATTTGGCTACTTATATTGGGCAGTTTCCTATCTGTCACTGATTCAGATAGGCAGTTTCCTATATGTCACTGATTCAGATAGGCAGTTTCCAATCTGTCACTGATTCAGATTTCAATCTGTTTATTATAAGATCTAATGGGAAATAGGTGAGGGAAAACTTTATTCCAAAAGGACAATAAGGCAACATAAATTCTTTAATAATACCTTATTGTAATCTGTTTTTCCAACATTCCAGGTCCCATTATAACACAAACATGAGCTTCAGGAACGAATGACCAATTAGAGGCAGACTGTTTCATCTTATTAAGATCCATGCGTCCAAATCCAATCTGGTCATTAACTGTGAAGCAAAGCTTAAATTATAACAATGACGGATGACATGATGTATACATTGTAAAAAGATCATTAACAATGTTATTTTATTATTTACCATTATATCTTTTGCAATATAACATAACAGTGATGCTGTATTTACTCTGTTTCTAATAAAAATTGTATATTTTCTTTATGCATGTATACTGAGGGAAAAAGGTTTAGCAAGTTTTTTAGATGAAATAATACTGTATACAAGATATACTGACATTTTGGGACTTTACGGGCTTGACCCCTACGTTCATTTATTCATTACGTCATTAAGATGTTCGACTCTCATTGATGTGTGTTTAATAAAATATTGTGTCTATGGCAGTAGTTTCTTGATTTTACAACCAAAAATGTATTATTTCCAAGGTGCAACAAAAACTTGCTAAACTTTTTTCCCTCAGTATATTATATCATTATGCAACTTTAGTACGAATTACATGCAACTACTTAAACAATTTTAATAATATATATTTAAATCTGTTCAAGAGATCACCTCTTTCTAGAGACCACCTGCTTTAAAGCAGCTATCCTGCCAACAACAGCCAAAATTTGTACTGGAGCATCAAATTAAGAGTTACCAACTCATAATTTATTTTACGCATATTCAATCATGGGTATGTCAAGAACCCTTGAATAAACCTATACTTTTAATCAGCACATATACGTTATTACATGACCTGAACAACTGGACAGAGATTTGATTGGAACAGTTTTGTAGCGTAATTTTTGGTTAGTTTCTTTAAGAATTCTCAGTTCCCAATTGTATTGCTTTCAAATAAACTGCATCTGTTTTAAGAGACCACATGACTGTGTTCATTTTAGTGGTCTTTTATAATACAATTTTGACATTTAAACACAAATGTATCAAAAAGCATGTTTAGCATTATCAGCCTTAAAGTTCAAAATTTAAGACAGGATGTGTCATCCTTTTTTGAATGCAAGGTTGATTTGTTTTGGCACCTCCTCATCGCCATCTGGCAGATAACCTACATTTTTTCTCATAAATTGAGGTTTGAAGTCGTACATGTATGCTGATCTATGCTAGACTAACGTATTGGATGCTGAAAACAACTATAATGCAAATAAACAGGTCCAGAAACTCTACGAAAATCTCATTACGTATGAGTTGTGGGTAAACAAATTTTCAAGCGAGTTTTTGCAAGGTTTTCTCATCAAGGGAGAAACACAATGTGACGCTTGTGTTATATTAGGCAAGTGAAAGTAACAAAATATCCCGAACAAATTGAAACAGAATGTTTTTCAATTGTTTCTTAAACAATATATAAATATATGATTAGAAGACAAGAATTGGACAAATTTGCTTCAGAAGAAAAACATTGTAGCTTATTTCGAAATTCGGTTAATTGCGCTATCCCGAGCCTATCTGGTTACTAGTTCATTTACAATCTTGCATGTTTGTACTACACTTATTTGCATTTCAAAATTGTACCCTAAATTAATTCCTGTATGCATTTATACATATTACTTTTTCTATTTATGTTTGGATGATTTTATAAGGTAGGTTGACGAGAAAACGATATGTATAAAAACTATTTTAGTATCAAAATGAGCAATTGCGTTTCATCCTCATTTCCGTACCTCGTTTCGTCACAATATTAACTAAACAAAAATGTCAGCATACTTCGAGTCGGCACTTCGCGGAATGTATAGCACTTATTTAATCATAACAGAATACAGTCTTATATCTTCAAGTTCATGTTTTCTGCAGTTTCTTTATGATAGTACAGCTGTGATAGTAGATCTGTTTTACTTTCAAAAATGAACATTCATTTTGCGAAGACAGTCTTGACAATGGACAAGATACTTTTTTATGTTATTTTAATGAAGAAAGGGTGTGATGGTGTAAATACAGCAAGTATAGCTCGTGGCGACAAGTTATGTGTACAGCCTGGGCAAAATGTTCATAAACATGTATCAGTCCTAAATCAATAGCAGAGCACAAGAGAAATTGTGAAGCTACTACAAGATTTGTTTTCCAGTAGGCCTTAGACTATTCAAGCCAGTAGAGTGATACAGGCAGGACCTCTTGTGCATCTTGTTCCCGGAAGACTACTTAATACACGCCACTCTGTAAATGACATCATTTAAGTCAAGGAGGTCATCCTGAGTGACTGTTTGGCCATAAAACACAAATCTATCTTTCCGTCAGCAATTTCTTAAAATAATATTCTAGTCTAGATTTGAAACAGTTTAATGACAATTGATCACAATATATTTGGAATGGATCGACGTTCTAAGATTTGTGTAGGTCGCCCAAGATCGGCAAGTTGGCTAAAACTATGTCAAATTTATGGAAATTTTAAATGTCCAGCAATCGTGCAAATATTCATACAGTCTTTCCTCTCAAACCTTGCATTCTCAGTACTTTCAGTACTTTGATTTTTATCTTTTGTTGCCATTCTGCGACCTAGAACATTCTGTAACTGTAGACAGGTGACAGGCCAATCCCAAATTACACAACTCTAACACTATAGCCAATACAGGTGCTTCTTACATAACAATCCAGCTCCATTTCGGCGCCAATGTATACTTGGATCAAGACCCTCTCTCGAAGCTGTCTTCACAATAATGTGTTCTACATCACGCTTTGACAACAGTGGGCTATTATATAATATAAAATACACTAGTTAAACATTCACCAGTTTTTCAATTTATAATACGTGTATAAACATCAGCATCATTTTTTTTACCCAGAATATCGCTGTTTACATCGATTAAATCATCATATATTAAAACACAATTAAAAGTCCAATTGAATCAAACAAGCAAATTTGTCAGAAATATGTTCCTAATGAAATGAATCCGATATAAAAATTGCATAACATCGAATCTGGTGACCGACATTCATCCCATTAACTTGAGCAGTTTATGAGTTATGGACCAGATACCAGTGTTGGGAATTTGTTGAAAGTTCATGATCAATCATCAGAATTTTCAACCAACCGATGATCGATCATTCATCGATTAAATACGGCTTCCATATAAGACAAGAGTAAGCCTTTTCAGACTATAATGAAGAAAAGAAACACATTCCTTCCAAGTATGTTTTGGTCATTAGTCAATTGAATGCAACTGACCAAGCATTTATTTTAAGTATTAATTGTGATACCCCTTTAGAGAAATATGATTACTGTAAGAAATGATTATTTAGCGTTGTCAAAATTTAGGGCTGTAGACGATTTTCGATGGTTTCGGGCATATTAGTGCAATGATGAATTAGCACTCGGTCATAGACGACTCCATATTAATTTAGCGCCCTCGCTTGCTCCGCAGAATTTCGGCAATTTCCGATCATTCCGGTAACATCGACATGGCAGTTCTGATTCATTTTATTTGTTAATCTTGCCTTCAGGCTGTCAACACAATTGTTTCGTATAACGCCATTTCCATTTCTGAGTGAACACATGTTACAAACATGGCAAAACCAAACCCATTGACAATATGATTTAGACATTGTGAAAAATGTTGCCAGAACAGTAATTAACAAGTCGCGAAAACTGCTACTAGTGTCTATTGATAGAACGGTGTTGGCGAGTTTATCCGATAATAACCACAAAAATTGCTGACACTCGCTCTATAAACAGATACATGTATACTACGTAATACGCCAGAATAACAGTACACAGATGACTCATTTATGTAATGTACTAAAGCTTTATACAATTAATTTAAGTGAGGCATTATATTCTTTTGTTACCTGCAGTTTATATTGAACGACTATTTTTCTCGTTGAATTAGCAAATACTAATCTAAAGAACTGCGAACTAAGTATAATCATCCACAATTGTTGTGTGTTGAAGGATTTTGGAGAAAATAGATGACTTTTGGTAAGAAAATCTTTCTAAATAGCGCTAAAATAAGATGTCCGCTAAATAATCATTTCTTACAGTACTTGCATGAAAATTAAAACTTATTTCATTCTCTTTACATTTTAGTAAAAGAGAATGAAATAAGCTATAATTTTGCAACATACGAGTAAACTCGATCATGAAAACTTGTAATCGATTAATTAGAAAAAAAGGCTTAACTGACCGATGCTTGATCAAATTGATTAATCGGAACAGCACTACCAGATACGAACAACTGCATTACCTTGACCCATGACCCTGACCTTGAATAGATGACCCCTAGATATGTGTGCAGTATACTTTAAACTGTATAAGCAATTTCAGAGGAAATTTAATTGTTAACCTTTTATATGTAAACTTAAAGACTGTTGCACTTTATTATGCAATGACAATTTATCAGTTGTTCATTTTACAGTTTTATCATGTGTCTCAGTTTTACAAATAAAATTATCTCTAATACCACAAACAAGATTTGAAACTGTTTCATTATTATTTTTTTATCATGTTTATGTTTGCCCTGTTAGATTTACAGACATACACCAAAATAAAGGGCATTTCAAACAACAACAAATTTAAAATAATAATGACATCCGACTTACTAGACAGTTAACATCTCCCCTATATATCCAGCAGCCACTGCCGTAGAAGCAGACGCACCATCAAAGGTGTCTGTACATCTACCATATAGGTAGGTAGTCCTCTGAAAATATGTACGTATGATATGAATTACTCCACCAGTAAGAATAAGTCTCCTGTCTTATAGCTCCTTGTAGTAGGATGATGAAATTTCCTTTGATGAATGCAAAGCATTAAAGTAGCTATCCCCGCCAACAACGGCCAAAGGACTAGGTAGGATAAGGGACAAAATTGGCCCGCAATATTGAAAGTTTTAATGCACAAGTTTTGTGCACAACTCATTACAAGTACGTTTGAAGGCTCTAAATGAGTTTAAGAGCCTCAAAAACAAGGCCTTTTCTTTCAAAAAATGACATTTTTGTTCATTTTCAGCAGTTTTTGATCCATTTTTGGTCTTGGAAATACAGAGCGCACCCTCGAGCACAGTTGCATTTCTGCTGAAACAGGTACTTGATAAGGATGCATCATCAGCCAAAAAACTGTGTGTGCTCGGAGGTGCGCTCTATATTTTTAGGATCAAAATCTTGCCCAGAAAGGTCCAAAATCTACAAAATATAACAAAATTACCAAAAATACCATTTTTTGAGACCCTATTAATTGTTCTAGATAAATAAAATAAATAAAAAATATATTTTGAAGATAGAATATGATCAATTTACTTCAACATGCACAACAGATTATATGTAAATATTAGTTTTTTGCATTTTGAACATGTTGTGGGCCAAAATACCCCCCTTATCATACCTTGTCCTTTTATAACATAATTTATGTACACTGTTCCTAAACATAAAGAATCTAAACTCCGAAGGCACAATGGTTTAGTAGAGTAATTTTGTCGTTATTTGGCGGGTTAGTTTTTTTTAATAGTTTTATTCAGAATAACTAAGTGGGTGGATCTGTACCATGCTCTTTCTTCCATTAAGTTAGAAAATGATAGTTTAAGTTATTCCAACTGGGTCACTATAAAGTACACCATACTATGAAACAGATATGGTCTGTCTCAGCTCGTTGGTTTTTTAAAAACTTAATGATGGCATATCGAGGCTACACCAATCTCAGTGCTAAAATGAACCAACGCGCTGAAATCACTCTTGTATTACTTGGCGCACACATATGGCACAGTTTATCAAGTCAATAAATGACTAATTCATGCATGCTGAATTTAGAAAATGTTATCAGCAAAAATATTATTAAGCTTAAACATATAACTTTTGCAAAATAATTAAAATAATAAGGACTGAATCCTATACTTAGATCTTTCTATTATGTATAAATAACATTAGGCTTATATAAGGTGCGAGAAGTGTGCAGGTCTTCTTGCTAATTTTAAACTCACCTAATGTTTTTCATACCCTGTAGAAAGATCGAAATACCGAATTCAATCCTTATATTTACATTATGTTTGTTCTGTTTTTCAGACTTTAATAATATAACTATGTTGTATTTGTGTTAAAAATAGTCTTTTAAATCTTTAATATATACTGTTGGAACAGCGACATTGCCAACATTGCATGCTTTTTTATAGCAACTAAGTAGGCAATTAGCATGAGAAAGTCAAGACAATGTTACGTCACTCAAACAAAACAAGTTCATCAGACGAATTAACTGCACCTTGTTTGTTTTAGCTCCGCCCCAAAAGTAAATGTTTTTCACGGGGAATTGAGGCACAACAAGACGCACTAGTTTATTACAGGCATTTGCAGTAGAAATGTAAATATTATAAAATGCAGTTATAATTACCATTCCAAACATTGTATGAGCATGAATTCTCCCATAAATGTCTAAATAATTTGCGGCATATATATTCTCTCTACAGTTCTGTTTTATATCCTACATGCAGTATTTACAAATCTTTTTATATCCCATTTTTATATCCCATTTTCTTAACATAAACAAGTTCTCATAACTGACACTGTAAGCCCATCTCTCAACATCAATTAAATATTTAGTTTCATCCTGTTTTTAATAATATAAATGTGTTGTTTAAATGTAACAATGCTTTAAAATAATGCAATCTTTGTTTTGCATTTTTTCTGACGTTTAAAATCGATTAAAATGACATCTGAGCATTTAATGGATGCAATGCCGGAGGTACCGATAGGAAATTTAATACCGTCTCACTAACCAATCAGCATCGAGTGTGTTAGTAAACTATGTTGGATAACTTTTTCACTTTGATCTAAGATAATATACCAAGATTTCTGTATTTCTCTAGTTTAAAATTAAACTAAACTTACAAAGCCTTTTCCAAAAGTGGCAGCCAGAGCACATGGACATATTTCTGTGTTTGATGGCAGTCTTCCATTCCTGTCAACATTGGCTATGGTGACTGTGTCGATACTTTTGGCATAGCCATCGGCATTACAGTTATCTATGTGGCCATTACCACTCGGGAAGACAAAGATTCGTCCTCGGCAATCACGGCCCTAAAACAATAAAAACTCCGTGGAATTAAATGTATCGCCTACACTGCACCTAACACACATGAAAGATGTCTAAATTAATGAAATTCATGCTGAGTTATGCCACCAGCATTTGGCTGATCTTCTGCATGTGATTTGAGGGAAAAGAGCTAAATGCAAAAAAGAGCACCACCTAGCAGGGCATATACGCCCAGCATTGGTAAGGTTAAGTTCCAGGTTAAACCTTTTTTCAAAGAGGAATAATTTAAAGAAATTGAACCAGAGAGTTATGGGTCATTATCAAATATATTCATTGGATCATGTTGAAGATGTGTACAAAGTTCCATTGTTATAGACCTTCTACTTCAAGAGTTATTAGCCACAATCACTTTTCAGGTAAAAGTTAATGGACAGACAGATGGATGGACGGACACCACAATACGTCCCTACAGGCCTATAAAAAGGCAAATCTGCAATTTGGACCTTATTACCATCATGAACTGAATTCTAGTCACAATTATCTTGCTTTTCATATGCATTGGGTTTGAATCACAATGGATTCCCACTAAGTAATCTGCCCTCTGTCTGGAGGGTCAAGGTCACACCTGCTATTGCTATTGGAGTAACAAGGTCATACAGTTTTTAAGAAAGTAACCTACACATAAGTGTAAAAAAAGTTATCTGCCTTTGGGCCTGGAAGGTCAATGTCACACCCACATTTACATATTGCTATTGCTATTGGAGTAACAAGGTCATACAGTTTTTAAGAAAGTAACCTACACATAAGTGTAAAAAAAGTTATCTGCCTTTGGGCCTGGAAGGTCAATGTAAGTGAGAAAGAGACAAGATATATACACCCCTCAACATAGCCATTCACATTAGCATACTATCTAATACCTTTGGGTTGGCTATTCTTATCTAAAAAAAAAGCATATGGTGTGTACAAATTCTCCTTATTATTATTAAAGTAGCTATCCCGACCAACAAAAGTCAAATTTTACAACTTATTTACATCTTTATAAACTTACTGACCAAGAGGTATATATATAACTAACATATTCTGAGAATCCAAACTCTATAGACACAATATAAATGGCTTTAACCAGCCAGGCCAAACCCCAAATCTGGAGCGTCAAATTAAGAGTTACAACTCATAATTCATTTTACGTATATTCAATCACGGGTATTTTAACAAGAGCTGTCAGAGGACAGCGTAGCTCGACTATTTCGAATTTTCAGAGAACAAGAAATGATACACCCGGCATACCATCAAAAAAGACAAAAGTGAAAACAAAGGGGCGAGCTGGATGTGTCAAGAAGGAAAACATTGGAATTTTCATTAAATCAAGGGCCACAATTTTTCTGTGATGACACGGAGGTAATTTCATAATAACCCTTTCAAAGGATACATAATGCAAATTTTATAAGTTGAAAATTTAAAGAAAATATGTTTAAAGTATATGTAAATGCATTTGACCTTTGACCCCTTTGTGACCTTGACCTTTCATCCAATGAACTTGAACTAAATAGATACGATCATAGTCCCATTTATAATAAAGTATGTAAGTTTGATGATGATTGGATAAAAAATGTTGAAGTTATTTACATGTTAAGAAATGCGGACGTAAACATTACCCTGGTGCTAAGAGCCTATCAACACATAAATGCAATTTGTGACCATGAACTTTGACCTTTAGACCCCATAAGATCCTTCAAACAGTCGAGCTAAAAATATCAAATTATTTGTAAAGTTTGACCCAGGTGCTAGGTCCACAAAGGTGGAGAAGAAGCCTAGGGTCTACACTGGTTGGATGGTTGTATCCGTCTGTTAATAACCAGTAAGTGTATATATGGTTATAGGGTAGGGACCTCAACGGTTTACAAGTTATGACCCAGGGGCTATGTCACCAGTGGTGGGGAAGGAGTCCAGGGTCTATGCTGGTTGGATGGTTGTATCCGTCTGTTCATGACCAGTAAGTGTATATAATTTATGGTTATAGGGTAGGGATTTTAACGGTTTCCAAATTATGACCCAAGGATATGTCCCCAGGGTTGGGGAAGGAGATCGGGGTCTATGCTGGTTGAGTGGTTGTATCCGTCTGTTCATGCCCAGTAAGTGTATATATGGATATAGGGTGGGGATCTCCATGGTTTGCAAGTTATGACCCAGGGGCTATGTCACCAGGGGTGGGGAAGGAGTTCGGGGTCTATGCTGGTTGGGTGGTTGTATCCGTCTGTTCATGCCCAGTAAGTGTATATATGGTTATAGGGTGGGGATCTCAACGGTTACTAAGTTATGACTCAGGGGGCCCACCCACACCCTCATGTTTCACCTCTTGTGACCCCCGGGGCGGCCCCAATTCCAAACCCAGGGTCACCATTTGAGCAAACTTGGTAGAGGACTACTAGACGATGCTACATACAAAATATCTAAGCTGCAGCCCTTTTTGTTTCGGAGAAGAAGATTTTGAAGTGTTTTTCCTATATACTTCTACATGTATGTAAAAATGACTTTTTTTACCAATTCAGACGCCATAATTTTGTCAAAATGAATCAAAAAGTTATGGGGATTGTTGGATAAGGTACAGAATTTGATGTGAAACATTAGTTTAAAATTTTAATGCAATAACTTCAGTAGTTTTAAAGTTATAAATCTATTGCACAAAAACTTTAAGGTAAAGACATGAAAATCAAAGGGCCATAACTTTGTCAAAATGAAAGGAAGAGTTATGGGGATTTTTGGATAAGGTGCAGAATTTGATGGGAAATATTAGTATAAAGTTTTAATGCAATAGTTTCAGTAGTATTGAGGTTATAGATCTATTGCACAAAAACTTTAAGGTGAAGCTGGTGACGCCGATGCCAAACCCAATGCCGACGCCGTGGTGAGTAGGATAGCTCTGACTACTCTTCGAATAGTCAAGCTAAAATGCAGTGAATAAATCTATACTTTTATTTGGCACATATACATTATTATATGGCCTGAATACCTGGACAAAGTTTCGATAAACGGTTTTGTAGTGTAATTTTGCCGTTATTTGGCGGGTTAGTTTCTTTAAAAAGCAATACACACGAAAAGTAGCAGATATTAGTCGAAACACACTTGTTTATATCACTGCATCAAACAATAACTGCTTTATTAAACAATTAACCTTTTCCACTCCCATCTTTAATGCCTCGGTTGCAACTGATCCAGGTTTGTAGAAACCGTGATTGTCAATGATGCCATAGCTACACGAGAAGACGTCAATCTCATTCAATTTGTATGATAATGCCCGTCCCTCTCTTTCATCTGATAGGCTTCCATTATCAGTGATCATTCGTAGACCTAGAAATATAAGTTTTTCATGTATAAGATATATGAGATATATATATATATATATATATAGTCAGGTTTGTTGACTCACATGTCCACCACTGAATCATGAATCATGTTTGGAAAATAAGTGTCAGCAAAAAACTGCTCTGATGGAAATCACGACTTTCTTTTGTTCTAAATTGTTTAATCTGTTAAATGCGTGTCCTATTATGGTCAACTCTTTTCATGTTGAATCTGGTAGAACGAATCATCACAAACTTAAACTAAATACACAGCAAAGTGTTCAGCAGGCTCACTAGATTATTATGTACAGTGATTCATGATATTAGATAATTATATTTATTTTATGTTCATTACCCAGTCAGGGAACTTTTGAAAAACCATCAACTTAAATGGTGATGATGTTTCATCACATCATAATTAAATAAGCGAACTCGCTACCAGGCTACAAGTCCGATCTATTTCACATTCCTATGTTTATCGCCGTTATTGTTGCCTGTTGGTATGTTGGTTTATCGGTAGAAGTTTAGATAGGCAACCCACCAGTAGCTTTGTAAACGAGAACCTTTCTCATTTATAAAGCTACTGGTGGGTTCCCTGTCTACACACAGGTTGATTTTGGAGACAAATGGCAGATCGGTGCAGAAGGTTAACACAATGTCATGGTGTTACTGTATGATTCATCCAAATTTTATCGAATTCTGTTTGATGAATGTTATAACATTTTCTAAAATGTATAGAAAAAGAATTTAGCTTTGACTTGAATTTATCAAAGTATGCATTTCGCGACAGGAATGAAGCGTTTACTTTGATCAAGTTGACAGTTTTTTTCTTGTTTCAATCTGGGTGATGGAAAACCCTCACATTGAAAGTTTGCAAGATTATACTATGTGACGATAAATCGTTACCTGAATTATTTTTGAAAATGTAACAAATGAATGAAGAATGAAAAATGATGGAAAATCATGACCATGAGAATAGGTAATTATGATGAAACATCACCACCATTTAAGGTGATGGTTTTTCAAAAGTTCCCTGACTGTTACCACCAAGATAAACAGTATTTACATCAAAGAGTGCATTCAGGGTTCTCCCATCGGTTCCCGATCACCCCTCGGTAGCCATCAGTAACCATCGGGTGCCGTCGTTAGTTGTCGGTTTGCCATCTGGGTAAGATGTTGGTAACCAATCTTGCCGTAACTCGTTATGACAAAACTACAAAGTGGCGACGAACATCTTCATCGCAACGCGTATTTCTGAGAATTTCTGAGAATTTAATCCCAATAAAAATACCAGTGAATAACTAGATGGGGTTGTTTTTGTAACAAAAACATATGTTTTCTCCCATAATTTATGAACCAACCTGGCTGAAAGTTGCGCTCTGCACGTCTTCTCGATATGGTGAGCATTTGTGCCAGGTTATTTAAAAAAAATCCCTCAAGCGGTTGAAGAGATATGGAATGGACATGAAATATAGTGCATATGACCCTCGACCTCTAAGTGTGACCTTGACCTTGAACAGATGTGGCTGGAAGTTATGCTCTGCACGTTGTCTCGATATGGTCAGCATTTGTGCCAAGTTATTTCAAATTCCCTCAAGCAGTTCAAGAGATATGGTGGAGACCGACTTGTGACGGACAGAGACACAAAATATAGTGCTTACGACGTTCGACCTATAACTGTGATCTTGACCTTGAATGGACATGGCTGGAAGTTGCACTCTGCATGTCATCTCGATATGGTGAAAATTTGTGCCTGAAGTTATTTCAAAATCCCTGTGGTGGTTGCCAATTGGAGAACCATTAATGCACTCAATAATGATTCAGCTAGAAGCTTATGTTTTTACTTGTGGTCTTCGTCTGGAAGACAACCCACTAAATCTAACATCAGGTGTGGATCCAAGTGGGAGGGAGAGCAAAATCCACATATTGTGCATTTCAGGGTGCCTAGACGTTGAATATGATTAAGATTGTTTTTAATTACTTGCTATATGTTTTCATACCTGATATGGTTAGATAAAATGAAAACAGACGCTTCTGCATCTGTTTACAATCTTGCCATAGCTTTCTGTTAAGCTTCACAAAGCCCAAAATCTATTTTGAATGCCCCCACACCCCCACCCCTTCCCCACGATGTGTTTACATTGTAAAAATAAGATAAAAGTGTGTTGCTGTTGTTCAATGGTCAGTACCTCCAGCAATCGATCATACGTTACTTTTATTTTGGAATGAAAACCATTATATCTAGCAAATAAAAGGTAGGTTAATAGTATAAAGTGTTTATATTTTGTTATTATGTGATTTTTTGGCTTTGCGAAGCTTAGCGGGTGGCTACGGCAAGATTGCAAACAGATCCAGGAGCATCTGTTTTCATTCTACATAATCATATCTGGTATAAACACATATAGAAGGTAATAAAAAAAATCTCGACCCATATTCCACATCTAGTCATCCTGACCCTTGTCATGAAAATGTATGTGTTCTGGCCAGAAAAGAGGACTCAGCCATCTGAATATTTTTACTAGGCCCAACCCATTTAAAATTCCTGACAATGCCGTGACATAATACGAATTCCATTATTCCCAGGGAGATTGGTCTGGTTTTCGAACTTGACCCGAGTTTCATCAAGATTGAAAAACAATTATTCAAGTTACTGAGCGGACATCTAAATTGTCAATTTTCAATAATTAAAGGGCCACAACTCCTTTGGACGATCTGGCTGGTTTCCGAAATTGACCTAGATATTATGCCCATAAACATTATTCCAAAGTTTCATAAAGATTGAACAACAAATACTCAAGTTTCAATAATTAAAGGGCCATAACTGCGTTGTTACCGGGGCGATTTTCAATAATTAAAGGGCCATAACTCCGTTGTTACCAGAGCGATTGGGCTGGTTTTCAAACTTGACCGAGATATTATGCCTATAAACATTATTGCCAAGTTTCATAATGATTGGATAATATTTGTTTGAGTTAGAGAGCTGACATAGCAAAACTTAACGGACAGACAGACGGACGGACAACGCCATGACATAATACGTGTGGAAGAGTTCAGATGACAATTTGGAGACAATGAGCACAGAAAGTCTTAGTTGAATAAGGGCCATAACTCTGCAAAAAAATGGCGGATCAAAATTCTGTAGTCCTGAGCTGAACATCTGGGCACGATGCTGAAAAAGTGTAAAATGTTTGGAAACCGGGCACTTAGGTATATACTAGCATGTGACTCCTTTATAAAATTAGTTTAAGATGTTATTTGAAGGCGGCAAAATGGAACCACTATTACTTACCAACAAGCTTGACATTTGGAGCAACACCCTGATCACACCCATGGTCTGCTGTGGCTCCAATACGACCCATACACTGTGTACCATGGCTGCGAATTCGATTAAATAGGATTATTGGAAGAGTCGTGTGTTCTGGAAGTTTGTATCACATTTAATGGATATTTTACATCAACTCAGATTTTGATTTCAAGCATTTTTACTATCTACACAACAGACAATAAAGTGAGTTGTCGTTTCTTGATATGTATTTCCTTGCTTATTAAGTAGATATATGGCAGTTCATTACTATCATCAAAAGTCGATTAATCAGTCTGTTTTTACTTTTGCTTTCTTAAATAAAAATGCACACTTTTTAAAATTGGATTACAAGCTGGATAATAGAATGAATCTACTTGAAGTCTATATAGAAATGATGTCAAGAGCAAGTCAGTATACAATTACAATAATCAAGTGACATTCCCATATTAAGAGGCTAGCAATTCAATTAATGTGTAGTTTTTATGGCAGCTTACCAAAGCCTCTTTATTTATGCAACATTAATAAAACTATTTACAATCTATCCACTGATTTATCACACAAAGTGTAATAAAGCCATGAAATAACTAAAACTATCTCTGAAGGTGATGAATTAATACCCCCACTTAATTCTAAATTGGGCCATAATTCTGTAATAAATGTTTGAGATATCCAAGTATTAAAAATGTGTTATGGGATGCGACTGGATGCGACTGTATGCAATGGGACGCAACGGGACAAAAATGTGTTTTACGTGACAGGACGCGACAGGACGCAACGGGACGCAACCTAATTTTTATATAGGCCTCACTTCAATGTGAAAGCGGGAGTATAAATATTATGATACACTAAACAGTCTATAAATCATTTTAGAATTATTTCATTATTAGAATGTTGTGTTTCTGGGTTTCAAGAACCTCATTACTCAATGTCCAGTAAAACCTCAGTGGGTTTCGAGAATGTAATGAGCTTTAAATTAACTGGTTTCATTGGTCCAATTTTTGTCACTGAACCAATCAGAATTATTCATACATATTATGATTTGGTTGTTTCTATCATGACATGACTTTCTGGTATTATGACATCACACCCTGGTATTATGACATGATGTCATGCTAATATGACATCACGTCATGCTATTATGATGCAAACCAGTGTGTTCTCAGAACTGAAGGAGCATTTTAATTGCTGTGAGAAACAGATTAAGACTGTTTGTATCACTCATTGAGTAATGAGTTTCTTGAAACCAAGAATCATAAAATTCTAAAACTAAAATAATTCTAAAATGATTTAATAGACTGTTACTAGTGTAATAAATATGCACATGAAGGCTAAGTCATCACAGTTCAGTCTTTTCCATTCAGTCTGTTCTGCAATTGGAATTACCTCATTTGATTTCCGAAACCGTTATAAATACAGGATTACGGAAATTTACATGGTAGTTTTGTTGTTCGGTTTTGTACTGAGAAGAAAGACCGAAGCAACTTACGTCATGATACGAAACATACAACATTATAATACAACAACGATATATATATATATATATAGACAGCTTAATTAATAAATGAACGTTATGTGGCATTTTTGGAGTTATATGTGATATTAAAATAAAACTCACATTAATTTTGTGTATAGTTATCACTGCATGAAATAAGGCGTTTAATCACAACTTAAATCTCAATTAAACTACACTTAAATTCCTAGTATAATAAGGTATCTGCAAGTTTACTTCCCCCTTAAATTTTAGATTTAATTCATCTTTAAATGGCATTTAATTTTTACAAAATACTTAAAGTTTGTTATAGTTTACGTTTGCTTTAAACTTCACTTTTACATGAAATTTTGTTGAGGTTAAATGTGATATAGGAAAGACTGGTGCCCGCATAAATTTCACTTAAACTCCACTTTTACATGAAATTTACTGGCATTTTATTGCGGATAAATGTGATGTAGGAAACACTGGTGTCTGCTTAAATTTCACTTAAACTCTACTTTGACATGAAATTTAATACAATTTTATTGCGGTTAAATGTGGTGAAGTAAACACTATTGTCTGCTTAAATTTCACTTAAACTCCACTTTTACATGAAATATAATTAAATTTTAGTGCGGTTAAATGTGATGTAGGAAACACCATTCTCCGCTAAAATTTCACTTAAACTCCAATTTTTACATGAAATTTAATGCATTTTATTGCATATAAATGTAGTGTAGGAAACACTGGTGTCTGCTTAAATTTCACTTAAACTCCACTTTTACATAAAATTTAATGAAATTTTGTTGAGGTTAAATATGATATAGGAAACACTGGTGTCTGCTTAAATTTCACTTAAACTCCACTTTTACATAAAATTTAATGAAATTTTGTTGAGGTTAAATATGATATAGGAAAGACTGGTGTCCGCTTAAATTTCACTTAAACTCCACTTTTACATGAAATTTAATGAATTTTATTGCATATAAATGTAGTGTAGGAAACACTGGTGTCTGCTTAAATTTCACTTAAACTCCACTTTTACATGAAATTTAATGAAATTTTGTTGAGGTTAAATGTGATATAGGAAAGACTGGTGTCCGCTTAAATTTCACTTAAACTCCACTTTTACATGAAATTTAATGAAAATTTAATGCAGATAAATGTAGTGTAGGAAACACTGGTGTAGGCATAAATTTCACTTAAACTCCAAGTCTGTAAGACATTTAATGGAATTTTGGTTCAGGTGAAATCGGTGTAGGAAACCCTAGACTGTGCGCCTAAATTTCACTTAAACTCCAATTTTATATTAAATTTATATATCGTCGAACCATCTGTTTTCGCACACCTTGTGATTTCGGACGATTCAGGAAATGACGTATGCGCGCGTTTCTTGTGTGAATTCCGTAATCACTTTTGATGTCCGTCTGCTAAGCCTATAGTTCAAAGCATCAAAAACAAAATTGGAGCGATTTTCAGCTCTACGGACATTATTATTTCGCATGTTCCTCCATCTACCGGTGTATTTATCATTAAATACTTTCCCTTGAAAGAAAATTCAGGAATATTAATATCATTTTTCGCTACTATATGGATTTGATCTTTTATCTTTCTTTAACCCGTAAACAAATTGCGTTTTCATCAACCTCTTTCATCGTAAATAAGAAATGGAATTGGGTCAAGTCAATGGCGGGTACCTGCAAAAAACGATGACGCAATATCGGTGTTTATGTAAAAAAGCCATCTGGCAAGTGGTTATTTCGTAACAGTTTGCCCCAAAACTTTCGTGACTGACATGTGACCTAAGTTGGCTGCCATGTTTTGAACACAGCAGATGTAAACAATTTACAAACTATTATTTTCCGAGATGATGAATGTATTTTTGTCTTTAAAACAACACAAAGCAAATACAAGGCATTGTTTTCTTCTTTTAAAGTAAAATAATAGTGGATACTTTGCTATTTTTTCTGTGTTGGCAATTTTACATAAAATCAGGTCAACTCATTTGCATAAAACTACCCGTATGAAAACACTGTATCATGGGGGAAAAACTAATTAAATTAAGTGTGCGAAAACTAAAGCCACTTACCGCGAGTAAAAATATGTAGGTCATACAATTAAAAATCTTATCAGATGAAAGGTAAATTAAATTTGATAATTGTCTAGGTAGTTTTTGCTGCAGACTGAATAGTTTATTCCATCTAGCATCTTATTAGGTTAACTGTATACTTTTCACTGATATTATGATACCAATTATCGCTAAGTGTGCGAAAACTAGGAGGCCGAGGATATATAATACTGTAGTAATTATTAATGATGTAAATACTAGTTTCGAACAATAATAACCAACATTGAAATTGCATGACCTTAGTAATGTTAGTAAAGTATTTATACTTTAATCACAAATAATCTATTGTGTTTAAAATAAGCATTTACAGTCCATACTTTTCAAGTTCTAGATTATGTCTGTAATCACTAGTATTACTTGATTTGTTGTCCTAGACGTTCATTTATATATTAATATATGCAAGAGGTAATGTAACTCTTCGTGACGAGAAATATGTTTTCTTTAGTTTTCAACTAATTTGCATATCTTTATATTCACTGCCAATAGCTGAAGATAACCTCTACATGAATACACATATGCAGGAGTCAACATAAGTTTAGAAATATGTACAAGGTTATTTACTTTTTTGAACATTACTTCATCTAGGTTATATCTTGCCTACCAATTAAAACATGACGGCATACCGGAGACGATCCGTACCCTAAAGTTGGCATTTATTAATGACAATCGGTTAATAATTTCTCTGTTTGTTGGTTTGAATGATGTTTTACGTCACAGCATATTTTAGGCCATATATGACATTTGATTTGTGTGTGGTACAGGCAGACCATCCAATTTTTCCTGGGTAAAACCATTATGGTATACCTCCAGCCATCCGTAAGAATCGACACTTTCTAACTTTACAAGTCGAGCTCCCAGTTAATAATATACATGATATTATACATGATGTATAAAGTAGATCATAATGACAATACTATCACATAGCTTGGCGTAAGAACGGGGAACAGACCCCCATTTATATGAAAGAGGATGGAGGGTTCCAGATTATGGAGTGTGTATCCTCTCACCACACCACTACCAATGTCAAAGAGTATGTTCTTGTTCACTAACAGACAAAAAGACATCTCCATCCCCCATCCCTCTCCACATAATTATGACATGGGTGGAGGGTCCAAAGTACGGAGTGTGTATGACCCCCTCAAGTAGCTATGTCTTGTCCGTTAAAATGTGTGAAAAACGAAAACAAATCGAAGAACATTGATTCAAATATATGACTTCTTTCGAGAATACAAGAATCTTAATCTTAATCTTGTAACACTGTGAGCTCTGAGGTCACAGCACGAAGGGAGAAAACCAGACCTCAGGGTCACCATTTAAACAAACTTGATAGATCCTCAGCTAATGCTACATGCTAAGTATTAGCACTCTATAATTTGTGTTTTCATAGTAGAATTCTCCAGTATTTAGGATGTTAGTCTATGGAAAACATGCAAACTCTCAATATACAAACCCTGGACCCCACCCAGTCCTTACTCCACCGCCCACTGTGTGTGGCCATTTTTGACCAGTTCATTTGTAAAAGCTTGATAGTTTATTACCTGGCTATCACTTCTAAACAATATATGTCGAAAACAGTGTTTGCAGTTTCTGAGAAGGTGTTTTATTGTTATCTACTATATTTAGTAACAGAGGCCATCTTGGCACTCGTGTTGACCCAATTTTAACAAACTTGAATGACACTAATCTAAGGATTGTTCATGGTCAAAATTAGCCGAGCCTTTACTGAGTAAGTATTTTAATAAATGAATGGTGTTTTACGGCACGTTGACACATAAATAGGTCATATTGTGCGCAAAAACTTATGAAAGATGAGGAAATGAAGTAATAATTACAAATTAATGTAAATGCATAAAGATAAAACTATTTACAAATAAGGGATGATATGGTAGTAATATAAACCATATATGTAAATCAACAAATGCCCGCCAACGGGCACACAAACAAGCAAACGCACACAAGAACACATTATAATGACTCGCACAGCCCGGCCTCCCCCAGGAAAGCAAATATTAAGGAAGGCAGGCATGAGTCGAATGGTAATCCCAATAGCTCATATTTGAATGCTGCTTAATTAAAAAATGCCCCTTTTGTGTGCCTCATAATAATTATGTTTAACAAAGACGATAAATAAGTAAAAAGACTTTCAATATTATATTGTTACGTTTTTTATATTTGTTTTATACTTACCTTTCGAAACTTTGTTACGACACAAACAAACATAGTATTAAGATTAATAATAGTTTTATATTAACAATTGGGGTACCCCTTTTAGGGCCTCATTTCAGCGTGAGACATTGGTCCCCTGGGGTGTCTCCTGTTTTTTATTTAAAGGTAATACCTTAAGGTTCAAACATGCAAAGATTCATGCCTACTTCCAGAAGTCCACAATTATTTCTATACATACCACACTATTAAGTATCATTACAGTACAGCTCACGCGAAACCCACACTTTACTCGATTCGTCGTATCGAGTGACGCACGAATCTACGCCGAGTCAGTGTTTGGACTGGGCGAATCCACGCAGCGAAAGTATGCCATTGTCGAGTCACTCGTTGTGATCACACTCCGAGTTACTCCAAGTAGAATCCAATTAACATAAGTGCACACCTGTGGTGACTGATAAATACAATGAATAAATTTCGAAACAAATATGTATTCAAACTTTTAATGCATTTAATCACAAATTGTGTTCATTTCTGTTGTCCAAAAATGATTTCTTCTTCAACCGACATAAATACCCATAATCCTTGGCCATGTATGTACCTTTTAACAAGGCGGCACTAACAACGGGTTTATGACTCGGAATTCTTTACAATTTTTTTCTGACTAAAGAACCCATTGATGTATTAATAATAAACAGGAGAATAGTAAAAATGTGTTACAAATAATGAGTATTTAAGAATATAATTATAATTTCCAGTATAATAATTACTGATTGAATTTTATGTTCATATGCCGCGAAGCAGGTAACAGGAACCGCCATATAAATGTTGTGACCCAGTATACATAATCCGGGCATTCGTCTCGGCGAACTCCGAGTTTGTCTACGCGAAGTATTGTGGCGTAATTACGCCAAAAGCTTTTCGCGTAGCTGATTCCCACGCGGCGTAGTTTTATCATCCAAACTCCGCGTAATTACGCGATTTGTACATTTCTCACTCGGCATAAAAGAGTAAAATGTGGGTTTCGCGTGAGCTGTACTGTATATGTGCGATGTGATGTGTCCTTACATTTAATTTGAATTAATAAATATCATTAAATTGTAAGTTTGATATCTTATAGGATTTTTTTTGTATATGAAATATCGTTACATTTAATTGCAATTAAATTCCACCAAATTCAATATGAAATACCACCGCTAGATTTAAGCTATCATTAAATGTGCATCATGATGTATCGTTACCTTTAATTGCGATTAAATGTACTTAAATTCCAAATACAAGTTGCAAACTTTTATTTTACCTTTAAGTGTAATTAAATTCCAATTAAATCCCACACATGGAATTTAATGACATTTCAGCAAATTTCAGTTTTGTTTAAATCTCTTATTTCATGCAGTGTTAATGTTGAATTTATTAAACTCATTGGATAAAATTAATATGATCCTCGGCACAACCTTGCATCATATAATTTCATATAATTTTATTCAATATTAAACAGGCACAAATGTAAGATCTGCTTTTTTATATTCCTACCTCATGATATTGTAGAACCGTGACACATCTTCACGATCCAAGTCTACACTGGGGTCCCTGTCATTGTCAATGAAGTCATAGCAAAGTTCACGATCCTGTAATTTGGATAGTAAAATAGCAGCACTGTCGAAGAAGGCATTGTTTTGTGTGTTTATAAGTAACAAGCATATATGTAACAGATGATTATTTGTTAATTATTTTTAAAACAAGTTGTTTTTTTACATTGAAAAAAGTAGTTCTGGCAGTGAAAATAAAGCTTTATACTGCACAGTGTGAAATAAAACTTTTATTTCAGTGTGAAATAAAACTTTTATTTCACTGCTAAAATGCAGTATTCCATTGCTAATCATAAAATACAAAACCCTATTTACCACGGCATGAACGAGGTTTGGATGGTCTATCTGGATGCGGGCATCAGCGACTGCAACACGTATTATGCTTCCATCTTCCCCTCCAACAGTCTTAGACTCTGGTACCTTTAAATTCCAACAAAAAAAAACAATTTTACTTTGATAATTATTTGATATCTAGATATGAACTTGAAATGATGTGCTCACTCTTCTTTACTATGATGACTAAAACATGATTTAGAAACAAGAGGGTCAAAATGGCCCTGAATTGGTCACCTGAGGATCTTCGCAATGATTAAAAAATTGTCCCCTCGCAAATGCTGTCTGAAAATGTTTTAAGTCTTATAAGTATTTGCTTATGTAAGTCTACGTAAAAACATGCAAAATCTCTATATACAAATTTTGGACCCCAAGCAAACTTGATAGTCCAGGGGTTAGCATTCATTAATAATAATAAGGAACAGGAGGGCCTGTGGATGATCACAGTACAAGCTAAAATGACTCTTATATCAAGGGGTTTCATCATTAAATTCCTTTCAATACTTTTTTATAAGTGCAACAACACCCACAACTGAAATTTAAACCCGCGACCCCATGCGAACAATTTAGAAAAAAAGTAATTAAAAAAAACAAGAAACTTTACATAGAAACTTTAGAAAAATTAAACAAAACAAACAAAAACGCATCCAAACAGGAAACAATAATAAAAAATGCAGAATTTAAGAAGGAAAAAAAAAAGTTTACCTCCCGTGGGATTTGAACCCACGGCCCTAGGTTCCCAGTGTACAAGAAGTAATTTAAAGGTTTTTCTATGGATGTTGCGGTTTATGAGAAGTCGATTTTTTAAAGATTTTCTCAATATATAAGTCTATGTAAAACATGTGACACCTGGGTGGGACCAAATGTATTTCCCAAGACAAGTCTATGTAAAACATGTGACCCCTGGGGTGGGGCCAAATGTGACCCATTTGAACACACTTGGTAAATGACCATAAGCTTATAGCAAATGCAAAAATGTTTAACCTCTGGCTCTTGTAGTTCAAGAGAAGAAGATTTTTTAAGTTTTCCCTATACAGGTCTATGTAAAATATGTGATCCCTGGGGCGGGGCCAAATGGAACCCCAGGGTCACATCAAGAGTTGCATTACATCTATGGCGCATACTATGGATCAGGCGTTGTATCCGGTACTGTGGGATGGTGTTCCACTTAGCAGTAAGCAACTGGATCAGCTGTTGGCGGTTCTGGATGGGTTGCCCACTGTTGTATACCTGGCGCCGTAGATGTAATGCAACTCTTGATGTAAGAGGTGGACATACACGTTATTAGGTCTGTGACTTTTGTTTTCCGCCTGTTGCGCTTTAGAATCGATTTAAACATTTTATTCTTTATTGAATGTTGATATTTCATATTAAAACATGTTTGCAAATGTTGTATCTAATATAATAATACGAAAAATTGTGATTATTGGTTCTCATGGTATTTGTATATCAATATTTAGAAGTGGATACTTTCTTATGACGGCGAGTATATATTAACTCCTTTTATTTATCTAAAATAGAATGTTTAAACCAGTTATGACTCACCCCACCAAGACGAACTGAATCGTCTGCTCCATTATTAGGTGTACCCAGTACATTCAGTTCACTTTTTGGAACCACACGTCTCTCGTAATCCTGTTCTACGAATTCTACCTGAAAAAGGTCATGAATATATAGAGATTATTTAACTGCTGGGATCGATTATAGGGAAATCCTTCACGAGATGGTAGACTTGTGGTTCTTCACGAACGAGCGTAAGCGAGTGAGTGAAAAAACAACACACGCCTACCATCGAATGAAGGATTTCCCTATAATCGATCACAGCAGTTAAATAATCTATTTATAACATTTTTAATGAGATTATGTATGATTTTAACCAGAATTATTCCCTTTATTTAGCGTTATCGGCGGATGATGTTGACATCACTGACGTTACATAACAACACGTTATTGACGTCACAACTCAACGTCGCAGTTAGTTATTTTTGTGTTCGGAGTTAGTTATTAATATTTAGCGATTATGAATATTCTTTCACTGAGAAATCCCAATCTTTAACCCATAGAAATGTATTTATAAATAAAATTATGTAACACAACAGCTCTGGAATAAACCTGAATGAAAGGCAACACTAAATACTGTCATCATGTGAAATTGCATACTAGAAGGGTGTTCCACAAAACACTTGTGTCGCCTGCAACGTGCATATTTCAGCAAGGACAATCAAACTTCTACAAAGTTTGAAAACAGGGGGCTTGTAGACTTTTTTTTTTAATTGTTAAAGTTTATAAAAAGGATCATAGTAGACGTTGTGTCTGCAATGCCGTTGTGTCGTCTCAACGTTATTTAATCAAATATGAGGTGGGATTTGTTGCTTGCTTGGATATTGCCCGATACCTATAGTGTATCAATCAGTTATAATCGCTCCTCACACTCGATTTTATAATGTTGAGATGATCCCTGCAGAAACAATGGCCACCTAGGCCATTATGCCCGTGGACTTATCTGCAGACATAATGGCTGATGCGGACACAATGGCCTCCTTCACATGACAACAACACTGATGCTGAACAAAGTGATCTCTATATGTTTGTGGTGAAACGATATATATAAATTGTTAATCTCTGTTAGTTCTTTATTACTTTCCTTACAATGAATAACAATAACTTACAACATTAGAAAGTCTGGCTTGCAGCTGTTCCAACAAAGTCACATTGTATGCCTCCAGGGAATAATTTCTGACTCCTTCTTTTCTGAATAAGTGAAAGGTGGATATAATCTGAAAATATATAATCATATACTTAATCATTGTTAATAAAAGGAATAGTCATTTTGATACAAATATACCTGTACAAATATGAAATCATCAAGTATTGAGCATAACTCTGAATCTGAGTGTCTTGCGCAAGAATATGCAGATGAGAAACAGTGGCGACAGTGAGGCTTGAACCTTGGTCCACCGGATTTTAAGTCCACCATGCTATCCACTGGGCCACACCAGTCCCAGTAAAGTAACATATCTTAGAATATAAAATCATTTTCAGTAGTATGCAAATATCATATAATTATGTCAACATTTTAAACTAGAAATGTGTCCGTGAGACACGGATGCCCGCACTGCAACCATCTGGCAAAACTGAGAAATTGTAGTCATTGCAATAATCCAATAATCTGACTGGAATGCTGTGATAATATGAACAGGTCCACCTCATGTCAGTTCTTTATAGCAAGGAGTCATTTCAACTGGATGGAAACTGTAAGAGTTTAGAGTTTATGTACTGAAAATTCACTCTATATACACACGCACACGCAAATATATATATACATACGCACATATTATATGTTAAAATAAACACTTAATATCTACGTAAACAATACACTATACAAATGTATGATAATGCATATAAAAATAAAGTTTAAGTGCAAAAAAGGGCATTATAATAAACTCATGGAAAAACCTTGGGACCGGAAAGCCCCAAAAATATGTGGACTATAAAATTTTCAGAAACAATAGCACTGCAAGCGCTTCCAGATGCTCGACTTTGCAGAAGCTACTATTGATAGACCAATGCAGATGAATTGAATTGAATGTTGTTTAACGGCTCATCAACACAGTATAGGTTATTTAGAGCCGCCCCAGAGAGAGGGGAAGGATACATAGGAATCCGGGAACCTGCCCTACTCTTATTATCGAATAGATTCCTATGGTTCTTTAACGTGCTCGGAGGATAGACCGATACACGGGACCGCCCGGTTTACGTCCCCATCCGACGGACGAGGCTAAGGGAAAGTGTCTTGCCCAAGGACACACCGACGGAACTCAGTGGCACCACGGAGGATTGAACCCGGGGCCTCCGGTTACAAATCCGCCGCGCTACCGACTGCGCCACGCCAGCCCTCCCAATGCAGATGAGGATTTTCATAATTGATTTGCATTTTAAATTCTTAAACTTTAAACAAATAATGAAACATTCATTCATGATGGATACATGATATATATATATCATCCACATTTTTCAGTCTTCATTTTTAGGTATTGATGCTATTAAAGGCATTTTCGGTAGTTTTCCATGCGCAGCTTCTTTGGGTGACTTCTCTTCTAAAACAATTGGATGGATTTTCCTACAAATTTACAGGAATGTTGCTTTTGATGTCTAGTTGTATGTTTTGACTTTTTTGTTTTGTTTTGACTTTTTTTTATAGAATTTTTTTTATTGTCTTTATTTAAATAAAGGCATATTATTAGATACATGTACATAAAATAGGAAAAATATAGCATTTTGTAAAAATTCCAACAAAATTAAAAAAATTAAGCATAATGGTACGGTTCCAAAAACCAATATTAAATCTCAATATGCATGGTGACCTATAAATTTAATTGCATATATTGTCTAAATATATGTTCAAATAAGTGCCTAGGAAGTTTGAACAAATTCTGTTATTAGGAACATTCAAAAAAGGAAAATATACCATTTCTATATAATTTCATACAAAACTTGGCCTTTTAGCATAGGGGTCGTGTTTCAAAAAAAAAATCTAAACAAGCATGGGGATCTATCATTTTTATTGCACATTTTGTTTTTATATATGTTAAACTATGAGCTTAGAAAGTTTAAACAAATTCTATTATTGGGAACATACAAAAGCAAAAAGGAAATTGTATCATTATGGGCTAATTTGTGCATAAATTGAGGTAATGGTCTCAACAGATTTTATAAAAAAATATAGGTTTTACATAAAGATGAGCTTTAAATGTTATTGTAATTAAATGTTCTTTACTTTAATGCAATTTTAGCAGAACTGTGACCAATGAATAAATGATTAGACTTCAAAAATGTCTTATTTAGCTATTTCATGGACTTGTTCAAATTTTTGGACAGATTGCAAATTATTTTTTAAAATTTTAACAATCATGGTGACCTACCATTATTTTTGCCTTTTCTGTCTATATATATAACACACTTACTGTACAAAAAGTTTAAGGAAAATCTGTTATGCAGAAAAAACTATAGAAAATGTCTTTAAACTACGGTAATATATAAATACATAAGTACTTACAGACCAAAAAAAGTATGAGCCATAATAGCCGTATGGACAAGGACAATACTACATTCCGCTCCAATTTTGTGGGGGAGAGGGAGATTGCAGGGTCAAATGGTTTATTTTTAGTACAGGGAGTGTGTTACATAATGTCAACATTGGCTAAATAGAAAATGTCTTTGGGACATAGACCACTTAAGCGCTGCCAGTCACATAGAATAAAGCAAAAATGCAAACCATTAACAAACAAGAGGCCCAAGAGGGCCTGTAGATGCTCTACTGGCTAACACGGCTCTTATAACATCAATGAAGCGACTGACTGCCATTTAAGTTTTTTTGAAAGTTTCGGGCAAAAAACAGCTTTTTAACTTTATCATGGGCCATAACTAAAGAATCTGGTAAAGTTTGGTAAAGATCAGATGAAAAATGAAGGCCCTACCATATAAACGAGGCAAAATATAGCATGTTTAACTAAATCAAGAGCCATAACTCCTCTGTTACTGGTCCGACTGGTCCAACATAGAGCTAAAAAAAAAAAAAAAAAAAAAAAAATTAAGAGAATAATAATAATCAAAAAAAAAAAAAAAAAAAAAAATGAATCAATTAAAAAAAAAAAAATACTAATAAATAAAAAAATAAAAAAAATTAAATCAATTAAAAATAAAAAAAAAATAAAAAATAAAAAATAAAAAAAAATTAAAGAAAATAAATCAATCAATAAATGTTAAAAACGAAAAAAAAAAAAACATGAATAAAAAAAATAATAAATAAAAAAATAATAATTAAAAAATAAATCAAAAAAAATAAAAGTAAAAAAAAAATTAAAAAAAATAAAAATAAAAAATAAAAAAATAAGAAAATATAAAAATAAATAAAAAATATATCATTTTGAACTAAATCAAGGGCCATAACTCTGCTGTTACTGGTCCGATATGAATGTTTTTCGAACTTGACCAAGCTTTCATAGACATTAACAATCTGATAAAGTTTGGTAAAGATCGGATGAAAAATGAAGGCCCTATCGTCTTAACGAGGCAAAATATAGCAATATAGCATTTTTAACTAACTCATGGGCCATAACTCCGCTGTTACTGGTCCGATATGAATGTTTTTCGAACTTGATCGAGCTTTCATTGATATTAACAATCTGATAAAGTTTGCTAAAGTTTGGATGAACAATGAAGCCCCTATCATCTTAACGAGGCAAAATATAGCATTTTAACTAAATCAAGGGCCATAACTCCGCTGGTACTGGTCTAATATGGCTGGTTTTCGAACATGTTCGAGCTTTCAACGGCATTAACAATATGATAAAGTTTGGTAAAGATCGGATGAACAATGAAGCCCCTATCGTCTTAACGAGGCAAAATATAGCATTTTTAACTAAATCAAGGACCATAACTCTGCTGTTACTGGTCCGATCTGGCTGGTTTTCGAACTTGTCTGAGCTTTAATTGATATTAACAATGTGATAAAGTTTGGTAAAGATAGGATGAAAAATGAAGACCCTATCATCTTAACGAGGCAAAATATAGCAATATAGCATTTTTAACTAAATCAAGGGCCATAACTCCGCTGTTACTTGTCCGATCTGGCTGGTTTTCGAACTCATCCGAGCTTTCATTGATATTAACAACCTGTTAAAGTTTGGTAAAGATCGGATGAAAAATGAAGGCCCTATCGTCTTAACGAGGCAAAATATAGCAATATAGCATTTTTAACTAACTCATGGGCCATAACTCCGCTGTTACTTGTCCGATTTGGCTGGTTTGCGAACTCATTCGAGCTTTTATTAATATTAACAACCTGTTAAAGTTTGGTAAAGATCGGATGAAAAATGAAGGCCCTATCGTCTTAACGAGACAAAAGTTAACGACGGACGGACGGACGACGGACGGACAACGGACAACTCGGCATCCCATAAGCTCTGCTGGCCTTTGGCCAGTAGAGCTAAAAATACAAACCATTAACAAAGTGCAAAACGTAGGTAAAGGTCATTGACCTTTTTTTTTCACAAGCATGCTGCAGTCATACAGATGTAATCATGTGCAAAGTTTGAAAGCTCTACGGCTTCCGCTGTATGAGAAATGGACCTTTTGGACAGACGGACAATGGTAACACTATATGCACTTTTGTGGTGAGGCATATTGTCGCACTATTTTTTACCAGATGATAAATTTCAAATGCTTTTTTCAATTAAAGTAGCTATCACAACAACAACAGCCAAATGTTACAACATATGTACACCGTTTTTAAACCTAATGTTGACGAGGTATAATAATATATAACTTACATATTTTGAGACACAATATAAACGGCATTAACCAGCCAAGCCAATCCCCAAAACTGGAGCGTTGAATTAAGAGTAAATACAAACTCATAATTCATTTTACGAATATTCAATCCCGGGTATTTTAAGAACCCCCCGTTAATAAACCTATACTTTTAATCTGCACAAATACATTATTATACGACCTGAACACCTGGATAGTTTTAATAAATGGTTTTGTAGTGTAATTTTGTCGTTAGTTGGCGGGTTAGTTTCTTTAACAAGTATTAAAGGTACATTAGCCATAACTTTTAGCTTATAAAACACAAAATAATTAAATTGACATACATTACACAACTACTATTATTGAATATGTACTAAACAGAAACAAGATGTTTGGATGGAATCCAATAGCGGTACAATATAAGAATCTTTCATGGGTATCCGGTAAAGATCGGGAATTCCAACACGAGGTATAAATGTTTTTATCGGAACCGAGGCTCCGAGTGTTGGAATTACCCTATCTGAACCAGATACCCATGATTGATTCTTTTTCTTGCATACCATTTTCATTCTGCACGTTGACGTCGCAAACTAAATACTAACGTTTTGGATAGACTGCTTCACTGCAAAATGTCCCATTTAACAGACTCAAGCAAGCTGTGTTCTATTTATAAAACTGGAAATACACACTGGCCAATCGCCGTGGGGCTAAAATAATAGATAAAATGGCAGCGTTCTACAGTCGTTTATAATTAAACGCTGTGGAGCAGTCCACGTTTTACATGTTTATTTACATAATGACGTCTGCAACTGTCATTATCAATATCAGCACGCGACTTTTATCTTCACTCATGTGTAAGATCAGGCTTTCCAGCACCCACGTACAAAGCGGATCACCATATCCGGTATGCAAGAAAAAGAAAAGAGTACCCCTTTATGGGGTTGAACATTATGGGGTTGAACACAAGCCAACACTAAAATTACACTCGCAGACAATAATTGGTGAGCGTGTAAAACTAATTGAGCTTATTGAAACGCGAAAGTTCATGCAAGACATAATATGATTAAAAAATTATGCACTAATGTATTTCACGCGAGCAATAGAAATATAAATATTGCGGTCCCAGCGACGTTTACAATAATATATATACAATAAAACTTTTCTATTCACGAATTTATTACAAGACTTATTTGGGTCTATACGCTTTTATGTTTTCATGTTTAAATTTCTCTGAATTAAAATCAGGCAGTCATATTTGCTTATGTTCTATATATCCTTTACTTACAGTCCCTTTAAGGGCATCAGATGATTTAATATAAATTTGACAGTAATATCATCTCAGTTAAAGTATAATAAACATGGATTTAATTATAAACACTTACTGGTCTCTCATATGTGAATCCTTCTTTGGCAAAACTGTCAAGGCTCCCATCCAGGTCAGGATTACTCCTTAATTTCACTTTAAATCCATTTGTAAAAAACTTGTCAATGTTCTGAAATTCTGCTGGTATTTGAGCTCTGTTTAGAGGACAGTATATATACAGCCATAGTGTTATAGTATACAGTAGGATATTCATTTGTTTCACTGTGATAATCCACACATTATTTAGTTAAATTCTTCATAACAGTTCAACAGTATCTACAGTAACAATATCAATATAGGAATTACCCATCTATGCAGTAAAAACACAAAGCGGCCTTCCTGGTTTATAATCAGGTACTCAATACGTGACAACTGTATGACAGTAGTAGGTTATCTTTTATATCGACACGATACCCTTGACTGATATCTTTTTAAGGTGTTTAAACTTATTTGTAATATGATATGTACATCATGTTTCTTTTTCTATTGGTGAAATTGTGACAACTCAGTACTTTGTTCATATAAATGTTACACGAATATTTTCATCTCAAGATTTAATGTGTAATGCATTTAAGTTGAAGAAATTGGCTTCCATTACGATATAATAAAGGACAATAGAAGAGTAAAGATAAAGTTAAGATAAATAGAAGAGTATATATAATTAAAAGAGTCAAGAACAATAGAAATGTAACAACAGAAGAGTAAAAATAAAAGAAAAGTAAAGATAAAGTAAAGATAAATAGAATAATAAATATCAATAGAAGAGTAAAGATCAATACAATAGTAAATATAAATAGCAGAGTAAAGACCAATAGAAGAGTAAATATAAACAGAAGGAGTAAAGATAAAGTAAAATAAAATAGTAAAGATAGAGAGAAGAGTAAAGACTAACAAAAGAGTAAATATAAATAGAAGAGTAAAGATAAAGTAAAATAGAAAAGTAAAGCTAAAGATAAATGGAGAGTAAAGCTAAAAGTAAAGATAAACAGAAGAGTACATATAATAGAAGAGTAAAGGTAAAGTAAAATAGAAGAGTAAAGCTAAAGATAAATGGAAGAGTAAAGCTAAAAGTAAAGATAAACAGAAGAGTAAATATAAATAGAAGAGTAAAGATAAAGTAAAATAGAAGAGTAAAGCTAAAGATAAATGGAAGAGTAAAGCTAAAAGTAAAGATAAACAGAAGAGTACATATGAGTTAATATAAATAGAAGAGTAAATATAAATAGAAGAATAAAGATAAATAGAAAGAGAGATAAAGGAATAAAGATAAATAGAAGAATAAAGATAAATAGAAAGATAGATAGAAGAGTAAAGATAGATGGAAGAGTAAATAGTATTGAGTTAATAGGCCTAATGCTCCTATATATCTAATCTGTATCGTACCAGAAGCCTGTGGATGAAACCGAGAGTAGCACTATTGTTCGGGGCGCTTGTTTCAGCCAAAGACTTTTTCAGGAATAACATGAGCAATATTAACAATATGTTATCATTGGAACTGGTGTTTTTAGTGGTAAATCAAAATACCTTAGTTTTGAAAATCCGTTGAGAAATAAATATCTTACAGCCAAATGCTTTTTTGATGGGGCTTTTCCCATATAAACTCCTTGTTGCTGGGACAGCAGAAAATCAAGAAATCTAAAATAACTTCTGTCAGCCATAATAGTGAAGCAAGCGACCCTAACAATAGTTACAGCCGGGCAGGCTGCCTCCTGACCTCTCCACTGAGTGAACAATATGGAGTTGTCTGTGGTATCTGTCAGGTTTAAAAGATCTGTACAAGCCCATATTATGCACCCTAGACAGGCATGGAAAGGCCCAACCATTCTCTGCAGGCTGTGTTCTTGTACTCTTTTAGCATAACTTAAGTGTCCTGCTAAATGCGCTGGTGAACAGTGGTGATGTGTGTGTGTATCTGATGATTCACATCAAGCCTTGTCCCACTTGCCCTGTCTTCTGCATCAGTGGTCTTCCGCGGCGATGAAGATCAAAATTGTGAAGTCATGACCTGTTCAATCAAGTGTTGAGAAAAAGGTGACGAATAACAAGTGAACATGGAAATGCAGCTTAGCATACACCATATGTTGACAACACATGGGACCGCGGCTTAATGTCCCCCATATGATGATGGGACTCAGATACATGGGACCACAGCTTCACGTTCACCATATGATGATGGACTCAGATACATGGGACCGCAGCTTAACATCCGCCATATGATGATGGACTCAGATACATGGGACCACAGCTTCACGTCCACCATATGATGGATTCAGATACATGGGACTGCAGCTTAACATCCCCCATATGAGGATGACTCAGATACATGGGATCGCAGCTTAATGTACCATATAGGATGATGAACTCGTATACATGGGACCACAGATAAACATCCACCATATCAGGATGGACTCAGATACATTGGACTGCAGCTTAACGTCCACCGTATGATGAAGGATTCAGATACATGGGACCGCAGCTTAACATCCACCATATGATGATGGACTCAGCTCGATGGGACCGCAGCTTAACGTCCACCATATGATGATGGACTCAGATGCATGGGAATGCAGCTTAACGTCGCCCATATGATGATGCATGGACTTAGCTACATGGGACGCTGCTTAACGTCCATCATATGATCATGGACTCATATACATGGGATCGCAGCTTAATGTCCCCCATATGATCATGGACTCAGATACATGGGACCGCAGTTTAAAGTCGCCCATATGATGATACATGGACTCAGATACATGGGACCACTGTTTAAGTCGCCCATATGATGATGGATTCAGATACATGGAACCATAGCTTAACATCGCCCATATGATGATGCATGGACTCACGAAACATGGGACCACAGCTTAACGTCCACCATATGATGATGGACTCAGATGCATGGGACAGTAGCTTAACTTCCCCCATATGATGATGGACTCAGATGCATGGGACAGCAGCTTAACGTCCACCATATGATGATGGATTCAGATGCATGGGACAGCAGCTTAACGTCCACCATATGATGATGGACTCAGGTGCATGGGACTGCAGCTTAACGTCCACCATATGATGATGGACTTAGATCCATGGGACCGCAGCTTAACGTCCACCATATGATGATGGACTCAGATGCATGGGACAGCAGCTTAACGTCCCCAATACGATGATGGATTCAGATACATGGGAACGCAGCTTAACGTCCCAAATATGATGTTGGGACTCAGATACATGGGATCGCAGCTCAACATCCCCCATATGAGGATGGACTCGGATACATGGGACTGCAGCTTAACGTCCACCATATGACGATGGACTCAGATACATGATACCGCAGCATGATGATGGATTCAGATACATGGGATTGCAGCTTAACGTCCAACATATGAGGATGGACTTAGATACATGGGAGGTAAGGGGGCATTGGGGTGGGGGAGGGTAAGTGACCTACCGAAAGTTACAAGCAGTGCCCTGCTGTCAAGTTCGAAAATGCAACCTATCATGCTAACCTCTTTACTGCTAAGCGGCAGTCATACACACGAGAGAAAGTGCCTCATTATATTCCGAGTTAGGAGTGTGGGTAGTTTATACAAATAGCATAAAGACAATGGTAGCCAAATAAATGTACATAATTCTGTTTAATACGTAGATCAGCACATAATTGAATAGTTGTAGTTTATTGTAAGAAAACATATATGTATTGTTTTACATACTTGTATTATAAGAAAAGAAAAATTGAAATAGAAAACTCAGACCCTATCAGCCATGGAATCAGACCAAATGCAAATACATAATTTGGTCTGATTATGATGCCAAGTCAAACCCAAGGCTGCTAAAACTGATTCACCCACAATTTTTAACATACATATTCCTTGCGCATTGATATATATTTAGAAAACAAATACAATTATAATTGCAATGTAAATGTAAATTAAAAATCTCAGTTTGGTAAATAAAATAAAATGCACAACACAAATAAACCTTAGCTAGTATATGTATATGGACGTATATCAGGACGATGTAAGAATCTTGTAAATTTTAAAGGGACATAATCAGTATGGGTATAAACTTCAAAGGGACATTATAAACTTTAAAGGGACATAATCAGTAGTAAGTGTATAAATTCTTCAGTGGCATATTCAGTAAGTGTATACACTTTAATGGGGCATATTTAGTATACGTATAAACTTTAAAGGGGCATATTCTGTATGTGTATACATTACAAAACTGATAGTAAATGCACACCTGCAACATATAAAACTTGTAAAATATTACATTAGTCATGTATCCGAAATACCGAATTAATTTTTCGCAAGTATAAAAAATAAATTATACAATGTTACAACAAAGTCGATAGTACTAATCGAAAAATAAAACTGATGAACTAAAGCAATGTTGCGAAACCTCTTTATGTAAAAGCATGTCATATTTGTTATAATTGAATTGGGGTTTTAAGGCGCATCAACTCATGAAAAGGTTATATGGCGCCTAACAGGCATGAACATGCCAGGCTCATCTTCCATGTACATCGAGATAAAATATGGAAAATGGGCCTAGAACCTTCTCACCCTAAACTGCAGAGTTGCTGCAAATTCTATCATAGAATTTTATTGTGTTGCTCTGAATTTTTCATACTACATGATTTGTGATAATGTTTATGTAGTCAAGTAATTAGTTTGATTCATATTAAGTAAAAATGTTTGAATAATCACTAAAATAAGCACATTACTGTATAATTACATTTATAAACTAGAACTATCACTGAAGGTGATGAATACCCCCGCTTTTTGATCAGTTGTTATATGTATATGAAGTTTGGAAACAACCCATTCAAATGCAAGTAATAATAAGAATTCGTTACGGGATAGGATGCGACGCGACAAAAAATGTGTTATGTAATGAATGAGACGCGACAGGACGTTACGTTGATTCCTATATAGCTCCCACTTCACCTCGTGAAAGCGGGGATATAATGATGTCTATAAAACTGTTGTATGCATGTACTCTATAAAGACAGCAAAATTAAGAAGTGCAAATGTAATACTAAAATTTGTTAAATGTACTTACATGAGTACTCATTCATTATTGAATTATTAAACGAGTTGGCAAAATGATATAATGGGAGGCTCTTGCCACGCATTATATCATTTTGAGAACGAATGTTAGATTCTATTTATCACATAACTCACATATCGACTTTTATTGCATTTTGCCTGTCGCTTAAACACGCGAAATCGACATAAACCGTAGGAATTGGTTCATAGTCATTATCGATTTTTATTGACAGCGCATACTGTCTTATTTGCATACTTATATAACTAGTGGTATATCGAAAATATAGAATGGTGTTATTCCACTCCCGCACCGTATAAAGTTATGTGATAAATTACATTATTGCATAGATAATTTACATAGAATGATCATCTAGTAAAACAACACCTGGATACATCACAGTTTCTCTATGAAACATGTTAATAATGTTTGCATAGATTTGGCACACATGATACTATTACAGACAGTTTTAAAATAAATAATGCAGACACAGGCTCGATGTCAAAGTCCTTATAATCACCGGCTTAGTTAAGTTTAGTTTACTTTATTTTTACATTTCTATAGTAAAAGATCAGTAGTTCTCGAGGAAAGAAAATTTCACAATCAGACATTTATACATTTTTTGAAATTCACACAGATTGGTTATTTAGTCCTAAAATAGGTAATGTGTGTTGTTTTTCTCACAAAACGAATACAAGATCGATGGAAGACATGTTTTGTGTTTTGCGAGCAAGTGAAAAATAATATCATCTTGTAGAAGAAGCCCATCTAATAATAATAAAAGTACATAGTTAGAAAACAAAAATACTCAAATCCTAGATTTATATACATGTATATGAATGTTAACCTTTTGAGAGTGCAATTTCACAAAAAGAACACATAAAAAAAATGAGATTTTCAAAAGATACAGCGAGTCTTGCTCCTAATGTTGGACTGGGACATGTATGGCATGTTGATATGAAATAACTACATTTGCACGTGAGTTTGTGTTCCTAATGTGGGACTGAGTACATGTATGGCCGGTTGATATGAAATAATTACAATTGCACATGAGTCTGTGCTCCTAATGTGTGACTGAGGACAGGTATGGCATGATGATATGAAATAACTACAATTGCACGTGAGTCTGTGCTCCTAATGTGTGACTGAGGACCGGTATGGCTGGATGACATGAAATAACTACAATTGCACGTGAGTCTGTGCTCCTAATGTGGGACAGGTATGGCTTGATGACATGAAATAACAATATTTACACTTTGTTAAAAATGTTATGGCAAACTCCCCGAATCTCTAAACCTCAAAAGGTGGACGGTGTTCGGAATTTATCACAGCTCTCCACCATGTCTATAGTGTTTGGGTTTCTCATATCCTATCTTGTCTACGGCTTCCTTGACTTCATGGAAGATGTCCTCAATGTGTGTCCACGGTCCCCATGCATTGACAACATGTCCGTTTTCATCCACCAGATACTTCCAGAAGTTCCAGTTGGGTGCACCTCCATACGAAGCTGAAGTGTAATTAAATAAAGTTGAGTTGACGCTTTTATCATTCTGAGAACTCCAAGAAAGATAAATGCTTACTAACTGGGTTGCCCTCTCTGTACATGAGGTATTTTTATTCAGTGAGTCTTACTAGGCAGAATCAGTAACACACGCTTTATCGGTGTCCAGGTAGCACAGATGATAGTGTACTCGCCCTTCACCAATGCAAGCCTGGTTCGATTCCCCGTCTCTACATTGTGAGAGGGTACGGTGGTTGCCGCTTTTGCACATAGGTTTTCTCCCGGTTTTCCAGTTTCCTCCCACATCAAGATTATACAATGCTGTCATCCACGCCATTGAGAGTGATTTGTATGAGTTGTGTAGCTTGTTGATGTAATTGATGTAAAATAAAGTTTAGTTGTTTTAGCATAAGTTTTGGACTTTAAAGTAGTGTATTCACCCATTTAACAAACGTTAAATGATCTTACAAAACGTTCAAGTGATCTTACAAAACGGATGCTAAAACTAAGTTTGTTTGACTGAAGGTCATGCCCATAGCTACACTGAGGCATACCGAGGCAAATGCTATGGTAGAATTTTGGGAATGAACATACTTCACATATACCAATAATAATCATTATCAACCACTGACACACATCTGAAATCTTGTCAGGGACATGCACTAAAATGCAGGAAATCGCATGAAGAAATCACACACAAATTAGAGTGTGGGTGGGGTGGAGTGCTGCTGACCTCCACAGAAAGGGATTTGTCTCGTTTAAATTTCAGGGCTCGCTATGGGCCAGAAGGTAGAAAATAATTTTTAAATATTCCAACAATTAACCCGAATTCGGTCCTGGCTGAAATTGAATAACCCTGGGTTACTGAACCGCGATGCTAAATATAACACCATGGCGCTACCTTAAAAGGCAACATACAAATTTCTATGTGTGTAACGGCATCTGTATTTTGCCAAAATACATTTTCAATATAAAATTTATTTGGAAATTTCATGTGTCTCTTATTTGTTATTATCTTTGACGATATTAGAATCTATATATATATACAAATTCCGATAAAATATATGTATTTATTTTAGCAGTTGCTCTATGCAAATGATATATTCAGATTTGTTTACATTTGAAATTTGAAGATATGTATTAGAAAAGGTTACATGTCGACATGATCAAGTTTCCAGTCTATACTGCTCATGATTAAAGATGAATGGCCATCCTTTTTGTAGGATTATCAACTAACAAATTTAACTCTTAAACATCATATGAGTATTTCGTGATAGTCCCAGAGAGAAACATATATTTAAAACCGGTACTAAGTTGTATGTAAAAATAAATATTATTTGCATGACGTAGATACTGCTTTTACCACTGCGTGACTGCACGGGGAAATGATTTAAATCTGTATTGTATAGCTGCACAACTATTGCCAGATAATTGATAAATACATTTACCTGTTGATTAATTTACCTGTTCAAAGTTTTCTACGTCATAAAATCTTATTCTTGCTTTTCACAGATATTGCAATGTGTGAATTGTAAATATCTATTGCTTGTATTGATTTCGATTTAAATAAAGATAAACATGTTCATGAGGAGAACTTTGATTAACAAAGAGTTTGAATGCAACCAATTTTTTTTCAAGCAACTGACAGGGGCAGATTCAGGGGGTGTACCAACTGCGCGTCCTCCTAAAATCTGAGAATATATGAACTTTCATTTAAAAAGGCTTTTTTTTGTCTTTTTTTTTGTCAACTGTTTTGTAAAAGTTTGGCCCCACCCTACACCCTCTCTAAAATATGTTACATCCCCCTAATCTCAAATCCTTTATCGACCCCTGAATGCATGAGATCGATGTATATATATGCAGATCATGTTTACTCACATATAAGGTACTGCCATGGCTCCGGAATGTTTTCCTCAATAACGTTTATCTTGGCAAACACGGGAAAATTTGAATGGTAAGTGTCTCGCACAAATTTTTGAATATCTTCATTGCTCTGTAAAACAAATAAAATCATTAGATATTAAAGTGTATCTGTAATTTACAGCCAGTTGCAACATATCTCCCCGTGAATGCAATTTGTAATTCATGGCCAATAACTATGAACATTCCCTAAAACAAGGGACCCACAGAAACGTTCTATTGAGATTACATAAACACAAAACGTTTCACCCCATTATCTGATGCAGCTGAGGAATTATGAACCAAACGGCCTATGACACTGAAAATGCGACCCCAAGTTTGTGGTGTCTGCCACACAGTCTACTGATTAAACATACAAACACTACGTTTCACCTAATTATCTTAAGCAGTAAAGGAGTTTAGGATCGGAATAGAATTTCTGGAAAAGTTTAATGAAAATATTCTATATGTTCACAAACTAAAGTTTCCTAAATTAAACAGAATCAAGGGCAATAATTCTGTAACACATGCATTGATATGCTGGTTCTAAGACAGCAACACCTAAAGGATGCAGGAAGCAATATAACTAAGCAACATCACTTCAACACAGCAGTGATCTACAGATCGGAGATAGCCGACACAAAATACACAGCAACTTGATAGAGTCATCACACCACCAATGCAAATATGACAACAAATGTATCTACCCAACAGTTCAGACTTCCCAAATATTATTCCCAAATATTTAATATTCCCAAATTATGGGCGATGAAACTATAAAACTTAGAACTACACACACGTACACACACAGTCGCAGCAGAATAACATGGCAATTGCACATTTTAAATAGTTTGGAGTTAACAATTTATTCAGTTCAACACATAGTAAACAACTTGAACTACAAACCCCTGGTTCTTGTGCTCCAAACTGGTTGCATGGAAATGCCAGGATTTCAAACATTTTAGTGGTCGAGAGAGTATTTTTCAGTCTTATCAGTCCCTTGTAGTGGCCATCTGTAAAGCCACACTCAGACGCAACATTCACCACAAGTGTCACCTGAAATAATTGTAAAAAGTATGAACGATCAGCTAAAACAAACATGACAAAAGTTCGTAAAATATAATTTTGAAATATGACATTAGGATAGTTTTTCAACACACTCTGAATCATATTTGCCTGAAATCGTGAAAAACAAATTAAGTTGGAATATTATACAATTATGGACTTTTCAGCTGTTATACATGATGTGATATGCACCAAAAAAATCATTATTGACCGAGGCGTAGCCGAGGTCAATAATGATTTTTTGGTACATATCAACATCATGTATAACAGCTGAAAAGTCCATAACTGTTTTTATTATATAACCCCTCAATTTATCATATTGTTGAAAACAGGTCAATATCAGAAAAAAACTGAAAACTGGTCAATATCAGAAAACTGGTCAATATCAGAAAAAAACAGGTCAATATCGCTAGATATTTTTTCTAAAAAATTACTTTTTAGCCAATGAAAACGCGTCTATTTATAGGTTATATAATAATAATTATTATTTCGCATATCTATATAGATACCTAACTGCTGAGCACAATGAATCACCAGGCATCACTAATAAAGTAAACTTGATTCAGTCTTTTTTATTTCTTTTTATTTCCCTTTTATGTAATTAAATACCAGTATTTACATGTACCGTGTAATCCTTAATAAACGCCCCTCCCATAATAAATGCCCCACCACATCCACCCCTTTTTTTCAGAATATTTTTTTTAAAACTTACCAACACATGGAAGTTAATCTGTATCATTCACAATGGAACACATAAAATCATTAGAAAACTTAAATTCTGATGCACTGATTGACATGCGGACTTTGGTTTTCTTGATAAAGAAAATAATTAAATTGTGTCTGATATAAAAGTTAAATTATGTATTTTTGGTCTCAAATAAACTTTTCAAAAATGTTACGCCACTGGGGGCGTTTATTAGGATTATACGGTAGCTTTAAAGGAGTTTAGGAGGTCAAACTATGGGTGACAATCAAATACGAATGAAATCATCATACTGTGTATCAGCTTCATCTTCAATGTGCAAATAAAACTTATGCACTAAACTGGGCTCAATGATCCATTTTGATTATTGTTGATGAATCAACAATTTTTGTTGTATAAATAAATCATGATATAATCCACTGATAGCAATATACTCATGAATTAATATTTCCGAAAAAAACGTCGAGTTGTTGAGTTTTTCAGGACAAACATTTTCATAAACAATATTTAAACTAAACATTACATGCTACTCAAATTTAATGCATGTGCACATTCCATATGAAACAATCATATTTTGGTGTTTTTCACTTGTGTTTGGATTAACACAAATCACTCTTCCAGATCACCAAAAGCCCCTTTAAAGTAAAAAAAAAAGACATTTTATGAATGATCAAGGTAAAACTTGTTAAAGTGTCACCTATTCGAATAGATGATATAACCCATTCAAGGATGGATATCACTCTTTGATGACTGAGAGATATCGCCTATTTAATGCGTGTTATCTAAGGAAAAGAATTCTATGAGCAATTTTGCTTCCAGTCTAATCCTGTTATATGTTTTGTACAATTACATAAATATTAAATGTTATATAACTTTTGAAAAACAAAATATGATGGTAATAAACACAATGAGTGGTATCACCTATTCATATCAGTGATATCACCTAGTCTGATTTGAATCAGAAATATCAAGTTTCAAAACAAAGGAGTGATATCCCTATTCGAATGAGTGATATCATCAATTCAAGAGAATTGAGTGGTATCATTGATTCTAATCATTGGAATAGGTGGTATCACCGATTGCACTTTTGTCATGGACATAAATGTTAGATATAACTATATGGTCCCTCAACTTGCTGCAATCGCAACTTCTTGCCATTACTGATTACTCTAGGAACCTAATGTCCGCGGTTTTCCCAAGAAAAATGCAAGCTTATATGCTGAAGATGCAGAAACTGATTTTAATTGTGTATGATATCAATCATGCATGTCTGATACTTTAATGCCATTTCAACGATGAATTATCCAAATGACACAAATGATAAATGTCCGAATGAAATTGGCAGAAGGACCAGTCATTTTTTTAAACGAATGAGTGATACCACCTATTTGAATGACAGATATAACCTATTGATTTAAATCAGTGATATTATCAATTAAAGTAAATGCACGAGTGATATTCTTGATTCAAACAGGTGCAGCTAGGTATATATATATCACCAATTCAAGTCTTAAAGGATGATATCACAATAGCGCACCCTATTATAGGTATATGTTTGCCATATGCCGACTTAAATAATTTGCTGTTGTCTTGTAACTTATTACAATTTACATATATTTTTTACTGGTATTTTATTTTATTACTAATAAAATTAGACCTATCACCTTGCCTCTGTATTTTGTCAATGAGATTGACCCTCCCTCACTATCCTCACAGAAAACGAATAGAAGTCTTTATCCTGTCTGATCAATGATGGGTCTTCATCAGGGTGTACTGGGTCTGGGAGATGCAAATCATCCAGCTCTGCATCATCTCTCTCGTGGACAGCTTCTTGTTTGGTGGGTATACCTGGTATATTGTCGTCATCATTGGCACTTTCAGTTGTTTCTCCTCGTTGACGACTTTCGTCGGTGGTGCCAACGCTGTCGGTCAAAGGAATCTCTTCACACCGACATAACTGTATGAGTGTAAGCATCAAAAGTATCGTGAAACATGATACAATTCGAAATTTGTAGGAAAACCCTGCCGACGTGTCGATGGGGGCGGCCATGTTTATTTACAACGCTAAAAGATGGTCCTTGCCATTATACGCCTTTTCAAACCGGTAAGACAAGAGTCATATGTATGTTCCTGGTAAGACGTGGGACAAAAATCATACAGACGCTGGTAAAACATACAAGTTGAAAAGTGCAACATAAGATCAGAGATGAGATTTTAAACCGACTTTGACATTTATAATTATGTCAATGATAAAACGGGTTTTTCTTTATTTACTCAAGCCCTTCTTTAACAGACGAACATAGTCCAGTTGACAAGTTGTTCAATACTTTTGTATCCAATGTGAAAAATGTTGGGCTATTTTTTTTGTAATTTTTTTTTTTTTGGTAATTTTTTTTGTATCCAATGTAACCAGTTGTGCCTGGGTACAAAAAATGGACTGTGTGAAAAAGTTTGTAGTTTTGAGCCATATATGGACTTCGGACTACCAACTCTTGCTTTTTCAACTGAGCTAACCGGCCGGATAATTCTACATCAATTATCTATGAACCGACATATTTCCCCTACAAATTATCGAATTAACATGGGTACAGAAAATCATTTGCATGTTTCTCCATATTTCCATTTTTTGATGCCGCGTACTCAAGACCGGGATGTCCCGGCAAATCAACCATCAAGTATCGTAGATTATCGCAAATTCTCGTTAGATTTTGTTGTCATCGAGCAACCAATGAAATGTAGGCTTACTTTTGATTTGACCAATCAAAATGCCTCAAAATTTAAATCGCAAGATCGTGTTGATACCTGTGGTTCAAAATATTGGGGACACAAACTTAATTCTAAAACAAAATATAGTATTGTAAGTAGTAAATAAATTACTCTATTTGTAACAGACGAGTAAACGTTATCAGTGTAAATTCGTGATACCATAATACTGTCCGGGTGCTCTACGATCGTATCGCCTATCGGTTCCAGATCTCTACCTCACCCACCCAAATTATTATTTATTGCCCAAATTTGATTACGGTTATTACAGCAAATTATAGCGGATCCAAAGCAGTGATAATTTCTTAATAAACCCAGCAAATGACCAAAAATACCTATACAAAACATACCTATCATATTTGATAAAAGCAGGTTTTTCAGAGCTGACAAACTTGATGTTGATAGAAACATTCTTGGAAGAATAGCCATACTGGTATGCAAGTAGTAGCCGAACAGCAGTAGTATCCGAATTTCCATAAACAAACGACGTTCGTAGCTCTTCAATAGAAAATATCAATTTAATTTAATAAAAAGATACATTTTTCATCATCAAATTATACGAAAAAGTAAATATGTACCGAAATATAAATGATTTTCTTCTCAGCACTCATTTGCGCTAGGGAAGTCGCACGCTAACCACGCATGCGGAGTTATGTGTTTTTGATTGCTTTCCGATATTTAAACAATGCTTCCCCATGACAACACCAGCAGACGATAATAAATTAAAACTCTAATATATATTTATAATCCTGTTTATATAACATGTAGGCATAAACAATATTGGAAAAATACAATACTGCAGTAAAATATCGATCGGTCGAATCTGATTATACTGCAGTAGCGGGCATTTCCAATTGACGTAATCCCTAACGTAATGGAGACATCTCTTGTTAATATATTTAGGTCATAAATGGGATGAGTTGTCTTTCTTACAGAATGGGGCGTTCAATAGGGATAATGACCATAAATGTATCCGGTTTTTTAGCAATTCGGCTACAACTTCTGTACTGCTGTCAATCAACGGTTATTGGTTACCCTTTTGGGGGCCCCTATTAACAGCGCGTGCGCGAGCTTGTAATCAGATGTTATCATTTTTAACAATGAAGTGAACTTAACTTTACTCTGTAATTTGTTTTTGTTTGAATAATATCAAATAACAACAAACAGTACAGTAAACACTATTTTCTGTTCGGCTACTACTTGCATGCCAGTAGGGTAAAATTATGATCAAGTGTTTGACACATTTTATATATAAACACATCTCCAGTGTAGAACATGAATACATTAGATCCCTCATCTCTCGTTAATTCATGAATCTTGAACATACATTTGGTTAGTGCATAAAATTATACACGTCTACGAACGGCAAGACCATTTTTGATATGTGCCGTCCTCCGACTAGGGAGCATCTATAAACGTCCATATGTAAAAAAATCACCAAAAGACGTCAAATAAATGAGACTAACATTTGGTGTTAACATTTGGTGTACATTAGGGAGAGACATTTTATTTGAATATTTCTTCATGTGAGAGGGGTGCGCAAAGATGAAAGTCACTGGAGGAATGATCTCCTTTATCTTTAAACATACTAAATTCCAAACAACTGAATAATTCAGGGTTCGACACGAACGGTAGTCCAAGATCACCAGAATTTGCCGTGGACTACCTAGACCTCCAAGCAAGTAGTCCTGTGGACTACCTAGTTCTGAATCTGATAACAACATATAGACATAATAGTCAACTTATTAATAAAACATAACAAATAAACAACTTCATTATTTTTCGTCACAGAAGTTTGTTAAATCTCTTATCCAAAAGTGTTTTCACTTCGAAAATGCGATGTTTTTGTGGCAAAAATGAGATGTTGCCATGTACACTTTCACTCATTTCTTGATATTTCTTTGTCAGTCTTTCAATATATAATCATCATATACTCAACATCGACATGACCATACTAAAATATGAAGGTCAAGGTCACACTGAAGGTCATTTAACATATGGGTTAAATAATAGTTCAGTTTTTCTTCACAAAAACTTAACGTTGGTTATAACTTATTCATTTCTTTATATTTCTTCAAACTTTCAATATATACTCATCATGACAACATCGACATGATGATACTAAAATATAAAGGTCAAGATCACACAGAAGGTCATTTTATGGGTTAAATACACATTTATTTCTTCATGAAAACTTACGTTGGCTGTAACTCTCATTTCTTACTATTTCTGACATCAAACTTTCAATATATACTCATTATGACAACATCAACTTGACCATACTAAAATATAAAGGTCAAGGTCACACTGAAGGTCATATGGGTTAAATACTCGTTATTTTCTTCATGAAAACTTAACGTTGCCTATAAGTTTCTCATTTCTTAATATTTCTTGCATCAAACTTTCAATATATACTCATGACAACATCGACATGATCATACTAAAATATAAAGGTCAAGATCACACTGAAGGTCATTATATGGGTTAAATACACATTTTTTTCTTCATGAAAACTTAACGTTGACTGTAACATTTCAATATATACATTGACATGACCATACTAAAATACAAGAGTCACGGTCACACTGAAGGTCATATGGGTTAAATACTCTTTTTTTTTTCTTCATGAAAACTAAACGTTGCCTATAAGTTTTTCCTTTCTTAAAATTTCTTTCATCAAGCTTTCAGTATATACTCATGGCAACATCGACATGACCGTACTAAAATATAAAGGTCAAGGTCACACTGAAGGTCATTATATGGGTTAAATACTCATTTTCTACACAAAACCTTAATGTTGGTTATAACTTTCTCATTACTTGATATTTTTTCATCAGACTTTCAATATATACTCATGACAACATCGAGAGGACCATACTAAACTATAAAGGTCAAGGTTACTCTGAATGTCATAAAATGGGTTAAATACTCTTCTTCTTTTTTTTCACGAAAACTTACTACTGGCTATAACTTACTCAGTTCTTTTTATTTCTTCATCAATCTGTCAATATACTCTTGTCATGACAGCATCGACATGGCCATACTAAAATATAAAAGTCAACGGCACACTAAAGGTCGTTTATCTGGGTCCAAAAAACCTTGTTATATTGACAAAGCGCTGACAGGCGACCCGTGTTCCGCTGAACACCCATCTAGTTTTTGTATGTATTACGTCGCAGTCTTCCATGTAATACTAAATTTACATCAAGAACATGTTTGATGGACATGTTATGGATGGTCAGCTAAAAAACAACGTAATTTATTATATATTTTTTATAGATTCACAAAAATATTTGCAAGTTTTAATAAGTCTAACCATCTGGGTCATTAATGTCATAAACATATAAACTTTCTGTATAAATATCTTTTCAAGATTTTGGCTTTGTGACGTTGCATATAACCTCCATCTCAGCTAGTGGCATGTCACACTTCTCCCTTGAGACAGAGCTCTCTAGCATCCTCAGAATGGATGGACCCATCAACAAAGGTCCGGCTATGAGGTGGCAGAGGAAACAGCCGGATACAGGCGAGGGTAACCAGTCTGTCAATGCAAGCCTGAATGCTAGCTGCGGTCCTTCCAAAACACCCATGAAAAACTCCAATAAATCCATGGCAAAGACTCCATCAACTGGGGGATCTGGCGGACACAAGACTCCAAAATCTGGAGGTATACTATTCATACTATAATATATGTATACTTTGGACTGTTGTATATTATTTTGCCATTGCTACACTGTTTATATGCTTCAATAAATATGTAAACTTATTCTTTGAGATCTGCATTCATGAACAATCAGAAGGTCATTTGTTTATTAAGGTCTCTGGTCTCGTGTTTTAAATTCATCATGTAACTTGTAATATATTATTTAACAGATAATGTATGGTGCTGAGGTCTATATGCAAGTTTCTTCAGACATAGAATGGTATATGGACCGAAGCGAAGCTGAGGTCCATATAACGTTCTAGGTCTGACTGCCCAGTCCATAAACTTCATATGGACCGAAGCACCATACATTATTTGTTATATTATACCGAATCTGACCAACAAGTTAAATCAATACGTTTTATGATTTATTTTGACGTCGTTTTTTCACACGTCCGTTAATATAGATATCGGACCGGGCGCCCGGTCAATATGCAACTTTATGGACCGGATGACGTCACATTAAACAAAGAGTGGAATATGCAAATGAGGTATAATATTTATATATATTAACATGGGCATTTATAATGTATTTGCATATTATGAGGTCTCACAAATTTAGCCCCCTTTTACTGGCCAATCACGCCTATTGCATATTATTTTATCTAAACATAACTGAATCTTTACTTAACAATATGTTAGATACAAAATTAAATGGACCAGTTATTTACTTGAACCATTCTTAGGTAAGAAAACTCCAGGCAAAGGTTCCAAGACACCAAATGGTGGCGACAGATTTATCCCCAACCGCAGCACAACCCAGTTTGAGCTCGGGCACTATATGGTGATGCAGGAGAACCAGGCGGTGAACACGGAGGACGCAGAGATGATGAGTCCCAGTAAACTAGAGTACCAGAAGGTGATGAGCGAAAACCTCAACGGAGACCTACAGAACAAGAAGATTATCTCGTATAAGACCAAGGCACCCAGTGCTCCTGAAGGTGGGTGCTGTTGTAAACTTCAATTCACTGTCAGATATGGATTCTAGCATTTTCGGCTAGGGGCACAATTTACAAAAGTATATGCTTTATAGCATAGTGGTTGGGCAAACATAGTAATAATCTGTGTCAGATACAAATACGCTAAAACTTTTTATATAAGTAAAGGGTAATCAGGTTTTCAGGAAATGAAAAAATATTGTAAAATGTAAATAGTGGTATTACACGGATCTGTATGTTTAACTAGTCAGTGATACATACTAGTAAATTCAATTTAGTTTCGTTTAAAATAAAATGAAAGTATGCAATTTTAGTCTTACAGTATTAAAAGAAAACTACCATTGTGTTTACATCGTGGCTACAGTAACGGCGTATAAATGAACTCCTTTCTAACCTTATCAGCACTCTCTTCTGTTAGAAACTAGGTTGGCATGTCCTGATATTAGATCTCCTTTGCAATTATCCTACAAACATTAAGAAACTGCACCTTATCATTATTTGTTGTAATCTATGATAAAAACTGTACTTTTCATAAAAAATACTTGAAAATATATTTTCTCTGATGATTAGTATTTACATATTTTAAAAAAATTAAGTAAACCTGATGGTTAGACCAAGGTGTTTGGAGAAAATTATCAGTGGGGGAGACAAGTCACTGCAGTTCCTGATTTATTTTGAATCTGTCCAGAGCCTAAACTTGAACATAATTGCTGTAGAGATGTCAACATATCGAGGGCTTGGCGCAAGACTGGTCTAACTCACTTTTTTTCACAAAATCACTTTTTTGCATTTTTGACATATAAAAGATGAAATACATATTATGTAAAAAAATTGTTGATCATTTTCAACTTATTATTGATTTTATTATTAATTAACAAATAAGTTTATCTCAGAACAACACATTTCATAGAGGAAAAACAGGTCTAACTTGAGTTGGACTTGTTTTGCATTGAAATTATTGAACAAGATCTGAGATAGACTTATTTTGTACCCAAACTAGCAAACTTATTACCAATTAGCTTATTAGCTTTATTATAATTAATAGTAATGACAACATAATTTATTATGTTGTGATGACATACTTATGGCACTGTCTCAATTTGAGCAACTTGATTTTGCACCTTTTTTTAAAGTGTTTTGTCCGAGTTTTTCAAAGGATAAAGACATTCAAACATTGGTATAACACAAATAGAAACTTTTCATGAAGCGTATTTTTGAAGATGTGGATAAGGCTCTATAAAAGGAGGTGTTTCCCCATTTAAAAAATTTTGAAAATGGGGACATGGCTCTATAAGGCGTGGGTCCATATTTTCAAAAAATACGTTTTTCCTTAGAAAGGTGTATTTTTGAAAATGTGAACATGGCTCTATAAAAGGTGGTGTGTCCCCATTAAAAAAAAAGTTTTTCTTAAGAAAATGTATTTTTGAAAACATGGACACGGCTCTATAAGGCGGTGTGTACACATTAAAAAAAATATGTTTTCTTAAGAAAAGTGTATAAAAATGGGGACATGGCTCTATAAGGCGGTGTGTCCACATTTTTAAGAAAAGGGTATTTTTAAAAATGGGGACATGGCTCTATAAGGCGGTGTGTCCACATTTTCAAAAATTATGTTTTCCTTAAGAAAAGTGTATTTTTGAAAACGTGGACACGGCTCTATAAGGTGGTGTCCTCATAAAAAAAGAGAAGACGTTTGTCCTAAGAAAAGTGTATTTTTGAAAACGTGGACACGGCTCTATAAGGTGGTGTCCTCATAAAAAAAAGAAGACGTTTGTCCTAAGAAAAGTGTATTTTTGAAAATGTGGACAAGGCTTTATAAGGCAGTTTGTCCTCATTTTAAAAGTTGTAATAAATGTGATACATGGAAGCTTTATTCCGGGGAAAAGGGTTTCTTTTGGGGATAAAAACTAAGAAAATGTGGCTTGGATTCTTTTGGGGGGTAAAATATCAAGTTTTTGGAAAATTAATGTGGACACAGATCGTATCTTGGATTACTTTTGGGGGGTAAATAATATGTTTTTTGAAATGTGACCACAGATCATGTTGGTAAAATATGGCATTTTTATCTGTTTTCTAAATTAGGACACACCGTCAACCCTGTCAATGCTGCAAGTTTGGAAGGGAATGTATTTGGAAGGCAATAAAATTAGAAGGAAATGAATAAGATTTTTTTTGCATGAGGCAATATCAGGAAGAGGTTCATGTGAAATTGCTACTTGTGTATACTGGTTTCTGCAAGTTCAATCAAATATGGGCATAAACATGTTATTCTCTATTCGGACAACTGTGGTGGACAAATGAAGATTAAAACAATATCCGCTTCAGATGATGATTGTAGTCAGTGTAAACATACTAACAGTGATTTGTCATCTGCAACATTAAATCTCGGTGATTGCCACAGAAATACAAGGGCTTTGAGATCACAAAACATCAATGCCTTCACAATACCATCAGTCCAACCACTGTATTGTGTTAACCAGCCCCAAATAGTGTCAGCTGCCAAATACAAGGCATTAGTACTGCGCATGTAGAAGGAATATAATCACACAGGTTCATCATCCATTTTATTTTCATTAAGACACAAGTCGGAGTTAGAATCGGCTGATGAATCGGAGTAAGAATGTACATTTATTTAACAACATCATGAAACAGCAATTTATAAATTTCACATTCATAAGAGGGAGATGGTAAGAAATTTCACCCTGAAGGAATGATTAATGACTGAGGCAGAGTCGAAGTTGATAATCATTTTTGAAAATGAATTCTTTCTATCCCATTCTCACGAATGTGAAATCATGTTATCATACTAGTATGTGCACTACTATCACACTCTACTAACCTTATGCCTTTACAATATGTATGCCTACCAAAGAAATAGTTACTATCACTGATGGTATGTTTGATATCACCTCATAGTTTGATCCACCTTATAAGGCAGGTAGTGAAAAAGTCCATGTCTGTGGGGATTATAGTACATAGGTATAATAATATATAAGAATCACAACCATGAGAGATGGGTAGTAAGAATATTCACTCCAAGAGAATGATTATCAACCGAGGAATAGTCAAAGTGGTATGCACACTCGTTTCTATATCGCAAGAATCTTTTTCACTCGAGAATTATTTCCCGTATCATGACGACAATGTTAATTAAACTCTATATATTATTTCTTTCAGGATTTTTTAATCCATTGATGGTAAACCATTACCACAGAGGGTCAAGATGTAAATATTTCACTGTTGAAACTCTGTTGTTAATATTAAATCAACTTACAATGCTTCCATAAAGTTTTAAAACTGCATGATTGTTTATTCTGTTGATTAGCCTTCCTTTTATAATTACATATTCCTAGCACTTGAGGATGAAACTAAGTCAAAACTACAAACATCTGATTAGGTAATAACATGCCTCCTAATGCATGTAAATGTTATAACTTGTGCAGTAATGCATAAAACATAAAACCATAAGATTTGTACTTGTGGATGGGTTACTAACAGAACAGAATGCTAGAATTTATAATTATGTATTGAGCAATAACTCTTAAATAGAGCACTTTGAAACAGTTTTAAATCCTGGGACTTGGTTTTGTTGTCTTTTGTAGTACAGTAAAGTCAATGCTCAAGTAACACAATAATTATAAATTCTAGAATTTATTTTTTGGTACAAATTTGGGCTGAAAAATATGTTGAATATGAACACATTTTGAATATGAGTTTGAGCTCTGCACGAAAAATTTTTTATAACCTATAAACATATGCGAAATATCTGAAAATATGCAAATATAAAAAATTAAATATGGTTAGAAATGGGTTTACAATAAATAAAAAATAAAATAAATAACAACAGTTATGTACACTTTTAAATTATGAACCTATCAATGTTTTCCCCCCAACAGTGGGACTGGAGGGACATACCATCAATGGTGACACCTGCAGGGTAGGGAATTGGACAAAACCTGATACAAACATGGGGATATTTAATATTGAGTATACTGGTAGACACTGGGGATTTGGACATGATGTTGCTCATAGGCATGGGGATTATAAACTGTTTTTACATCTGTCTAATTTCCCGCAGGGTATGCCCAGTGCTCTCCGCTGGACGGTGGGGAAACATTGGGGGTAAAAAATGTATAGGTACATTAAACAAAGGCATTAAACAACCAAAACTATTAATATCATGAGTTGGACTGGTTTAGCACACAAATTTCAATGCAAAACAAGTCTATCTCAAGTTGGACTTGTTTTGCACTGAAATTACTCCTGACATTTTAGTGCAAAACAAGTCTATCTCAAGTTAGACCAGTCTTGCACTGAAAATTTGAGCGCAAAATAAGTGTAACTCTCTAATTACCTATTTCCTATTAATATATATATTTTTTGAATTAACTAAGAAATTACTTGAGGGATTTATAATAAAAATTCTTATTTCCATGTTTGTCATCTAATTTTCCAAGAATATAATCAGTTTTTTGCTTCTCCTGAAAAGTTTGCAAAAAGTGAGTTAGACCAGTCTTGCGCCAAGCCCTCGATATACGCTAACAATAATCAAGGTGGTTTATGTTTTCGCAGGCTACCACAATTCCCTGCAGGTTCTATACAGCACATGTAAGACACCAGCCAGTACAGCCAAGAAGACGTCAAGAAATATACCGCAGGTTCCAGAGAGGATCCTAGATGCGCCAGAAATACTCGATGACTACTGTAAGCAACAGCATATTAGATTAAACACCTTTCTGAAATGTATTGGTGTGTCAATGACTCATCTTCACTGAATCTGACTAGATCATTTAATAAAATTTGAAGATAAAACTTACAGATAAAATCAAGAAAAAATGGACTCAAGACTTACAATAGTTACTATAATTTAATTTTTAAAAAATGCAAATATTATGGCCAAGTGAAACCAAGAGCATACCAATATAGCTTGGCTATTCCATTTATAAATCATACCCGGGAACTCGGGAAGGCAATTTAAAAAACATCAGGATCTATGTGTGAACCTATTTTCTGTAATTTGGTTCTTTAAACTCAGTTTTGCATCTGTGGGTGGGTGTTCAATTTCAAAAGTACCTTCCTGAGGTCCCTTGTATGTTTTAATGGAACAGCCCTTAAGCTATATTTTGAAGTTAACTGCAAACTGAAAGAATTGGTACCTTTATTGGATGCAAACATACACATTCATAACTTTAATAGATCATGTTTATAAAAGTATTTCATTTATGATTTATAGTCCTTGCTTTATTTTGCATTAAAAGACAGATTACTCTGAATCTCGCACACATTTCATGCGTGTATTTTTGTCTCCTTGACAGATCTTAATCTACTAGACTGGTCCGTGAACAATCAGCTAGCGGTGGCCCTGGGCAGTAGTGCATACTTATGGAACGCATCTACCGGGGATATAACACAGCTCCTGCAGCTAGACAACCCCGAGGAGTACATCGGAGCTGTGGCCTGGGTCAAGGAGGGGAACTTCCTGGCAGTGGGTACCAGCAGTGGCGAAGTACAGGTAAGATCAATTGTCAGGCTGATTCTTCAGATAAAATAGATAGTTTTATGTACCACATAGCAATCATTACAGGGCTTTTCCTTTTTTTTGAGTTTCATGGAAAGTTTTAAATGTATGCAGGCGTTTTATAGTTCTTCCTTTTGAGGTTTCATTGGGTATTACTAAAAGTAGCCGGGCAGGTAACCAAAGTCACGCTGTATTGGCTGTTATGGAAAGCCCTGAATTAATCTATATAATGCGTATCACGCTTACCAAACAATTATATTTTTTGAAGACAATTAAGATTTTAATCTCATCCCATCGTTTTTTATTCGTCGGATTGAAATCTTGTTTCATCTGTATTTATATGTTTATTGGCAGTTGTGGGATGTAGCCCAGCAGAAGCGTTTACGTAACATGACGGGTCACGCTGCACGTGTCGGCGCTCTTTCCTGGAACTCGTTCATTCTCAGCAGGTACGTGTGTGGAAGTTTACAGTACAGTGCATTGTGGTGTATAGAATCTTCGGTAGTAAAGAATCATTTTCTGTTCAAATTCATTTTTTTCAGCTCGTGTATTTTACATTATTCTAAAATGTTCCAGGTTTGATGTATCAATAAGTGCAACACCACTCAGAAAAAATGATTCTTTACTACCCAAATGAAGTGTGTTTTTGAAATAAAAAATTCATATTGTCATAATAAACTGAGATATAAAATATTTGCTGTAAAAATGTTAAAGTTTGGCACTTCTATCACTTATAGGGATTCAATGAAATTATGTAAATTATGGTGCAAAAACTAAAAAATAAATAGGCCAGATAAAATATGCATGGTTCCGGTTTCCCGACCGACCCTGTTTTTAAGGCCCAGCCCTAAACATTTTATGATAAAAAAAGGGGGGTGCGAAATCAAATTAATTTGTTAAATTCTATCTGTTCTGTACCTACCTGATCTCAACAAATATATATTTAAGGTAGTTTAGTAGGTTTTAGTCAGAATATGCTTATTGTTAATCTTAACGGAGATTCTACTTTGTATCAAATATTTATGTATAATATTACCGTCAAATTTGCATTAAATCCCCCAATGTACCCAGCCGTTAATAGAAACATACGCTTTGTTAAAAGGGCACGCTGACAGCGTCGGCGCAGCATGTAGGGATACAGCGTAATTAGCACACAAATATTTATTGGCATAGTGTGTACAGCTTAATTTTAATCAGTTTATTTGTTCTTGTAATTTTCTAAGTTGCAACGCTTCTGAGTGCTTCATCAACTGTTTCAGTTTATGTGTTAATATTAAAGCATATTCTGCCTTTAAGAGTATTGAGTGAAAAGACAAGGCAAATATAAAATAAAATATTTTCCCTACCTACCTAACCTAATTTTTTTAGCATGTATAAATAGGAACCACACATAATTTTATTTGGCCTTAAAGGGACACTGTCCGTAAGTAAGCAGATATTGAGCATAACCAAATAACCGTGAGGATAGACCCTAAGAAGTCTGTATAATACATTCGTGAGTTTGAAAAAAAAGAAACTTTAATTATTATTTGTAAATAAAGTGGGACCCACAATATTTACCTTTTCTACGATCACGTGACTTTCATTAGCGCATTAGGTTTTCACCATAGTATGTATTGAGAAATATGTATAGCCCGCTTAGCTCACGCCTCATGACGACTTCACGCCCACGCTCATTATTATTACCGCGAGTGTTTTTTTAGTTCGGGCTGCGAGTTCAAATGGCAAAAGCGGTTTTTCTTTTTTTTGTACCGCAATTGAATTCCGTCAAACAATCTTGCTTTTAATTAGTAAATATTCAATAATGTTTAGTGTGTAATGTTTGCGAACATAATAAGTGTGTGTTTTATAAGCTAAAAGTTACGGACATTGTCCCTTTAATAAAAAAAATCACAGTTATAGGACAGTAATTTCAGATATTTTGCTATCGTACAACTAAAAGGGTAAATCTAAATCAGAAACTAAATAGTTTCCTTTTATTTTAAATTTAGACGTTTAACCCGAGTGATTCTATACCCACTTTAATACTACAATGGGTATTGTGGGAAATCCATCATGTCTGACCATCATATTTCATGTAAATGACAGAATCATTGCTGGAGCATTTTGCTGATTTGCATAAAAATAGTGTTACCGAGTGAAAAAAAGATTTATAGTCGGGTGGTATTAAAACGATTAAATCTCTTGACACCCATAGACTCTTTCAAATGAAATTAACTAGAAGAATCAATTTTATAGTGAATTTGTTCGTCACATTTTAATGTTACAAATCAAATTAGGTTTTGTAAATGAAGGAATGGTGTTTAAAGAAACTAACCCACCAAATGACGGCAATATTACACTACAAAATCATTTATCAAAACTCTATCCAGGTCTTCAGGTCATATTAATGTATATGGGTCGATTAAAAGTATAAGTTTATTCACCGGTTCTTAAGATTACCATGATTGAATATGCGTAAAATTAATTATGAGCTGTTTATACTACGTCTATAGAGTTCAGATTCTCAAAAGATGTAAGTTGTATATATACCTCGTCATCAGTAGGTTTAGAAACGGTGTACATCTGTTGTAAAATTTATTTGTCTGTTGATGGCGGGATAGGGGCTTTCAAAATTCTTCAACAGCTTTAGGTCATATCGGATTGAAATGGCAAATGGTGGTCAGAACCAAAAATTACAATACTGTCAGAAGATGATGTAAATTTTGATCCCCATTCAATTCAAAACAGTGTTATTCAGTGTCCAGGCCACATTTGACCATTTATTTGGCCCATGGCCAAATGGGGCTCTGCCTTTGTAAAAAAAAATAAAAATGGGTTAACATTGTTTCTTTTGACTGAGGTCATTATAAAACACAAACTTAATCTTGCATATCTTTAGGTGAAACAATTCTTCTTGGCTGATTTCTTTATTTTAACACGGATAAAAAATTTCAGTTGTCTCCTTATATTGTGGTTCAATTTTTACTAAATATGTCTTTATTTTTTCTCGATAATTATTTAGTGGTTCACGGAGTGGCAACATACACCATCACGATGTACGCCAGTCTCAGCATCATGTGTCTACGCTTGCCGGCCACACCCAGGAGGTATGTGGGCTCAAGTGGTCCCCGGATGGCAAGTATCTGGCAAGTGGCGGCAATGACAACCTGTTGAACATCTGGTCCAGCAACACGACACAGGCCACATCCGAGGGCACACACCAGCCACTCTACAGTATGTCACAGCATCTGGCCGCGGTCAAGGTTAGTTACCTGCAGTAAAATTCATCGCAAGACTGAGCACAAAAAATCAAGCGAGAGAGAGAATGAAACAGGCGCACAAAGAGCACACAAAAGGGAGTAAATGTTGTGAGCACATAAATTTGCATTTATCTGTCGCTAATGGTAATTGAAGACTGGTTTATAATATACATCCACTCTCTGACTGTTCAGTAAAGTCATAGTATGGAACATGAGGTTTATTTAGGAGATGTGACGCTCGTGTGAAACTCAAATCTTTTGGAAAAATATTCTTTCGAGAGTGTCCATATTTTCCCATATGAACTATAGTATATATCTGTGTTATTTGAAGTCGGTGTTACACTTGTTGACTTCAAATGAATTGCATTTAATATCTCCTGTAAAGCAGAGTACCTACCAAATAAAAACGAATCGTAACAATGTTTCCACTTTTGAGTTTTCTCTGGCATGTGTTAGACATAGTTTGGGTACCAGCATCAGTAGTGAAAGCTGAACCTGCAAAACACTTAACTTACGATATCCCATATTCACCCAGTGGGCTAGTTTTTAAACCACGTTAACTTGTCTGACATTTTCAGTGGCTTTAAATCACCTATATTATTGATCGACCATTAAGTTCTAATTCAAGTTGTTACTATAGGATTAATATCATATTTTCTTTCATTTATTGTTGTGTAATAAGCAGTGGAAGATACTGAGTTGATATCAGTTAATGATTGTTTATATCGTCCTCAGGCTCTGGCATGGTGTCCATGGCAACCAAATATACTTGCGAGCGGTGGAGGCACGGCAGACAGACACATACGCTTTTGGAATTGTAATACGGGGTCGTGTCTTAATGCTGTCGATACAAAATCTCAGGTATAGAGTAGTTCACTGACAGTCTGTAGTCAGATTGGAATATAGTCATTCAAGGATGAATATATTAAGCAGTTGACTCAAATTAAATATTTTGTTTCCTGCACCCAATTGTGCAGTGGTTTGGGGATATAGTGTTAAGCTTGTCTTTGAGTTATATCTACAAATATCTTGTGTATAACACCTCCCACAGTTTTTGAAAGATTGTCGACATCTTACCTGATGAATTTGGTTTCATGACATACGTATTTTGTTTTGACAAGTGTATACTATTAAAGTTTTGACCCTTGATGTTTAAAGAGTTTTTGTCTTTTTCCATTCCGTGAAAAAGCATTTAAAAATTGCTTCAGTGACACACAGAGCGTAGTGGCTATTGATACTTACGTATCTATCTTTCAGGTTTGTGCCCTACTGTGGTCGAAGGATTACAAGGAGTTGATATCTAGTCATGGGTTCGCCCTAAATCAGCTCACAATATGGAAGTACCCTGCGATGACCAAGGTTTCGGAGCTGACAGGTAAAACTTGTAACACATTTATAACGATTTTCAGTGTTACAGTAGCTTGTAATACTGTTTGAATGCAGATCAGTCTAAGTGTTAGTAATCTTACATATTGTACATCACAACTGGAACTGCTGTGAGATTTTAAAACTGCTTGACGACAATGTTCCTCCGGTGCTCTTTCAGATTTGTGTAAATTGCATTGCAGCTGTGCGTTATCCAAGATAGCTGCCAATACCTGCAATATCCCCTGTCTGTTCCATAGGCCAACTAAGAAAGAATTTTTTTTTCAAATTGTCTGTAGTCTAGCAAGTAAAATCAGTAGAGAATCGTCTGTCGAGGATGGCAGGAGTTCATTTCCTCCCACTCTGGGCTTAAAAGTCCCTAAAACGTCAGCTGAAAAATTTCACTTACACTGCTAAAATAAATGTCTAAATGTATGTGTAATAATTTGAGTCTTTTTTTCCTTCTTTTTTTTTAAATAAACACTTTATAGCAGATGTAAATATCTTCGAAAGTTAAGATTATTTACAATATTTGTGTAATTTATATAAACAAAATGGATAAACATCTGCTTTTGAATTTGTTATGGACATCTTTAAAAGAGAAAATGTTTGTATAGGACCGCCACAATGAGAAAACCACTCGCCGAACCTTGAAATGTTATTTTCAATATAAGTGAAGGTGACAATTTTTCAAGCCCTACCTTCATTTGTTGGAACAAATTGGGCGACTGAGCAACGGGTGTCAGTTTAAGTTGTATTCATTCCACTCGATAACTTCAGTCTAAATCTTTCTCGCCTCTCACCACTGTGGGCTCGAATCTCACTGGGATCTCGTGAGAAGTCACATGAGAAAGTAATGACTCTTACAGATGGCGGGAGGTATTCAGTACTGGTTCTACCCAGGAAAAATGGGATGGTCTGCCACTACCACAAAAACATTGATAGTCATATATGGCCTAACATGTGCTAAAATGACGTAAAACACCATTCAACCATCACTTAAGTTTTGGTATTCACTCTGTATGAAACTTTTGTACACGGAATCAAAAAACTTCATGCAGTGTTTTTTTTACCCAAAATATTCGGCGAAATTTGGCCCCATTCTCCCCTCGAAATAATATTTTTTTTCCCCCAACTTGGGATTAAAATTCCCCTTTCGTTAACAATCGCTTCGAATTCGTTGACCGCGTAAATGGCCGTAAATTCGGGAACACCTCGCGTTTTAGAGTAAGAGTAACGTCCCTTGATTAATCGCTGTTCATTTATTATACATTTGGCTGAGGTTTTTCTTTTGAAATGTAAGCGTTTTATCGGCAGATAAATCCCTGTTCCTTAATAGGCGCTTGGCTGATTTTTTCTGTTGAAATGCAAGCGTTTTATCGGCACATAAACAATCATGTCGCAAAATGCAAAGTCTTACAGAAAACAAAAATCAACATCAGAAAACTGCAAGAACATTGATTTGCCGTTCAGGCAAGCCTCTCTTAAGTCCCCCACTGTTACTGTCGGTGATGAGCCGTCTACGTCTGTCGGTGAGTGTCAGTGTGACTTGACCAGTACTCAGATCACCAAAATAATTGACAAATTTGCAGAAAAAGCAAGACATTTCTCTGTAAAGTTGTGTTAGTAACCTGTGGCATCTGCGACTTAATACATATAAAAAAAATCTTTCTTTTTTATTTTAATATTGTCGAAATTCCTCCTTTTCGCCCCTTTTTCCAATTCACGTAGATTTTTTCTTCCTTTAAAGGGCCCTGATCCCTTTCCCGTCCCCCCAAAAAAAGAACAACACTGTCATGGATCTTGTTTTTTTTGGAGTTTCCCCATTTCTGATTTATCGTTATGTACCCGTAGGGACGTATTATGTTTTATTGCACCTCACATTAAATCCTAGGAATATCATTGGATTAAAGCCGTCACATGGTGACCCTCTGTTATTCTATAGTGGGTCAGTAGATTTCATAGAGGGTCACTAAAACAATATGGACTACAATTCTGATTCAAAGTTTAAATCATTTGCAAATAGTTCTTTAAGGCGTTAGTAACAAACATAATAAGTAAATCTAATAATTTTTTAAACTGTACCGGTCATGACGTCAACGTCATGATGTCAAATTGGGCGAACGTCTCAATGATATTGACGTTCCATTAAAACGGGTTAAATATCGGCGTTTGTCTTAAAAAAGGTGCTTGATGCAATAAATCAGTTATTGGGTTTGCTACTGACCCCCTACAGATATATGTGGGGTCAGTCAGAAGAATAGGAGGACTCGGCTATCGCCTCACCCCCTATAAACTTACTGACCCCACATATTTCTGTAGGGGGCCAATAACTAATAGTGGTGTTGTTGTGTCCATTAACTTTTACCTGATAACTGATTGTGGCTAGCAACTTCCAAAGTATATTAAAGGTATACAACAATGAAAGTTTGTAAACATTTTCAACATGATCCAATGAATACATCGTTTAAAGGCCTATATCTCTCTGATTCATATTTTTTGAATTATTTCACGTTGAAAAAGGTTACCCCTTAACTTAACCTTGCCAACGACAGACGTATATGCATCGCTAGCAATGTTTTTGTTATAGTGACTTAAGTATTTATTATACCCCCGCTAAACAAAGTTTAGGGGGGTTTATGGGTGTATACTGGTTTCACTTTGTCCGTCTGTCTGTAGACGCAACCTTGTCCGTTCCATAACTCCTTTTCCCTGCAGCAAATCTCATGAAACTTCATAGGTGAACTGCCCATGGTGAGAGGATGGACCCTATTGATTTTTAGGTCAAAGGTCAAGGTCACCAGGACTCGATAATGAAAAACCTTGTCCGCTCCTTAACTCCTTTCCCCTGAAGTAGTTCTCATAAAACTTCATGGGTAGACTGCCGGTGATGAGAGGATGACCCCTATTAATTTTGAAGTCAGTAGGTCAAGGTCACCATTACCTGATCATGAAAATCCTATTCCACTCAATCTTTACTCAAACGGTAGGGTGGGGAATTGGGGGAACTGGTAGCGGGGGTATATTTGTCGCTCTTAAAAGGCAACAGAGCTCTCTAGTTTCATGTTGTACAGCATTTTGCTTGTACAAATGATGGTTAAGATTTTGCCAGTGATTGATGTTTGATATGACATACTTGCAGGTCACACATCGAGAGTTCTACATATGGCCATGTCACCTGACGGTTCAACAGTCGTCTCTGCTGGTGCAGACGAAACTCTCAGACTTTGGAAATGTTTTGCAGTGGATGCTGAGAAAAAGAAGTCGCAAAAATCTGCAACTAAGGACAAGGAAAATCCCATTACACATAGAGCAATGATTCGGTGATAGGGCTGTCTGCAAGGCGTACAGATGCGCTTTCTTTCCAATGGCTGTTGCAATATTGAAGCTTAAAGAATGAGTGGAATTGATATAATATAATTATAAAGTAGGATGAAAGTGAACAAAAAAGTGGAGATGTCCAGACTCACGAAGCACTTCAATGAGGTGGCAACCAGAATTTTATGTTGTTTTGATTGTTGTCACCTTGTCTAAAAGACAGGTGTTGTTGGTAGATGAATAGAGACCATATGAACAACCTGGATATTGGTATGAGAGGGTGCTTTGAGGAAGTAAAAAGGGCAAAGATTTCTCAGGTTCATTAAAATTTAAACAAATCCAGAATTGTGGAATATCCTGGATTTGTTGTTTTCTTACTAGATCTGCACACTGATGGATCCATATCGACAACTTTTTCGGAGTATGTTGTTTTAACTAAATAATAATCATTATTTTAAATTGCTGTATATTTTTTAAGACTTTTAAACATGTTAAATAAAATATACCGGTATGTCCTTAATATGATGGCGGGAGGTGTATAGTACAGGTTCTACCCAGGAAAAGTGGGTGGTCTGTCTCCACCACAAGAAAATCGACCTCACATGTAACCTTACATGCATTATGACGTAAAACATCATACAAACAAACAAACAATATGATACTGCCATTTTTTTAAAAAACTTTTTAGTGTTTTATTATATGTCACTTGTACTGGTTGTAAGTTGTACTTTGTTGCTGTGTTGTTTCTCACTGCTCGTCAAGAGATTTAACGTAATGTTAGGCACACGTCACACTTACCACTCCTCGGACGCCCAACAGCCCAAAACATCTACTATAATCTAAAAATTAAAGTTTCATGAAAACTACAAAATATCTTTTGTTTGAAACTGCCAGAGATTTAGACCTTGTGCCCAGTGAAAAACAGATCTGGACTCCAAAGTCCAGAAGAAAAAAGTTTGTTACTAGAAAGTATAGTGAATTTCTGTTTAAAAGAGTGAACACCTAATTATGATTTGGAAATGTTGGACAAACATTCAAGGAGGATGAGCCTCAATATCAAAAGTACCTCGCCGTAAGTTCTAAACAGTTTCTGACTTGTTGGTTATTGATGAGCATTTGTCACTTGTTTTGTTTTGTGCTGTATGTTACGAGGTAGTTACAATGTTGTTTTCTGACATTGATGTATAGATCATGAACATATTGTTAAAATATAGGTATAGATGGTTTTCAATATTTTCAATTTAATGCAAACCAGACTGATTTGGAGTGCAGCATTTTTACATAACAAAATACAAACGATAACATTGGCTTTAGAAGGTATGTCAACCTGAATAAAGCAACTATACTTGAATCATTGTTTTCCATTATCAAATTCAGTTAAAACATTTATGTTACTATTTATTCTTTAAATGACACATTAAAGGGACAATGTCCGTAACTTTTAGCTTATAAAACACACACTAATTACGTTCACAAACATTACACACTAAACATTATTGAATATTTACTAATTAAATGCAAGATTGTTTAACGGAATTCAATCGGGGTACAAAAAAAGAAGTACTGCTTTGTGCGTTTGAACTCGTAGCCCAAACTAAAATTACACTCGCTGGTAATAATAGTGAGCGTGCGATAGTCGACGTCGATCCTGACTCAGCTAAGCAGGCTATACATATTACGCAATACATACTGTGTAGAAAACCTAATGCGCTAATAAAAGTCAAAACTTTTTTTTCATAATTACGTATTTATAACTACAGACTTCTTTGGGTCTATGCTCAAGTTTTCATGTGTACAATTTGGTTATGCTCAATATCTGCTTACTTACGGACAGTGTCCCTTTAAAGGCAATGGTGTTATGCCCCGCTTTCACAAAGTGAAGTGGGGGCTATATAGGAATCATTACTTGAAATTCCTCAAACACTTTTGAATGGGTTGTTCCAAACTTCATATAAACATAACAACTGATGAACTTATGTCCATCTACATCACCCTTTGTTGATTGCCTAATTTATTACAGAACTATGGCCCTTTATTTACTTCAAATTTAAGCGAGAGTATTCATTACCTTCAGTGATAGTTCTAGAATCAAAATGTTTTGAATGGTGCACTATTGTGACTAGCTTTTCTTTACAATTTGGAGAAAGCTAAATATGTTGGCATCTTGGTAGTGGGCCTGGAATGTTCATTCCTGTGAGCGCCATATAACCTTTTTGTGTTGGTGCACAGTAAAACCCCAATTCAACTCTTGCTAAATTAAAGAAAAACTCTAAATCTGATTCTATTTTCCTTAAAATTGAAAATTTACAATCGGGATTCATAGTAAACTTATAGCTTGTATTGCATTGTGTCTCTTTAAAGTGGGTACATCTTGCTTTAAAGGCTTTGTTTAAAAAATAAAATGCTATGATATAACCATGACTTGAAAACATGAAATGGCTGGAAGAAATATATGAAAAATGTCTTGATTAAATGGAACATTAGGAGTTTCCTATAATACAGCCCAATTATTAATCATAAATTTAAATACACAAAGTCTTTAATACCAGACAATTGAGGAATTACCAAATTATAAATAGCTGTCGTGCAGAGCATCTCGATAATATCTATGCATGACGCTTTCTTTGAAGTATGCCCCGTGTGGTTCCCGGGGGACCCTGTTTGGTCATGGGGCAAAGAATAGGGCCACTGCAGATCCCTTTGGAGGGGTAGGCAGAGGGGTAGAATCCCCCAAAATTCATGTTCATTTTATCATTTTTTGCTCATGTTCATTAAAGGTCTTCATCATGATGCCTGCATTGTTTGAGGTGCTATCTCGCTCGCATCAAAAGAGCAGTGGCAGAAAAAAAAACAACGTGGCTCCAGCGTAAATGGAGTTTCTAAGATAGAATTTGCAGCAACTCTGCAGTTCAGAGTGAGACGGTTTTAGGCCCATTTTCAATATTTTATCTCAATGTACATGGAAGATGAACCTGGCATGTTCATGCCTGTTAGGCGCCATATAACCCTTTCATGTGTTGGTGCGCCTTAAAACCCCAATTCAATTCTTTGAAGTACATTGCATTTTTTTACTGCCAAGTTTAAAATAGCTGTCCCTGGTGTAACCATAGATAGGAAATGCCTTCTTCAGGTCTTTTATTTTATATGTTCAGTATATTAATTTCTTTTGTCCGTTTATGGCTCATTTAGTTCATTTTGTTACCAATTTAATACAGAAATAATTTACTTCTTAAGAGAATACCATTCCTGATGTGCTCCTTTTAATAGTATGCGTGTCCTGTGTTCCATGTAGTGTCTCCTTCCATCTTTTGAACAATCATGTCAACTTCTCACTATCTTCGTTAAAATTCCTTTACACTCTTTCTTCATTTGATAATCATTAATTATAATCCATTTTAATACAGACAAAATTTGTTTGTTTTTAAGTTTCTAAGATTAATGGTTTCCATTAATTTTTACAAGGTGTCTTTCTGTTGAAGCCCATTGTAGTTGTGACTTGATTACATATACATGTTTTGACAGTATCATTTATATATTGTTATTTATATTTGATAAAAAATAAAGTTATGAAATTATTCTGTATCTTGTTTCTTGAATGTGAGTCGGAGCATATGTTTCTACTTTAACATGTTTAAAGTACCAGAAACTAATATTTTGTGAAATTGACCTGATTATTCACATTGAAAAATTGCCAAAAATATTATTAAAAGAAAGTTCTATCTATAGTTCTATCTATTGGTTAATAACACAAGACCACTAACTTGGTATGTGGAAAGTTTGAAGAAGATATCTTGAGCAGGTTGCTCTGAAAAGGAAAATATGGCAGCCATGTCTAAAAATAGTACTGATTGGCCCATGTAAAAATAGTACTGATTGGCCTGTGTAAAATAGTAATAGTTGGCCTAAAGGTGTAAAAATAGTACTGTGTACTGATTGGCTTGTGTAAAATAGTACTAATTGGCCTACAGGTGTAAAAATAGTACTGTGTACTGATTGGCCTGTGTAAAATAGTACTGATTGGCCTGTGTACAAATAGTACTTATTGGCCTGTGTAAAATAGTAAAATTGGCCTGTGTAAAATAGTACTAATTGACCTACAGGTGTAAACATAGTAATGTGTACTGAATGGCCTCGGTAAAATAGTACTGACTGGCCCATATACAAACAGTACTGATTGGCCTGTGTAAAATAGTACTAATTGGCATACAGGTGTAAAAATAGTACTGTGTACTGATTGGCCTGTGTTAAAAATAGTACTAATTGGCCTGTGTTAAATAAGATTAATTGGCATATGGGTGTAAACCTAGTACTGTGTACTGATTGGCCTGTGTAAAATATTACTGATTGGCCTGTGTAAAACATAGTACTGATTGGCCTGTGTAAAATAATACTGATTGGCTTGTGTAAAAAAGTACTGATTGGCCTGTGTAAAATAGGACTGATTGGCCTGTGTAAAACATAGTACTGATTGGCCTGTGTAACATAGTACTGATTGGCCTGTGTAAAATCTAGTACTGATTGGCCTGTGTAAAATATAGTACTGATTGGCCTGTGTAAAATAGTACTGATTGGCTTGTGTAAAATAGTACTGATTGGCCTGTTTAAAATAGAACTGATTGGCCTACAGGTGTAAAATAGGATTGTATACTGATTGGCCTGTGTAAAATAGTACTAATTGGCCTGTGTTAAATAAGATTAATTGGCCTATGGGTGTAAACCTAGTACTGTACTGATTGGCATGTGTAAAATATTACTTATTGGCCTGTGTAAAACATAGTACTGATTGGCTTGTGTAAAATAGTACTGATTGGCTTGTGTAAAATAGTACTGATTGGCTGTGTAAAAATAGTACTGATTGGCCTGTTTAAAATAGAACTGATTGGCCTACAGGTGTAAAAATAGGATTGTATACTGATTGGCCTGTATAAAATAGTACTAATTGGACTGTAAAAATAGTACTGATTGGCCTGTGTAAAATAGTACTAATTAATTGGCCTGTGTAAAAATAGTACTGATTGGCCTGTGTTGAATGAGTATCATTTTGTTAAATTTTGTAAGATTTGTAGTATGTGGTTGAGACGGTTCCAATACTTCAGCGAAAAAGTTAATCTGAGCACAGACCTAATAACAAATAGATTGGACATTATAAAAATTGTGTAAATTTCAAGTGGCACAGTTCGAAAATTTCACAAAATATTCCCCAACTTTAAACACGCATATCATGAAGAGTTTTGTAGATACAAGTTTCATTCAAGCCAAATACTATCACAAATTTAACTTTCTTTCCAATGATAGTACTTTGTTTTCTCTTACATTGAGAGCAAAAAAGGAGTTCGATGGAAACTTTGACTATGTCAAAACATTGATTTTTAAGAGAAAAGCGAAAAATGATGATATTTTAAACTTTTAAACATTTTTTTATACAATTTCTTATTTTGAAAATGAACATAAATTATTATAATACCATTTTCCTATTGACTATGAATCTTTTACCCGTATTCTCATCAAAATTGGTGAATAACTGAGAGAGAAGATAGAAGGAAAAGTTAAGGTGCCACGTGATATTTTGGTTACTTCATTGGTTTAGATAGGAAGTTTCCTATCTGTTTATTAATATGTCTGTGATCTGAGGAGTTTTTGAAAGTAAATTTTTTAATATATAATTTAAAAGTAGGTAGTAATTCTAAGAAGTCATCTGAGAAATAATTACAAAAAAAAAGAAAATAATTAGATATACAAAGTAAGGTGCAAACATTGATAAATGTAATTGAATGTTTAGTGTAGTTGACACCATACCTTAGTCACCTGACATGATACCCCCACCAAGACACATTATAGCGACACCAGACTGACCAGTCCTAGAACTACTCTTTATATGTTTACAACAAGTAAGGGAGATACTACAGTTTTTATGAAGTCTGGTATGAACCGACGAGGGATTGCACCTGCAACGTTCCACATGCGAGGCGGATGCTCTACCACTCACCCACGCCACGGTATATATAAGTATGTAATGTAAACTATAAAGGCTAAAAAACAAAATATCACATAGAGAATAAGTAGTCACTCTTTAATTTTGAGTAAGTTTGTGACTTTTCACACCGTACAACATGTCTCTTTGATGACAGATGGATAACGGGATATCCGAGCCGATAAAAACGGCGGATATCAATACAGGTTAGATATTTCATTAAAATATTTTTCAAAAACAGAAGTGTTATGATGTTTTTAAAAACAGAAGTGTTATGATGGTACCACACAATAAGCCAATGCGTCTCATACGTGTCCTAGGGGCAGCTAATTGGTTCGTGAAAATGTTCTAGGCTCATTCTGCATATTTTTAACTCGATTTGAATGGAGAGTGAACCGAGAATGTTTTTTGTTTTGGCCTTTTGGCGACCTTTCACACGTAAACACCCAGTTTAGTTCTTTTTGTATACAAGTCTTAATTATGTCTTACATTAAGCAAAAGTATGCAGCATTTATTATAGCAAAGTTTTCGAGTATGGAATTATTTGTAATGCCTCAAATGTATGTTATTAACGTTATGAAGTCTTTACAATTCAGAGCTTATGGTCTCATACCACAATTAATTTACCCATATGGTTACTGTACAGCCTTTTCCAACATCTGAGCTTCAAAGCTGGGCAGAATACCTTGTTGTTGGTTTAATATCTTCAGTATAGCCAAAGAAAGATACAAATATCGGACAGGGAAAGCAGCATTCAAGGACGACAGTCAACCACAAAACACAAAAACAAACACGCAAACAGACAAACGAGAAGGCAAAAGTAATAAAAAATGCAAACAACATCACAAACACAAAAGGGTTGACAATAGGGCTACCGCCTTAAACCAGTAATTCAAAACAATAAGATACATCAGTTAGCCATTATTTTTTCTCGCTCATGTTTATGTGACCCCTATGGAAAATACAAAAGTCATTCACTATCTAGCTGAATATGTAGTGCTTAGGTCAAACACTTCTGAAATTTGAATGAAACCTCATATCAACATGTGATTTTCAGCAGCACATGTCTTTTACACTACAAATGTATGCTTAAGCAAAGAAAACCCAATTTTTCAAATTAAAAATTGCCTAAAATTGAGAAAAAATAGAAATATTTTCTGTTTTGCTTTTGTCTCTGTGAGCTTTCAGGGGAGATAATAGATGTGTGAGACCTAGATCTCTCGTATATTTCATTTAGCATATGCTTAGGTTCTCTACTCAGTAGGGTCAAATGGTGACCCTGGGGTCAAACCTGGCCTCTCTCCTTACATAACATATAGTTATATAGAATATCTTCAAGAACCTTCATCTGTGTGAAACTAAGAGAGATAGAGGTCTAATATTTAGCGTGTAGCATAAGCTGACGATCTTTTACCAGGTTTATTCAAATAGCGACAATGTGTCAAATCTGGCTCTGCAAATAGTTTTATAGGATGTTATATACATAGGAAACTCTTTTAAGAAGAACGTTGAAACTGTAAAAGCTAGAAGTTTGCATGTAGCATAAGCCTATGGTCCTCTACCAGGTTTGTTCAAATGGTGACCCCGAAGTAAAATTTGGCACCTACCTGGGGGCCACAGTTTTACTTAGAGTTATATAGGAACATTTTTATAAGTTAAACAATCTTCTCATCGGAAACTACTAATACTTTGTCAGTATCAAGTTTGTTCATCTGGTGACCCCGGGGTCAAATTTGGTTTCGCACCGGGGTTACAGTTTATGTTTACATCGAGTTATATAGGAAAATCTTTACAATTTAAAAAATCGTCTCCTCTGAAACTTCCCTTTTGTATGTAGCAAGTTTGTTCAAATGGTGACCACAGGGTCAAATTTGGTCTCGCCCAGGGTCTTAGACTATAAAGGGAAAGCTTAGAAAATCTTATTAAAAGTGCACGAATAGAGGTCTAATATTTTTCCTGTACAATAAGCGTATGGTCTTTTATCAAGTTTGTTCAAATCGAGACCATGGGGTCAAATCTGTCCTCACTCAAGGAGTCACATGTTTTACAGACTTATATATGGAAAACACTTATTTTCTCTGAAACCACAGTCATACACTTACTGAAGGTGAACAGACGTATAAACCAACCATCCTGCGTACGTCCCCTCCCCTTTGGAAATAGCCCATAGGTCATAACTTGGAAACCGTTTAGATCCCCATCCATATATACACTTACTGGGCATGAACAGACGTGAACAGATGGTATGGCAGACGGATACAACCATCCAACCAGAATCGAGCCTGTGGTCTAACCCCACCATGTGGACATATCCCATCGTCATAACTTGGAAACCGTGGAGATCCCCATCCTATAACCATACATACACTTACTGGGCATGAACAGGGGGCATTTTACGACCTATATCTGTGAGCATCTGTGAGGTATAATAAGTTTGTACCATAGCTCTAAGGGGTTTCCTTTGTTCTTGCTTATGATATAATTTTCATAGACCTAAAGGTCTGAGCCTAAACCGTGCTATAAATGGCGGTATATTTCAGCCGTGCTATAAATGACAGATTCGGCAGTTATACCATGGTCTACTCAAATTTACGCGCGCGCATATGTAATTTACACAACCTGTCAAAACGACTAAACCATTACCAAAATAGCACTCCTTCACATTGCATTTGCCCAATAAATTGGCTTCTGAGTCATGCTCATGCCGCTTGATAATGCTGTTTCTTGATTGGATCGAGCTTTCCGAAAACTGTCCAATCTTTCAGAAAAAGACATGGTCTCGGTTCAAGGTCCAATCTTTCAGAAAAACAAGCGCCTCGACCATGTGTTTTTCTGAAAGATTGGACAGTTTGAGGGTTACCTCGGACTTAAAACATGCATTCTATTGTATTAATAATGGACAGTCACGAAAAGATGAATAAGCCCGTGCACACAGGCCGTGCATTTAGTGAGAGTTAAAGTGTAATACGTGTGTGTAAAGTATTTGAAACATAAACTCCAACATCATTCTTATCATGACTTTTTTGACAAGTACAAGTCACATGCGTGCCCTCTTTTTTTCATTGAAATAAAATAGTTTGGACAGCTGACATGTGAACAATATGAATGGATTTAAATTTTGTTTATGCAATTTAGATTCGCGGTGGACTATGTCTGTGGATTAATTGGTATAACGCTTTGGTAAGCTTACTTCCGTTCGCCTTTCACTGTAAAACATTGAATGTACAAGGTAGCATTTATCACGTTAAATATTTAATGGCTCATCAACATATTGCATTTTAGTTCAATGTTTGGAGTTGTGGAGAAGATTGGAATCCGGTAACAGTGATATATTATTCTGTAAAATATATTACTATTGATATTTTATGTGCTGGTGCTTGTGGAAAGTGAGGTGGACTTGAAACCAGCAGGATCCAGGTTCAAGTCTTACCGGCGACTCTGAGTTTCGGCGGTGTGTTCTTGGGCAAGATTTCCCCCCTTAGACGTCCGTCGGATAGGGTGTGTGAACCGGACGGTTCCGTGGTTCGGAATCTATCAAAGAACCACAGGAATATATTCATTAGTAAGAGTATGGCAGGTTCACATATTCATATGTACCCACCCCACTCTATCTCTGGGGCGGATCTAAATAACCAATATTATAACGTGTTGATGAGCCATTACAATTCAGTTCTTTTATTTGCTCATAAAATAGACTCCAACAGCCCTACTGTTAAGTCCCCACTGACGCTCGAACCCATGATATCATTTCTATCAACTGAGTCTCGCTGCTGTTGGCAATTGTGTGATTTTACTTAAAAGTGACATAAACATGATAAACTTACCTTATTTGCAACCGAGAACGATTTTTATGTAAAATAACAAACGTATCAAGAATACGGTTAATATTAAAAACAATTTAATTAGGAAGTATTTTACTAAATATTATTCTATGTATTTACGTGTTAAATTGTATTAGGCAGTTCAAGACTCACACAGGCTTACCACGAGACTCAGTATATGGAAGTTCAAGACTCACACAGGCTTATCACGAGTCTCAATATATGGACGTTCAAGACTCACACAGGCTTACCACGAGACTCAGTATATGGACGTTCAAGACTCACACAGGCTTACCATGATACTCAATATATGGAAGTACAAGACTCAAACTGGCTTACCATGGAAGTTCAAGACTCACACAGGCTTACCATGGAAGTTCAAAACTCACACAGGCTTACTATGAGACTCAGTATATGGAAGTTTAAGACTCACACAGACTTACTATGAGACTCAATATATGGAAGTTCAAGACTCACACAGGCTTACCATGGAAGTTCAAGACTCACACAGGCTTACTATGAGACTCAATATATGGAAGTTCAAGGCTCACACAGGCTTACCATGGAAGTTCAAGACTCACACGGGCTTACTATGAGACTCAGTATATGGATGTTTAAGATTCACACAGGCTTACTATGAGACTCAATATATGGAAGTTCAAGGCTCACACAGGCTTACCATGGAAGTTCAAGGCTCACACAGGCTTATCATGGAAGTTCAAGACTCACACAGGCTTACCACGAGATTAGTATATGGAAGTTCAAGACTCACACAGGCTACCATGAGACTCAATATATGGAAGTTCAAGACTCACACATGCTACCATGAAATTCAATATATGGATGTTCAAGGCTCACACTGGCTAACCACGAGACTCAGTATATGGAAGTTCAAGACACACAGACTTACCATGAGACTCATTATATGGAAGTTCAAGACTCACACAGGCTACCATGAGACTCATTATATGGAAGTTCAAGACTCACACAGGCTTACCATGAAACTCAATATATGGAAGTTCAAGACTCACACAGGCTACCATGAGACTCAGTAAATGGACGCTCAAGACTCACACAGGCTACCATGAGACTCAATATAAGGAAGTTCAAGACTCACACAGGCTTGCCATGATACCCAGTATATGGACTTTCAAGACTCACACAGGCTTACCTTAGAAGTTCAAGACTCACACAGGCTTACCATGAGACTCAATATATGGAAGTTCAGGACTCACACAGGCTACCATGAGACTCAGTATATGGACGTTCAAGACTTACACAGGCTACCATGAGACTCAATATATGGAAGTTCAAGACTCACATAGGCTTACCATGATACTCAGTATATGGAAGTTCAAGACTCACACAGGCTTATCATGGAAGTTCAAGACTCACACAGGCTTATCATGGAAGTTCAAGACTCACACAGGCTTACCATGAGACTCAGTATATGGAAGTACAAGACTCACACTGGCTTACAGCGAGACTCAGTATATGGAAGTTCAAGACTCACACAGGCTTATCATGGGACTCATATATGGACGTTCAAGACTCACACATGCTTACCATAATACTCAGTATATGGAAGTTCAAGACTCACACAGGCTTACCATGATACTCAGTATATGGAAGTTGAAGACTCACACATGCTTACCATGAGACTCAGTATATGAACGTTCAAGGCTCACACAGGCTTACCATGATACTCAATATATGGAAGTTCAAGACTCACACAGGTTTACCATGGAAGTTCAAGGCTCACACAGGCTTACAATGAGACTCAGTATATGGACGTTCAAGGCTCACACTGGCTTACCATGAGACTCAGTATATGGAAGTTCAAGGCTCACACTGGCTTACCACGAGACTCAGTATATGGAAGTTCAATGCTCACACTGGCTTACCATGAGACTCAGTATATGGAAGTTTAAGGCTCACACTGGCTTACCAAGAGACTCAATATATGGAAGTTCAAGACTCACACAGGCTACCATGAGACTCAATATATGGAAGTTCAAGACTCACACAGGCTTACCATGAGACTCAGTATATGGAAGTTCAAGACTCACGCAGGCTACCATGAGACTCAGTATATGGAAGTTCAAGACTCACACATGCTTAACATGGAAGTTCAAGACTCACACATGCTTACCATGAGACTCAGTATATGGAAGTTCAAGACTCACACAGGCTTACCACGAGACTCAGTATATGGAAGTTCAAGACTCACACATGCTTACCACGAGACTCAGTATATGGAAGTTCAAGACTCACACAGGCTTACCACGAGACTCAGTATATGGAAGTTCAAGGCTCACACTGGCTTACCACGAGACTCAGTATATGGAAGTTCAAGGCTCACACATGCTTACCACGAGACTCAGTATATGGAAGTTCAAAACTCACACAGGCTTACCACAAGACTCAGTATATGGAAGTTCCAGGCTCACACTGGCTTACAACGAGACTCAGTATATGGAAGTTCAAGACTCACACAGGCTTATCATGGGACTCATATATGGACGTTCAAGACTCACACATGCTTACCATAATACTCAGTATATGGAAGTTCAAGACTCACACAGGCTTACCATGATACTCAGTATATGGAAGTTGAAGACTCACACATGCTTACCATGAGACTCAGTATATGAACGTTCAAGGCTCACACAGGCTTACCATGATACTCAATATATGGAAGTTCAAGACTCACACAGGTTTACCATGGAAGTTCAAGGCTCACACAGGCTTACAATGAGACTCAGTATATGGACGTTCAAGGCTCACACTGGCTTACCATGAGACTCAGTATATGGAAGTTCAAGGCTCACACTGGCTTACCACGAGACTCAGTATATGGAAGTTCAATGCTCACACTGGCTTACCATGAGACTCAGTATATGGAAGTTTAAGGCTCACACTGGCTTACCAAGAGACTCAATATATGGAAGTTCAAGACTCACACAGGCTACCATGAGACTCAATATATGGAAGTTCAAGACTCACACAGGCTTACCATGAGACTCAGTATATGGAAGTTCAAGACTCACGCAGGCTACCATGAGACTCAGTATATGGAAGTTCAAGACTCACACATGCTTAACATGGAAGTTCAAGACTCACACATGCTTACCATGAGACTCAGTATATGGAAGTTCAAGACTCACACAGGCTTACCACGAGACTCAGTATATGGAAGTTCAAGACTCACACATGCTTACCACGAGACTCAGTATATGGAAGTTCAAGACTCACACAGGCTTACCACGAGACTCAGTATATGGAAGCTCAAGGCTCACACTGGCTTACCACGAGACTCAGTATATGGAAGTTCAAGGCTCACACAGGCTTACCACGAGACTCAGTATATGGAAGTTCAAAACTCACACAGGCTTACCACAAGACTCAGTATATGGAAGTTCCAGGCTCACACTGGCTTACCACGAGACTCAGTATATGGAAGTTCAAGACTCACACAGGCTTACCACGAGACTCAGTATATGGAAGTTCAAGACTCACACAGGCTTACCACGAGACTCAGTATATGGAAGTTCAAGACTCACACAGGCTTACCACGAGACTTGGAAGTTCAAGACTCACACAGGCTTACCACGAGACTCAGTATATGGAAGTTCAAGACTAACACAGGCTTACCATGAGACTCAGTATATGGAAGTTCAAGACTCACACAGGCTTACCACGAGACTCAGTATATGAAAGTTCAAGACTCACAATGGCTTACCACGAGACTCAGTATATGGAAGTTCAAGACTCACACAGGCTTACCACGAGACTCAGTATATGGAAGTTCAAGGCTCACACTGGCTTACCACGAGACTCAGTATATGGAAGTTCAAGGCTCACACAGGCTTACCACGAGACTCAATATATGGACGTTCAAGACTCACACAGGCTTACCACGAGACTCAGTATATGGACGTTCAAGACTCACACAGGCTTACCATGATACTCAATATATGGAAGTACAAGACTCAAACTGGCTTACCATGGAAGTTCAAGACTCACACAGGCTTACCATGGAAGTTCAAAACTCACACAGGCTTACTATGAGACTCAGTATATGGAAGTTTAAGACTCACACAGACTTACTATGAGACTCAATATATGGAAGTTCAAGACTCACACAGGCTTACCATGGAAGTTCAAGACTCACACAGGCTTACTATGAGACTCAATATATGGAAGTTCAAGGCTCACACAGGCTTACCATGGAAGTTCAAGACTCACACGGGCTTACTATGAGACTCAGTATATGGATGTTTAAGATTCACACAGGCTTACTATGAGACTCAATATATGGAAGTTCAAGGCTCACACAGGCTTACCATGGAAGTTCAAGGCTCACACAGGCTTATCATGGAAGTTCAAGACTCACACAGGCTTACCACGAGATTAGTATATGGAAGTTCAAGACTCACACAGGCTACCATGAGACTCAATATATGGAAGTTCAAGACTCACACATGCTACCATGAAATTCAATATATGGATGTTCAAGGCTCACACTGGCTAACCACGAGACTCAGTATATGGAAGTTCAAGACACACAGACTTACCATGAGACTCATTATATGGAAGTTCAAGACTCACACAGGCTACCATGAGACTCATTATATGGAAGTTCAAGACTCACACAGGCTTACCATGAAACTCAATATATGGAAGTTCAAGACTCACACAGGCTACCATGAGACTCAGTAAATGGACGCTCAAGACTCACACAGGCTACCATGAGACTCAATATAAGGAAGTTCAAGACTCACACAGGCTTGCCATGATACCCAGTATATGGACGTTCAAGACTCACACAGGCTTACCTTAGAAGTTCAAGACTCACACAGGCTTACCATGAGACTCAATATATGGAAGTTCAGGACTCACACAGGCTACCATGAGACTCAGTATATGGACGTTCAAGACTTACACAGGCTACCATGAGACTCAATATATGGAAGTTCAAGACTCACATAGGCTTACCATGATACTCAGTATATGGAAGTTCAAGACTCACACAGGCTTATCATGGAAGTTCAAGACTCACACAGGCTTATCATGGAAGTTCAAGACTCACACAGGCTTACCATGAGACTCAGTATATGGAAGTACAAGACTCACACTGGCTTACAGCGAGACTCAGTATATGGAAGTTCAAGACTCACACAGGCTTATCATGGGACTCATATATGGACGTTCAAGACTCACACATGCTTACCATAATACTCAGTATATGGAAGTTCAAGACTCACACAGGCTTACCATGATACTCAGTATATGGAAGTTGAAGACTCACACATGCTTACCATGAGACTCAGTATATGAACGTTCAAGGCTCACACAGGCTTACCATGATACTCAATATATGGAAGTTCAAGACTCACACAGGTTTACCATGGAAGTTCAAGGCTCACACAGGCTTACAATGAGACTCAGTATATGGACGTTCAAGGCTCACACTGGCTTACCATGAGACTCAGTATATGGAAGTTCAAGGCTCACACTGGCTTACCACGAGACTCAGAATATGGAAGTTCAATGCTCACACTGGCTTACCATGAGACTCAGTATATGGAAGTTTAAGGCTCACACTGGCTTACCAAGAGACTCAATATATGGAAGTTCAAGACTCACACAGGCTACCATGAGACTCAATATATGGAAGTTCAAGACTCACACAGGCTTACCATGAGACTCAGTATATGGAAGTTCAAGACTCACGCAGGCTACCATGAGACTCAGTATATGGAAGTTCAAGACTCACACATGCTTAACATGGAAGTTCAAGACTCACACATGCTTACCATGAGACTCAGTATATGGAAGTTCAAGACTCACACAGGCTTACCACGAGACTCAGTATATGGAAGTTCAAGACTCACACATGCTTACCACGAGACTCAGTATATGGAAGTTCAAGACTCACACAGGCTTACCACGAGACTCAGTATATGGAAGTTCAAGGCTCACACTGGCGTACCACGAGACTCAGTATATGGAAGTTCAAGGCTCACACATGCTTACCACGAGACTCAGTATATGGAAGTTCAAAACTCACACAGGCTTACCACAAGACTCAGTATATGGAAGTTCCAGGCTCACACTGGCTTACAACGAGACTCAGTATATGGAAGTTCAAGACTCACACAGGCTTATCATGGGACTCATATATGGACGTTCAAGACTCACACATGCTTACCATAATACTCAGTATATGGAAGTTCAAGACTCACACAGGCTTACCATGATACTCAGTATATGGAAGTTGAAGACTCACACATGCTTACCATGAGACTCAGTATATGAACGTTCAAGGCTCACACAGGCTTACCATGATACTCAATATATGGAAGTTCAAGACTCACACAGGTTTACCATGGAAGTTCAAGGCTCACACAGGCTTACAATGAGACTCAGTATATGGACGTTCAAGGCTCACACTGGCTTACCATGAGACTCAGTATATGGAAGTTCAAGGCTCACACTGGCTTATCACGAGACTCAGTATATGGAAGTTCAATGCTCACACTGGCTTACCATGAGACTCAGTATATGGAAGTTTAAGGCTCACACTGGCTTACCAAGAGACTCAATATATGGAAGTTCAAGACTCACACAGGCTACCATGAGACTCAATATATGGAAGTTCAAGACTCACACAGGCTTACCATGAGACTCAGTATATGGAAGTTCAAGACTCACGCAGGCTACCATGAGACTCAGTATATGGAAGTTCAAGACTCACACATGCTTAACATGGAAGTTCAAGACTCACACATGCTTACCATGAGACTCAGTATATGGAAGTTCAAGACTCACACAGGCTTACCACGAGACTCAGTATATGGAAGTTCAAGACTCACACATGCTTACCACGAGACTCAGTATATGGAAGTTCAAGACTCACACAGGCTTACCACGAGACTCAGTATATGGAAGCTCAAGGCTCACACTGGCTTACCACGAGACTCAGTATATGGAAGTTCAAGGCTCACACAGGCTTACCACGAGACTCAGTATATGGAAGTTCAAAACTCACACAGGCTTACCACAAGACTCAGTATATGGAAGTTCCAGGCTCACACTGGCTTACCACGAGACTCAGTATATGGAAGTTCAAGACTCACACAGGCTTACCACGAGACTCAGTATATGGAAGTTTAAGACTCACACAGGCTTACCACGAGACTCAGTATATGGAAGTTCAAGACTCACACAGGCTTACCACGAGACTTGGAAGTTCAAGACTCACACAGGCTTACCACGAGACTCAGTATATGGAAGTTCAAGACTAACACAGGCTTACCATGAGACTCAGTATATGGAAGTTCAAGACTCACACAGGCTTACCACGAGACTCAGTATATGAAAGTTCAAGACTCACAATGGCTTACCACGAGACTCAGTATATGGAAGTTCAAGACTCACACAGGCTTACCACGAGACTCAGTATATGGAAGTTCAAGGCTCACACTGGCTTACCACGAGACTCAGTATATGGAAGTTCAAGGCTCACACAGGCTTACCACGAGACTCAGTATATGGAAGTTCAAAACCCACACAGGCTTACCACAAGACTCAGTATATGGAAGTTCCAGGCTCACACTGGCTTACCACGAGACTCAGTATATGGAAGTTCAAGACTCACACAGGCTTACCACGAGACTCAGTATATGGAAGTTCAAGACTCACACAGGCTTACCACGAGACTTTGAAGTTCAAGACTCACACAGGCTTACCACGAGACTCAGTATATGGAAGTTCAAGACTAACACAGGCTTACCACGAGACACAGTATATGGAAGTTCAAGGCTCACACTGGCTTACCACGAGACTCAGTATATGGAAGTTCAAGACTCATACAGGCTTACCATGCGACTCAGTATATGGAAGTTCAAGACTCACACATGCTTACCATGAGACTCGGTATATGGCAGTTCAAGACTCACTCATGCTTACCATGAGACTCAGTATATGGAAGTTCAAGACTCACACATGCTTACCATGTGACTCAGTATATGGAAGTTCAAGACTCACACATGCTTACCATGAGACTCAGTATATGGAAGTTCAAGACTCACACAGGCTTACCATGAGACTCAGTATATGGAAGTTCAAGACTCACACATGCTTACCATGAGACTCGGTATATGGCAGTTCAAGACTCACACATGCTTACCATGAGATTCGGTGTATGGTAGTTCAAGACTCACATAGGCTTACCATGAGAGTCGGTATATGGAAGTTCAAGACTCACACAGGCTTACCATGAGACTCAGTATATGGAAGTTCAAGACTCACACATGCTTACCATGAGATTAGTATATGGAAGTTCAAGACTCACATATACTTACCGTGAGACTCAGTATATGGAAGTTCAAGACTCACACTGGCTTACCATGAGACTCAGTATATGGAAGTTCAAGACTAACAAAGGCTTACCACGAGACACAGTATATGGAAGTTCAAGGCTCACACTGGCTTACCACGAGACTCAGTATATGGAAGTTCAAGACTCATACAGGCTTACCATGAGACTCAGTATATGGAAGTTCAAGACTCACACATGCTTACCATGAGACTCGGTATATGGCAGTTCAAGACTCACTCATGCTTACCATGAGACTCAGTATATGGAAGTTCAAGACTCACACATGCTTACCATGTGACTCAGTATATGGAAGTTCAAGACTCACACATGCTTACCATGAGACTCAGTATATGGAAGTTCAAGACTCACACAGGCTTACCATGAGACTCAATATATGGAAGTTCAAGACTCACACATGCTTACCATGAGACTCGGTATATGGCAGTTCAAGACTCACACATGCTTACCATGAGATTCGGTGTATGGTAGTTCAAGACTCACATAGGCTTACCATGAGAGTCGGTATATGGAAGTTCAAGACTCACACAGGCTTACCATGAGACTCAGTATATGGAAGTTCAAGACTCACACATGCTTACCATGAGACTTAGTATATGGAAGTTCAAGACTCACATATGCTTACCGTGAGACTCAGTATATGGAAGTTCAAGACTCACACTGGCTTACCATGAGACTCAGTATATGGAAGTTCACGACTCACACATGCTTACCACGAGACTCAGTATATGGAAGTTCAAGACTCACACATGCTTACCACGAGACTCAGTATATGGAAGTTCAAGACTCACACATGCTTACCATGAGACTCAGTATATGGACGTTCAAGACTCACACATGCTCACCATGAGACTCAGTATATGGACGTTCAAGGCTCACACAGGCTTACCATGAGACTCAGTATATGGACGTTTAAGACTCACACATGCTTACCACGAGACTCAGTATATGTACGTTCAAGACTCACACATGCTTACAACGAGACTCAGTATATGGACGTTCAATCCTCACACATGCTTACCATGAGACTCAGTATATGGACGTTCAAGGCCCACACAGGCTTACCACGAGACTCAGTATATGGACGTTCAAGGCTCACACAGGCTTACCACGAGAATCAGTATATGCATGTTCAAGGCTGACACAGGCTTACCACGAGAATCAGTATATGGAAGTTCAAGACTCACACAGGCTTACCATGAAACTCAGTATATGGACGTTCATGACTCACACATGCGTACCATGAGACTCAGTATATGAACGTCCAAGACTCACACATGCTTACCATGAGACTCAATATATAGAAGTTCAAGAATCACACAGGCTTACCATGAGACTCAGTATATGGAAGATCAAGACTCACACAGGCTTAACACGAGACTCCGTATATGGTAATCCGAGCCTTCTCTGACCCTAAAAGCCTTTTTTTTTCTTTTTTTTTTTTGCGGCTTTATAAAAGAGGAAGTCAAAACCGGGGGATTACCAAAAACGCACAGTCATGCACTTTCAACGAGGTTTGCGGTGTCGGGTCGATTTTTTACGATAATTTAGCTCAACAGATCGATCAATTTATGTTTATTATACCAAGTTGCAATGATAAAACTGCACCTTTATCGATGGTAGTGACACAATAAAACATTCATGTTTTGAAGTACACTTTTATTTACTATATCCGCCATATTGTCATTTTGCATATTAATTAAATTCCCGTGATATTCTCGCGAGAGGTAAAGGCATTCATATTCTCCTCATCAAATAAGTCCACTATCAACTGACAGCATCGAGGGATTTTTGGAGTGGAACGAACTCTTCTCGGGGCAGAATTAGGGTCTAAACTTTAAAGATAAACAATTGAATGTTGTTCAGAGTATTGCTAGTGCCAAAAGGAAAAGTTGGTCGCAATTTTGATTTTTTTTTAATTTTGCGGGAAATATTTATCGGCTCAACGGTCACGATCACGTGACATCTGAATAATAACAAATGTTTCTTCACTTCGTCTGAAACGGTTGACCGTTACAACTTTATTAAGGTTAATAAAACAACTATTTCGGTTCACATAGGTAAATAAATATATTGATAATCGGTTTATATGCTTGAAATGTTAATACAATGAATACTTACATAGATATATTGATTTAAAACCAAGAGGGTAGTTCCTCTCCCGCGAGGGAGAGGAGATCCCCGTATTTTTACTATAGGAGTTCCTGTGACCGTACACAGCCAGATGAAATATGAAAAATCGTAAAAATGGCTGGTAAGGTCAGAGAAGGCTCGGATTACGTATATGGAAGCTCAAGACTCACACAGGCTACCATGAGACTCAATATATGGAAGTTCAAGACTCACACAGTATTACCACTAGACTCAGTATATGGAAGTTCAAGACTCACACAGGCTTACCACGAGACTCGGTATATGGAAGTTCAAGACTCACACAGGCTACCATGAGACTCAATATATGGAAGTTCAAGACTCGCACAGGCTTACACTAGATACAATTTACAGAAAAGGCAACCATTTCAGGAAAATATTTAAAAGGAAGTAGGAAGGAGGAAACAAACGCAAGAAACAATTACAGTTGTGTAAACTGATGGGCTTGACAAGGTAAAGATGGATGCTCGTGGAAGAGCTACCATGGACCAAAAACACATTCAGAAATCATCGGATTCCGCAAGTGAGAATTCCATTAAATCCCTTTAAATTAAATTCTTATTTTGAACTCAGTTAATTTTAAAATAGTTGAATAAATGTCATTGATTATTATTACAGTTAATCAATAATAATTTAGGAATTAGACTATCATGGTTAACCACTGCCCGACTCTGTCTTGGCATGGTGATCTCACTTATATCATTGGGCATATACTCGTATATGACATTCCGAAAGCTGAGTTAATGTACAACCTACTATATTATAATATTCTCATTTTATTACGAGTAGAATTGGAATTTTCGTAAAAAGGATAATCACCGAAAATTAAGGAAATAGAAACTATTCTACACGTCCATCATAAATGTAGTGGCTTCCATGTACATGCGTTTAACGCTAATAGAACTTTATTTTTTGTGTGATATTATAAGCAAACATTTGCTTTCATCGTTAACGTTCATCGTTTGTTTACTGTATCGAAGATGTGGAAGTCATATATATAGTATTCTCTCCACGGTACAACACTTTCGATGGCCTCCATACTGTTTTTCTGTAATCTGTTTTCATGATATTTTTAACACGGTTATTTAAGAGCAAGACGAGAATCCGTTACGAGTTGCACGTTATCATCCCTTCCAGGTTTTCTGTAGACCTCATCATAGGGACCACAATATGTCGGGTCATCACTCTATGAAATAGGAAATTAGGAAACCATAGTGGCAAACTGTAAATAAGTTAACCACTCAATATGTAATGTGTTGCAAAATGATATGATTATAACCTCTTTTGGTCTGAATGTATCGTATGGTAAATGGTATATTTTTGAAAGTAATGAGTTACATCTGGGCTGAGTTCAGTTGACAACGGACATTAAACTATTTTCAGAAACTGTTTATATCAGTTGCTGAACGATATGTGACGAAAATTATTGTTTAATAAAATGGTCCAATCAGAGTTGATCGTTGCTGTGTCACGTGATTACATAATCTTAACCGTTAATAATGTTTAATAATGTTAAGACCCGCTAAAGCAGACGAACTGAACAAGGCTCTCCGTTTAGAGAAACTGCATTTATGGTGATCTAAGAAGTATTTTAATTCTTTGCGTCGGACTTGGAAATTTCGTAGAACTGACAAGGGATCGTAGGAAGATGGGTACAATTGGTTAAGAATTTCACTTGATATGGTTTGCGTTATTTGAGACTTTTTTTAATGGTTGCTTGACCGCTGACAATGAACACTGAAATGTCTAAATACAAATAATAAAATAAGGTAAAAACCGGTTCCTGTTATATTGTTGTCCTCTTACTTCATATATTTATTATATCCTTAGTTTCATTGTTATTGTTAATATCACAGAAAACAAATATATATTTGCATTGATACAATGATGTATATGTCTAAGTATTCAAGTTTTTAGACTTTGTTATGGAAATTATGAAAATGTATTTTAAGTTAGTATTGTTGATCTGATGTATTTGTGTTTAGATAGGCATGCGCATCTGATGATACTGTTTTTGTCATCATATACTAGTATGTATCTGGACCTACATACTAGTATATAGCAATCAAATACGGCATATACACTTTAGGACAGTTTTATGTCCTGATGATTGACACATTTTTAGCTCAACGGCCAGCAGAGCTGATGGGATGCCGAGGTGTCCGTCGTCCGTCCGTCGTTAACGTTTGCCTTGTTAGCGCAATAGAGACTTCATTAATCATCGGACCTTTACGAAACGTTGCCAGTGTCTTTATATCAATGAAAGCTCGGACAAGTTCGAAAACCAGCTAATTCGGACCAGTAACACCGGAGTTATGGCACTTGATTTAGTTAAAATTGCTATATTTTACATGGGCAAGATGGACCAGTAACACCAGAGTTATGGCCCCTGAATTAGCAAAACAATTAATTTTATTCTAGTTATTTTTTAATTCTTTTTTATTCTTTTTCTTTATTTTTTTTTTAAATAATGTTTTTAATTTTTTCACCTTGTTTTTTTATTTTGTTCAATTTTTTTATTATAATTTCATTTTAATTCTTTTTTAGAAAAATGCTTTTGTTCATTTTTTGTTTTAATTTTTAATTTTTATTTCTTTTAATTACTTTTTTTTAGCATTTTTTTAACGCCGTATTGGATTTGACAAAACTTGGTATGATTTCTAGTTGTGCCTATTGCGTTCGTTGATTTTCGATTGAGTTACGGCCCCTTGACATTTTTACTTTAAATTTCTTGTCGGCGCTACTTCTCCTAAACGCCTTGTTTGATTTCGACGAAACTTGGCAGGAAGCATCGGTAAGATGTCTAGTTGTGCATTTCGCGCTTTTGTTCAGGTTCGCTGATGTTTGACGGAGTTATGGCTCTTTGGCATTTTTACTTTAAATTTCTTGTCGTCGCTTCTCCTTCTAAACGGCATTTTGGATTTCTACGAAATTTGGCAGGAAGCCTCAGTATGATGTCTAGTTGTAAAAATCGCAGTTTATCAATGAAATCTTGGACAAGTTCGAAAACCAGTCTGATCTTATTAGTAACGACAGAGTTATGGCCCTTGATTTGTTGAAATATGCTATATTGTATTTTCCTTTGTCAAATCTGTAGCTACTTCATTTTATATCTGATCTTTACCAAATGTGTTTAGAATGTTAATATACCCCCCCCCCCACACCCCACTGCCCCACTTCCCCACTTCCCCGCACCCATTTTTATGAAATATCATTCAAAGAAGAAAGTGGGACAAATTAAAAAATACCCATGCCAGACTAGACACAGCAGACTTATTGCCCATGATTACCAGAGGAGCTCTCTTGTTTTTGCAATGTTTTAAAAGAAGTACTGATGAGAATTTTATGACGACAACCCTTGATATAAAAGCCGTTTTAGGCAGTAGAGCGTCATCACGTAGATCCCGTTTTAAAGTCAGATTGTAAATAAATACTGAAAAGGGGATCCCTTGGAAGCAACAAACACAAACAAGAGATAAAAGTAGCTGACTCGGTTTTATTGAGTACTGTTCATGAGAGGTAATGTTAAGTGCAAAACCTAAGTTTCTAAAATCTAGACCTGAAGTAGTCACGTGCTTATTTATGATCTGGTAAGCTAAGCCTTCTTGTTGCCTCTCTTCTCGCTATGTTCACACTTGACGTCTACAGGCAAACCAGTGCATGCCAATTTTGGCTTTATTGAACACCTCCCAGTAGCTGTTAGCGCTGGTAGCCGGACAGGGATCTACAGAACAGAAGTCTGTAGCACATTTTGTAGGATCTGGTTGTATATTGCAGAGTGCGCTGGCTGCTGCAACTATGGCATTTCGGTATTCTTTATCTGTAGAATCCTTAGCAATATTCCAAGAAACTGTATGGTCAGTACGATCTAATGTCTCGTATTGAGAACGTCCATTCGACGACTCCTTTTGAAAAAGCACCGAATTTAAGGTGTTTGGATAGCCAGAATGTCTCACACGATTGACTACAGTCCATGCAACAGCGAGTTGTCCTCTGTTGTGTTCTCCTCTGGCTTCGCCAAAGACCATTCGTCCAACATTGAGAATATTGTCAAGTGTGCTGAAGTAAAACAAATTAGTCTGACGTTGAGTATACTATCAAATGTGCTATTTAAACAAAACAAACTCAAACTCGTCTAGCGTTGAGCATATTATTAAATGTGCTGAAACAAAAACAAATTAGCAATCCATATTGTCTTGTCGTACCCTTTTTGTTTGTTCTGTTGTTGCTCTGGCTTCTGCCAAGTCATTTAATACTTATAATTACTTTGTGGCTTTCTAGGCTTCTGTTTTTGTTTTATTTTATATATATATGATCATTTATGTGTTTTACTTATATTGCCTATTAATGCTGCCTTGTTTGTTAGAGATTATAACCTGGCGGGAATATCTCTATTTACAACTGTATTATTATATCTGTTATAAATGTGCTAAAGCATGACAATAAACACTGACTATTTCGTTCATGTTTTAACAATTTGGATACTTCTCCAAACATTAAACATATTTATCTGATAGATTGAAGAAGACAATCCATCCAACCAAGGAATTATATCTCTTTAAAACAAAAATGCTTGGTCCAACATAGACTATATATTATGAAGTATACTTGAAGTAACGACTATAGTTATATGCATTGTAACATTTCTCATGAATAAAACTAATGTTTACTATTACTTCCTGTATGTATATGTCAGCTATTAAACGTCGGAGACTATGACAAATGTGGTGTTTGAAAATTGGCATTGTCTAAACGTTCGACTTAAAAGTTTAAAATGAGAAAATCGAATTCGATATTTCGTCCCACATTGTGCCTAGGTGGTGTTAGGGCAAGCATAGGGCCACTGCATGTCAGTGTAGAGTACTCTCCATTACATCGGTTATAAATTACTATAATATAGTATTCTGAAACGAAGTGGTAAATAGAGGAGCTTGTCAATCTCTTATAAAGTAGCATTCGCAACATCTCGTACACAGCTCCTCAGCAGGATAGGATTGACTGAGTTTTCATGATTAAAAAATCAACACCGCGACCTGACACCACTAGTGATATTGAGTGCTGCTGATTGAATGGTAAACCATCGAATGAAACAACGCTTAGTTTGGACATTTTTGGTGAATTTAGGTCAGTACTTTAATTCTAGGTAGGCTGTAGGGCTATGAGAGTTTGGAAAGTGCTGGTAAGCACAAACGCTATACTGTAATCAAATGGGAAAAGCAATGGCGGTTTCCAATATGAAAATGTTTTGACGGCGGAGTGATATGCCAAATTTAACCATTTCCAAACATCGACCGCTTCTTTTAAAACGGGTACCTACTCAGCGGACCTATTTCCACTTCGTTTCAAATACCAGAATATTACTGTAATACATAACAATTCATAACCGATGCAAAGGAGAGGAAAGAGCCGCCAAAAGCAACAAACTGTTAATTGTGTCTTAATGTCTACACCGAGACTCCCATCTCATAGTCTTGTAATTAAAGCAGGCATATTTACAAAGCCGATACTGTCACCTTTACATGGACTACCGTGACAGTTATGTGCTTGAGGATGATATTTTGAGGGTAAATACATACTGAAAATGGTACCCCTTCAAAGCAACGAATAAAAGCAAGAGAGAAAAGTAGCAGACTCGGTTTGATTAGAGGTAATATAAGCTTCAACACCTCTCACGCACCTAGCACAGCCGTAAGCGGTATCTACTTTCAAGCCACAGATTGGGATCGATATTGATTCTGTTCATGAGAGGTAATATAAGCTTCAACACCTCTCACGCCCCTAGCACAGCCGTAAGAGGTATCTACTTTCAAGCCACACAGATTGGGATCGATATTGAGTCTGTTCATGAGAGGTCATATAAGCTTCAACACCTCTCACGCCCCTAGCACAGCCGTAAGAGGTATCTACTTTCAAGCCACACAGATTGGGATCGATATTGATTCTGTTCATGGGAGATAATACAAGCTTCAACACCTCTCACGCCCCTAGCACAGCCGTAAGAGGTATCTACTTTCAAGCCACACAGATTGGGATCGATATTGAGTCTGTTCATGAGAGGTAATATAGGCTTCAACACCTCTCACGCACCTAGCACAGTCGTAAGATGTATTCTACGTTAAAGTCACACAGATTGGGATCGATACTGAGTCTGTTCATGAGAGGTAATATAGGCTTCAACACCTCTCACGCCCCTAGCACAGTTTTAATATGTATCTACTTTAAAGCCACACAGATTGGGATCGATATTGAGTCTGTTCATGAGAGGTAATATAGGCTTCAACACCTCTCACGCACCTAGCACAGTCGTAAGATGTATTCTACTTCAAAGCAACACAGATTGGGATCGATTGAGTCTATTCATGAGAGGTAATATAGGCTTCAACACCTCTCACGCCCCTAGCACAGTCGTAAGATGTATCTACTTTCAAGCCACACAGATTGGGATGGATATTGAGTCTGTTCATGAGAGGTAATATAGGCTTCAACACCTCTCACGCCCCTAGCACAGTCGTAAGATGTATTCTACTTCAAAGCAACACAGATTGGGATCGATTGAGTCTGTTCATGAGAGGTAATATAAGCTTCAACACCTCTCACGCCCCTAGCACAGTCGTAAGAGGTATCTACTTTCAAGCCACACAGATTGGGATCGATATTGAGTCTGTTCATGAGTGGTAATATAGGCTTCAACACCTCTCACGCCCCTAGCACAGTCGTAAGATGTATCTACTTTCAAGCCACACAGATTGGGATCGATATTGATTCTGTTCATGAGAGGTAATATAGGCTTCAACACCGCTCACGCCCCTAGAACAGTCGTCAGATGTATTCTACTTCAAAGCCAAACAGATTGGGATCGATTGAGTCTGTTCATGAGAGGTAATATAGGCTTCAACACCTCTCACGCCCCTAGCACAGTCGTAAGATGTATCTACTTTCAAGCCACACAGATTGGGATCGATATTGAGTCTGTTCATGAGAGGTAATATAGGCTTCAACACCTCTCACGCCCCTAGCACAGTCTTCAGATGTATTCTACTTCAAAGCCACACAGATTGGGATCGATTGAGTCTGTTCATGAGAGGTAATATAGGCTTCAACACCTCTCACGCCCCTAGCACAGTCGTAAGCTGTATTCTACTTCAAAGCAACACAGATTGGGATCGATTGAGTCTGTTCATGAGAGGTAATATAGGCTTCAACACCTCTCACGCCCCTAGCACAGTCGTAAGATTTATTCTACTTCAAAGCAACACAGATTGGGATCGATATTGAGTCTGTTCATGAGCGGTAATATAAGCTTCAAAACCTCTCACGCCCCTAACACAGTCGTAAGAGGTATCTACTTTCAAGCCACACAGATTGGGATCGATATTGATTCTGTTCATGAGAGGTAATATAGGCTTCAAAACCTCTCACGCCCCTAACACAGTCGTAAGAGGTATCTTCTTTCAAGCCACACAGATTGGGATCGATATTGATTCTGTTCATGAGAGGTAATATAGGCTTCAAAACCTCTCACGCCCCTAACACAGTCGTAAGAGGTATCTACTTTCAAGCCACACAGATTGGGATCGATATTGAGGCTGTTCCTGAGAGGTAATATAAGCTTCAACATCTCTCACGCCCCTAACACAGTCGTAAGAGGTATTGTACTTTCAAGCCACACATATTGGGATCGATATTGAGTCTGTTCATGAGAGGTAATATAGGCTTCAACACCTCACACGGACCTAGCACAGTCGTAAGATGTATTCTACGTTAAAGTCACACAGATTGGGATCGATACTGAGTCTGTTCATGAGAGGTAATATAGGCTTCAACACCTCTCACGCCCCTAGCACAGTTTTAATATGTATCTACTTTAAAGCCACACAGATTGGGATCGATATTGATTCTGTTCATGAGAGGTAATATAAGCTTCAACACCTCTCACGCCCCTAGCACAGCCGTAAGAGGTATCTACTTTCAAGCCACACAGATTGGGATCGATATTGAGTCTGTTCATGAGAGGTCATATAAGCTACAACACCTCTCACGCCCCTAGCACAGCCGTAAGAGGTATCTACTTTCAAGCCACACAGATTGGGATCGATATTGATTCTGTTCATGGGAGATAATATAAGCTTCAACACCTCTCACGCCCCTAGCACAGCCGTAAGAGGTATCTACTTTCAAGCCACACAGATTGGGATCGATATTGAGTCTGTTCATGAGAGGTAATATAGGCTTCAACACCTCTCACGCACCTAGCACAGTCGTAAGATGTATTCTACTTCAAAGCAACACAGATTGGGATCGATTGAGTCTATTCATGAGAGGTAATATAGGCTTCAACACCTCTCACGCCCCTAGCACAGTCGTAAGATGTATCTACTTTCAAGCCACACAGATTGGGATCGATATTGAGTCTGTTCATGAGAGGTAATATAGGCTTCAACACCTCTCACGCCCCTAGCACAGTCGTAAGATGTATTCTACTTCAAAGCAACACAGATTGGGATCGATTGAGTCTGTTCATGAGAGGTATATAGGCTTCAACACCTCTCACGCCCCTAGCACAGTCGTAAGATGTATCTACTTTCAAGCCACACAGATTGGGATCGATATTGAGTCTGTTCATCAGAGGTAATATAGGCTTCAACACCTCTCACGCCCCTAGCACAGTCGTAAGATGTATTCTACTTCAAAGCAACACAGATTGGGATCAATTGAGTCTGTTCATGAGAGGTAATATAAGCTTCAACACCTCTCACGCCCCTAGCACAGTCGTAAGAGGTATCTACTTTCAAGCCACACAGATTGGGATCGATATTGAGTCTGTATATGAGTGGTAATATAGGCTTCAACACCTCTCAGGCCCCTAGCACAGTCGTAAGATGTATCTACTTTCAAGCCACACAGATTGGGATCGATATCAATTCTGTTCATGAGAGGTAATATAGGCTTCAACACCGCTCACGCCCCTAGAACAGTCGTCAGATGTATTCTACTTCAAAGCCACACAGATTGGGATCGATTGAGTCTGTTCATGAGAGGTAATATAGGCTTCAACACCTCTCACGCCCCTAGCACAGTCGTAAGATGTATCTACTTTCAAGCCACACAGATTGGGATCGATATTGAGTCTGTTCATGAGAGGTAATATAGGCTTCAACACCTCTCACGCCCCTAGCACAGTCGTCAGATGTATTCTACTTCAAAGCCACACAGATTGGGATCGATTGAGTCTGTTCATGAGAGGTAATATGGGCTTCAACACCTCTCACGCCCCTAGCACAGTCGTAAGCTGTATTCTACTTCAAAGCAACACAGATTGGGATCGATTGAGTCTGTTCATGAGATGTAATATAGGCTTCAACACCTCTCACGCCCCTAGCACAGTCTTCAGATGTATTCTACTTCAAAGCCACACAGATTGGGATCGATTGAGTCTGTTCATGAGAGGTAATATAGGCTTCAACACCTCTCACGCCCCTAGCACAGTCGTAAGCTGTATTCTACTTCAAAGCAACACAGATTGGGATCGATTGAGTCTGTTCATGAGAGGTAATATAGGCTTCAACACCTCTCACGCCCCTAGCACAGTCGTAAGATGTATTCTACTTCAAAGCAACACAGATTGGGATCGATTGAGTCTATTCATGAGAGGTAATATAGGCTTCAACACCTCTCACGCCCCTAGCACAGTCGTAAGATGTATCTACTTTCAAGCCACACAGATTGGGATCGATATTGAGTCTGTTCATGAGAGGTAATATAGGCTTCAACACCTCTCACGCCCCTAGCACAGTCGTAAGATGTATTCTACTTCAAAGCAACACAGATTGGGATCGATTGAGTCTGTTCATGAGAGGTATATAGGCTTCAACACCTCTCACGCCCCTAACACAGTCGTAAGATGTATCTACTTTCAAGCCACACAGATTGGGATCGATATTGAGTCTGTTCATCAGAGGTAATATAGGCTTCAACACCTCTCACGCCCCTAGCACAGTCGTAAGATGTATTCTACTTCAAAGCAACACAGATTGGGATCAATTGAGTCTGTTCATGAGAGGTAATATAAGCTTCAACACCTCTCACGCCCCTAGCACAGTCGTAAGAGGTATCTACTTTCAAGCCACACAGATTGGGATCGATATTGAGTCTGTATATGAGTGGTAATATAGGCTTCAACACCTCTCAGGCCCCTAGCACAGTCGTAAGATGTATCTACTTTCAAGCCACACAGATTGGGATCGATATCAATTCTGTTCATGAGAGGTAATATAGGCTTCAACACCGCTCACGCCCCTAGAACAGTCGTCAGATGTATTCTACTTCAAAGCCACACAGATTGGGATCGATTGAGTCTGTTCATGAGAGGTAATATAGGCTTCAACACCTCTCACGCCCCTAGCACAGTCGTAAGATGTATCTACTTTCAAGCCACACAGATTGGGATCGATATTGAGTCTGTTCATGAGAGGTAATATAGGCTTCAACACCTCTCACGCCCCTAGCACAGTCGTCAGATGTATTCTACTTCAAAGCCACACAGATTGGGATCGATTGAGTCTGTTCATGAGAGGTAATATAGGCTTCAACACCTCTCACGCCCCCCTAGCACAGTCTTCAGATGTATCTACTTCAAAGCCACACAGATTGGGATCGATTGAGTCTGTTCATGAGAGGTATATAGGCTTCAACAACCTCTCACGCACCTAGCACAGTCGTAAGCTGTATTCTACTTCAAAGCAACACAGATTGGATCGATTGAGTCTGTTCATGAGAGTATATAGGCTTCAACACCTCTCACGCCCCTAGCACAGTCGTAAGATGTATTCTACTTCAAAGCAACACAGATTGGGATCGATAATGAGTCTGTTCATGAGCGGTAATATAAGCTTCAAAACCTCTCACGCCCCCTAACACAGTCGTAAGAGGTATCTACTTTCAAGCCACACAGATTGGGATCGATATTGATTCTGTTCATGAGAGGTAATATAGGCTTCAACACCGCTCACGCCCTAGAACAGTCGTCAGATGTATTCTACTTCAAAGCCACACAGATTGGGATCGATTGAGTCTATTCATGAGAGGTAATATAGGCTTCAACACCTCTCACGCCCCTAGCACAGTTTTAATATGTATCTACTTTAAAGCCACACAGATTGGATCGATATTGAGTCTGTTCATGGCTTCAACACCTCTCACGCACCTAGCACAGTCGTAAGATGTATTCTACTTCAAAGCAACACAGATTGGGATCGATTGAGTCTATTCATGAGAGGTAATATAGGCTTCAACACCTCTCACGCCCCTAGCACAGTCGTAAGATGTATCTACTTTCAAGCCACACAGATTGGGGATGGATATTGAGTCTGTTCATGAGAGGTAATATAGGCTTCAACACCTCTCAGGCCCCTAGCACAGTCGTAAGATGTATCTACTTTCAAGCCACACAGATTGGGATCGATATCAATTCTGTTCATGAGAGGTAATATAGGCTTCAACACCGCTCACGCCCCTAGAACAGTCGTCAGATGTATTCTACTTCAAAGCCACACAGATTGGGATCGATTGAGTCTGTTCATGAGAGGTAATATAGGCTTCAACACCTCTCACGCCCCTAGCACAGTCGTAAGATGTATCTACTTTCAAGCCACACAGATTGGGATCGATATTGAGTCTGTTCATGAGAGGTAATTATAGGCTTCAACACCTCTCACGCCCCTAGCACAGTCGTCAGATGTATTCTACTTCAAAGCCACACAGATTGGGATCGATTGAGTCTGTTCATGAGAGGTAATATAGGCTTCAACACCTCTCACGCCCCTAGCACAGTCGTAAGATGTATCTACTTTCAAGCCACACAGATTGGGATCGATATTGAGTCTGTTCATGAGAGGTAATATAGGCTTCAACACCTCTCACGCCCCTAGCACAGTCTTCAGATGTATTCTACTTCAAAGCCACACAGATTGGGATCGATTGAGTCTGTTCATGAGAGGTAATATAGGCTTCAACACCTCTCACGCCCCTAGCACAGTCGTAAGCTGTATTCTACTTCAAAGCAACACAGATTGGGATCGATTGAGTCTGTTCATGAGAGGTAATATAGGCTTCAACACCTCTCACGCCCCTAGCACAGTCGTAAGATGTATTCTACTTCAAAGCAACACAGATTGGGATCGATATTGAGTCTGTTCATGAGCGGTAATATAAGCTTCAAAACCTCTCACGCCCCTAACACAGTCGTAAGAGGTATCTACTTTCAAGCCACACAGATTGGGATCGATATTGATTCTGTTCATGAGAGGTAATATAGGCTTCAAAACCTCTCACGCCCCTAACACAGTCGTAAGAGGTATCTTCTTTCAAGCCACACAGATTGGGATCGATATTGATTCTGTTCATGAGAGGTAATATAGGCTTCAAAACCTCTCACGCCCCTAACACAGTCGTAAGAGGTATCTACTTTCAAGCCACACAGATTGGGATCGATATTGAGTCTGTTCATGAGAGGTAATATAAGCTTCAACATCTCTCACGCCCCTAACACAGTCGTAAGAGGTATTGTACTTTCAAGCCACACATATTGGGATCGATATTGAGTCTGTTCATGAGAGGTAATATAGGCTTCAACACCTCTCACGGACCTAGCACAGTCGTAAGATGTATTCTACGTTAAAGTCACACAGATTGGGATCGATACTGAGTCTGTTCATGAGAGGTAATATAGGCTTCAACACCTCTCACGCCCCTAGCACAGTTTTAATATGTATCTACTTTAAAGCCACACAGATTGGGATCGATATTGATTCTGTTCATGAGAGGTAATATAAGCTTCAACACCTCTCACGCCCCTAGCACAGCCGTAAGAGGTATCTACTTTCAAGCCACACAGATTGGGATCGATATTGAGTCTGTTCATGAGAGGTCATATAAGCTACAACACCTCTCACGCCCCCTAGCACAGCCGTAAGAGGTATCTACTTTCAAGCCACACAGATTGGGATCGATATTGATTCTGTTCATGGGAGATAATATAAGCTTCAACACCTCTCACGCCCCTAGCACAGCCGTAAGAGGTATCTACTTTCAAGCCACACAGATTGGGATCGATATTGAGTCTGTTCATGAGAGGTAATATAGGCTTCAACACCTCTCACGCACCTAGCACAGTCGTAAGATGTATTCTACTTCAAAGCAACACAGATTGGGATCGATTGAGTCTATTCATGAGAGGTAATATAGGCTTCAACACCTCTCACGCCCCTAGCACAGTCGTAAGATGTATCTACTTTCAAGCCACACAGATTGGGATCGATATTGAGTCTGTTCATGAGAGGTAATATAGGCTTCAACACCTCTCACGCCCCTAGCACAGTCGTAAGATGTATTCTACTTCAAAGCAACACAGATTGGGATCGATTGAGTCTGTTCATGAGAGGTATATAGGCTTCAACACCTCTCACGCCCCTAGCACAGTCGTAAGATGTATCTACTTTCAAGCCACACAGATTGGGATCGATATTGAGTCTGTTCATCAGAGGTAATATAGGCTTCAACACCTCTCACGCCCCTAGCACAGTCGTAAGATGTATTCTACTTCAAAGCAACACAGATTGGGATCAATTGAGTCTGTTCATGAGAGGTAATATAAGCTTCAACACCTCTCACGCCCCTAGCACAGTCGTAAGAGGTATCTACTTTCAAGCCACACAGATTGGGATCGATATTGAGTCTGTATATGAGTGGTAATATAGGCTTCAACACCTCTCAGGCCCCTAGCACAGTCGTAAGATGTATCTACTTTCAAGCCACACAGATTGGGATCGATATCAATTCTGTTCATGAGAGGTAATATAGGCTTCAACACCGCTCACGCCCCTAGAACAGTCGTCATATGTATTCTACTTCAAAGCCACACAGATTGGGATCGATTGAGTCTGTTCATGAGAGGTAATATAGGCTTCAACACCTCTCACGCCCCTAGCACAGTCGTAAGATGTATCTACTTTCAAGCCACACAGATTGGGATCGATATTGAGTCTGTTCATGAGAGGTAATATAGGCTTCAACACCTCTCACGCCCCTAGCACAGTCGTCAGATGTATTCTACTTCAAAGCCACACAGATTGGGATCGATTGAGTCTGTTCATGAGAGGTAATATAGGCTTCAACACCTCTCACGCCCCTAGCACAGTCGTAAGCTGTATTCTACTTCAAAGCAACACAGATTGGGATCGATTGAGTCTGTTCATGAGATGTTATATAGGCTTCAACACCTCTCACGCCCCTAGCACAGTCGTAAGATGTATTCTACTTCAAAGCAACACAGATTGGGATCGATATTGATTCTGTTCATGAGCGGTAATATAAGCTTCAAAACCTCTCACGCCCCTAACACAGTCGTAAGAGGTATCTACTTTCAAGCCACACAGATTGGGATCGATATTGATTCTGTTCATGAGAGGTAATATAGGCTTCAAAACCTCTCACGCACCTAACACAGTCGTAAGAGGTATCTTCTTTCAAGCCACACAGATTGGGATCGATATTGATTCTGTTCATGAGAGGTAATATAGGCTTCAAAACCTCTCACGCCCCTAACACAGTCGTAAGAGGTATCTACTTTCAAGCCACACAGATTGGGATCGATATTGAGTCTGTTCATGAGAGGTAATATAAGCTTCAACACCTCTCACGCCCCTAATACAGTCGTAAGAGGTATTGTACTTTCAAGCCACACAGACTGGGATCGATATTGAGTCTGTTCATGAGAGGTAATATAGGCTTCAACACCTCTCACGGACCTAGCACAGTCGTAAGATGTACTCTACTTCAAAGCAACACAGATTGGGATCGATTGAGTCTGTTCATGAGAGGTAATATAGGCTTCAACACCTCTCACGCCCCTAGCACAGTCGTAAGATGTATCTACTTTCAAGCCACACAGATTGGGATCGATATTGATTCTGTTCATGAGCGGTAATATAAGCTTCAAAACCTCTCACGCCCCTAACACAGTCGTAAGAGGTATCTACTTTCAAGCCACACAGATTGGGATCGATATTGATTCTGTTCATGAGAGGTAATATAGGCTTCAAAACCTCTCACGCCCCTAACACAGTCGTAAGAGGTATCTACTTTCAAGCCACACAGATTGGGATCGATATTGAGTCTGTTCATGAGAGGTAATATAGGCTTCAACACCTCTCACGCACCTAGCACAGTCGTAAGATGTATTTTACTTCAAAGCAACACAGATTGGGATCGATAGAGTCTGTTCATGAGAGGTAATATAGGCTTCAACACCTCTCACGCCCCTAGCACAGTCGTAAGATGTATCTACTTTCAAGCCACACAGATTGGGATCGATATTGAGTCTGTTCATGAGAGGTAATATAGGCTTCAACACCTCTCACGCCACTAGCACAGCCGTAAGAGGTATCTACTTTCAAGCCACACAGATTGGGATCGATATTGATTCTGTTCATGGGAGATAATATAAGCTTCAACACCTCTCACGCCCCTAGCACAGCCGTAAGAGGTATCTACTTTCAAGCCACACAGATTGGGATCGATATTGAGTCTGTTCATGAGAGGTAATATAGGCTTCAACACCTCTCACGCACCTAGCACAGTCGTAAGATGTATTCTACGTTAAAGTCACACAGATTGGGATCGATACTGAGTCTGTTCATGAGAGGTAATATAGGCTTCAACACCTCTCACGCCCCTAGCACAGTTTTAATATGTATCTACTTTAAAGCCACACAGATTGGGATCGATATTGAGTCTGTTCATGAGAGGTAATATAGGCTTCAACACCTCTCACGCACCTAGCACAGTCGTAAGATGTATTCTACTTCAAAGCAACACAGATTGGGATCGATTGAGTCTGTTCATGAGAGGTAATATAGGCTTCAACACCTCTCACGCCCCTAGCACAGTCGTAAGATGTATCTACTTTCAAGCCACACAGATTGGGATCGATATTGAGTCTGTTCATGAGAGGTAATATAGGCTTCTACACCTCTCACGCCCCTAGCACAGTCGTAAGATGTATTCGACTTCAAAGCAACACAGATTGGGATCAATTGAGTCTGTTCATGAGAGGTAATATAAGCTTCAACACCTCTCACGCCCCTAGCACAGTCGTAAGAGGTATCTACTTTCAAGCCACACAGATTGGGATCGATATTGAGTCTGTTCATGAGTGGTAATATAGGCTTCAACACCTCTCACGCCCCTAGCACAGTCATAAGATGTATCTACTTTCAAGCCACACAGATTGGGATCGATATTGATTCTGTTCATGAGAGGTAATATAGGCTTCAACACCGCTCACGCCCCTAGAACAGTCGTCAGATGTATTCTACTTCAAAGCCACACAGATTGGGATCGATTGAGTCTGTTCATGAGAGGTAATATAGGCTTCAACACCTCTCACGCCCCTAGCACAGTCGTAAGATGTATCTACTTTCAAGCCACACAGATTGGGATCGATATTGAGTCTGTTCATGAGAGGTAATATAGGCTTCAACACCTCTCACGCCCCTAGCACAGTCGTCAGATGTATTCTACTTCAAAGCCACACAGATTGGGATCGATTGAGTCTGTTCATGAGAGGTAATATAGGCTTCAACACCTCTCACGCCCCTAGCACAGTCGTAAGCTGTATTCTACTTCAAAGCAACACAGATTTGGATCGATTGAGTCTGTTCATGAGAGGTAATATAGGCTTCAACACCTCTCACGCCCCTAGCACAGTCGTAAGATGTATTCTACTTCAAAGCAACACAGATTGGGATCGATATTGAGTCTGTTCATGAGCGGTAATATAAGCTTCAAAACCTCTCACGCCCCTAACACAGTCGTAAGAGGTATCTACTTTCAAGCCACACAGATTGGGATCGATATTGATTCTGTTCATGAGAGGTAATATAGGCTTCAAAACCTCTCACGCCCCTAACACAGTCGTAAGAGGTATCTACTTTCAAGCCACACAGATTGGGATCGATATTGATTCTGTTCATGAGAGGTAATATAGGCTTCAAAACCTCTCACGCCCCTAACACAGTCGTAAGAGGTATCTACTTTCAAGCCACACAGATTGGGATCGATATTGAGTCTGTTCATGAGAGGTAATATAAGCTTCAACACCTCTCACGCCCCTAACACAGTCGTAAGAGGTATTGTACTTTCAAGCCACACAGATTGGGATCGATATTGAGTCTGTTCATGAGAGGTAATATAGGCTTCAACACCTCTCACAGACCTAGCACAGTCGTAAGATGTATTCTACTTCAAAGCAACACAGATTGGGATCGATTGAGTCTGTTCATGAGAGGTAATATAGGCTTCAACACCTCTCACGCCCCTAGCACAGTCGTAAGATGTATCTACTTTCAAGCCACACAGATTGGGATCGATATTGATTCTGTTCATGAGCGTTAATATAAGCTTCAAAACCTCTCACGCCCCTAACACAGTCGTAAGAGGTATCTACTTTCAAGCCACACAGATTGGGATCGATATTGATTCTGTTTATGAGAGGTAATATAGGCTTCAAAACCTCTCACGCCCCTAACACAGTCGTAAGAGGTATCTACTTTCAAGCCACACAGATTGGGATCGATATTGATTCTGTTCATGAGAGGTAATATAGGCTTCAACACCTCTCACGCCCCTAGCACAGTCGTAAGATGTATCTACTTTCAAGCCACACAGATTGGGATCGATATTGAGTCTGTTCATGAGAGGTAATATAGGCTTCAACACCTCTCACGCCCCTAGCACAGTTGTAAGATGTATTCTACTTCAAAGCAACACAGATTGGGATCGATTGAGTCTGTTCATGAGAGGTAATATAGGCTTCAACACCTCTCACGCCCCTAGCACAGTCGTAAGATGTATCTACTTTCAAGCCACACAGATTGGGATCGATATTGAGTCTGTTCATGAGAGGTAATATAGGCTTCTACACCTCTCACGCCCCTAGCACAGTCGTAAGATGTATTCGACTTCAAAGCAACACAGATTGGGATCAATTGAGTCTGTTCATGAGAGGTAATATAAGCTTCAACACCTCTCACGCCCCTAGCACAGTCGTAAGAGGTATCTACTTTCAAGCCACACAGATTGGGATCGATATTGAGTCTGTTCATGAGAGGTAATATAAGCTTCAACACCTCTCACGCCCCTAACACAGTCGTAAGAGGTATTGTACTTTCAAGCCACACAGATTGGGATCGATATTGAGTCTGTTCATGAGAGGTAATATAGGCTTCAACACCTCTCACAGACCTAGCACAGTCGTAAGATGTATTCTACTTCAAAGCAACACAGATTGGGATCGATTGAGTCTGTTCATGAGAGGTAATATAGGCTTCAACACCTCTCACGCCCCTAGCACAGTCGTAAGATGTATCTACTTTCAAGCCACACAGATTGGGATCGATATTGATTCTGTTCATGAGCGGTAATATAAGCTTCAAAACCTCTCACGCCCCTAACACAGTCGTAAGAGGTATCTACTTTCAAGCCACACAGATTGGGATCGATATTGATTCTGTTCATGAGAGGTAATATAGGCTTCAAAACCTCTCACGCCCCTAACACAGTCGTAAGAGGTATCTACTTTCAAGCCACACAGATTGGGATCGATATTGATTCTGTTCATGAGAGGTAATTTAGGCTTCAAAACCTCTCACGCCCCTAACACAGTCGTAAGAGGTATCTACGTTCAAGCCACACAGATTGGGATCGATATTGAGTCTGTTCATGAGAGGTAATATAAGCTTCAACACCTCTCACGCCCCTAACACAGTCGTAAGAGGTATTGTACTTTCAAGCCACACAGATTGGGATCGATATTGAGTCTGTTCATGAGAGGTAATATAGGCTCCAACACCTCTCACGCACCTAGCACAGTCGTAAGATGTATTCTACTTCAAAGCAACACAGATTGGGATCGATTGAGACTGTTCATGAGAGGTAATATAGGCTTCAACACCTCTCACGCCCCTAGCACAGTCGTAAGATGTATCTACTTTCAAGCCACACAGATTGGGATCGATATTGAGTCTGTTCATGAGAGGTAATATAGGCTTCAACACCTCTCACGCACCTAGCACAGTCGTAAGATGTATTCTACTTCAAAGCAACACAGATTGGGATCGATTGAGTCTGTTCATGAGCGGTAATATAAGCTTCAAAACCTCTCACGCCCCTAGAACAGTCGTAAGAGGTATTGTACTTTAAAGCCACACATAACGTGATGTACTCCTCAAAATAAGTTAAGGATCACCCCTTCTTTATTTCAAGAAGATTAAAGTTTGCATCATCGAACGAGTTTAAATACACGTTACATTCCAAAAATGGAACCTGTTTCGTGTTTCTGTAGTCTTTAGGAACATTTGACACCAACAAATATAAATTGACAATTCAGGTTTTGAAATTTCAATAAAAAAATATATGTTTTTGTTTCATCCAAAAATGTTATTTCGCATTATTGTCATCACTATTGATTCCTTAACAAACATCTGTCACCATTTTCTTTAGAATAACTCTACAGATAAGCGTGCAGTGCCAAATATGCAACTAGGTCTTGGAAATTTACTTACTTTTAAATGGGATAAAAAAACAACAAGAGTTTTTCAAAACTATTAGGTGTATGCATTTAAACTGTCAACGTTTAGTCAATTTCAGGGTTCCATTGGTAGTGAGTAACCGTAATAAATAAATTGACAAAACATATTACAACTTTTAGTATTGTTGTTTTGGGGCAAATTAATGATTTTAGAAATTATCAAAAATCTCGGACTCTTTTTAATTAACAGAACAATGTATATCAACAGTTTGTTCTTTCATCTAATGCAGACGACCTGACAATGTCCATTTTAATGCAACATTGCTTACACATTCTGTGTAACCGTTTGAAAATGGTATGTAGTCAGTTTCACTGGTAAGCATATGGAGAAATATTCTTGCGGTCCTTAAGTTATTTTGAGGAGCATATATATTTCCAGTAATCCTTTTCATCTTCATTATCGTCATGTCTTGATAATCAACATATCTCATTCCATTCCGATATGAATTAAGTTATGGTGTTTAAATTAACCAACGAGTTGAAACCATACTCTATCTGTTTTGTAGCATGTCCATTTCAGCTCACTGCCATTCTCTAGCATCCAATAACTGATAGTTGTAGTACGACATTTATTCTGACACGTGTTATTTTCTATTAATTGATTTACACCTGTGCTATTACAAAGGGAATTTTCAGTGCTCATACTACAAAAAAAGGTTGCAAAACACCATTCATTGTTATTATTCAGTTGCCGTTTTGTTGAATAAAGATTATATCGTGATAGTATGCCTTTTTTCTTCAACATTATACTTTCTCGCATACGCATTTTTCTTGTTTGTTTTAATGGTATTCTCTCTCACATATAAATTAGTCTTAATTGATTATATGTTTTACTTTACTGTAAAACTTTAAATTATGCGTTTTAGAAGACAGTGCAAATATACTGACGGTCAATGAAAACGTATCAGTACATTATGTTGGTGTTAAATTGTATTTCTAAAGTAATTTATCATTATAAGTGCATATGTTGAAATTGAAGGATATTAATTAATAAATGCAAACAACTATTATCTCACAATTCCTAAACATGATGTATATTGTTCGGTTAAAGTCAGACGAGTAGAAAATAAATTCACACATCTTAATACCGGGGTATGTCCAACAGTTTTACCGTTCCTAGGAAATCATCCGACATCACATTATTCCAGATAACGCCGTGCCACACTTAGCTAGAGTTACAAGTGACGGTATCTTCATGGAATAACGTGACCTCGGGATGATTTCCTAGGAAGGTCAAACCGGTACTTTGTTTTCTACCCCTGTGACTTTAGTTGAACAATATACACCATGTTAAGGAATTTTGAGACAATCAGTGTTTGGTTTACAATTGTTAACTGATATCCTTTGATTTCAAAATATGCACTCATAAATTACTACAGCACTCTCATAAATTACTACAGCACTCATAAATTACTAGAGCAATTACATTTAACACCCATATAATCAATCTACTGGTGCGTTTACATTGACCGTCAGTATAAGTTTCTGTAATACTAATTCACCATTATGAACTTTTTGTTTATTCGAATCAATTAAGCTCATACATAAATATCACCTGCAATTACAAAACAGACATATCGCACTTAGCATGCTTAGGACATAAATAATGAATGCAATTAAAATAGGTTACGTTTTTGATGGATTGGTTAACATATTTATATATATCCTCATGTTTTAAATGTCGCTCAATGACACGCCCTTTTCGTTAAGAGTCTTGCATTTACGCCTTTGTGCCTTCAGACTGAAAACTTTCTTGACATCTGCTTTGTTGAATATTAAAAAGTAATTAAAGCCACACAGCTAGTACTCAGTGACTTGGTAGAACCCATAGCAACAAAAGAACAATTGAATGTTGTTTAACGGCTCATCAACACAGTATAGGTTTTATAGAGCCGCCCCAGAGAGAGTGGAAGGATACATAGGATTCCGGGAACCTGCCCTACTCTTATTATCGAATAGATTCCTATGGTTCTTTAACGTGCTCGAAAGATAGACCGATACACGGGACCGCCCGGTTTACGTCCCCATCCGACGGACGAGGCTAAGGTAAAGTGTCTTGCCCAAGAACACACGGACGGAACTCAGTGGACCACGGAGGATTGAACTGGGGCCTCCGGTTACAAATCCGCCGCGCTACCGACTACGCTACGCCAGCCCCCAACAAAAGAACAAACCATTAAGGGTACGACAAGACACGATTTAAGACAAGCATAAAACGCTAACGTCATATTCATTGAACCAGTGTGGTTGCAATACTACATTTGAACTAGTTTGCAAACTAATTATTTGGCATTTTACCATACTCACTACAGAACCAAGTTCAGACAAAATATGAAGATTTGGGGCCTCATGGAAGATTGAAAAGTTTCAAATGGGTTCTCTCGTTAAATTAAGTCTCGTTATTATTATTATTACTGATGCGTATGGCTTCTGTGAATAATTTATGAAACAGCCTAATATGATAATTTTAGTTCGGACCCATTAGGAACGATTAGGCTGTTACACTTTCTAGAAATGCCATGGTAGTATTGTTAGATGTTTCATCTAGCCCTAAACTCAGGTTGAGTGGTTAGTTGGATGATATTTTACGTCATTTTCAGCATATGTTAATGTATATAATAACGGTCGATTTGCTCGTGGTAGAGATAGACCAACCATTTTTTCCTAGGTAGAACTAGTACTGTATCCCTCCCGCCATCCGTAAACTCAGGAAATAGACAGACAGTTCATCGAATTACCAAAACATTTGCGATACATGTCCAGTGTTTAAGATGTTTAATTATTTCCCATACAGTCCCATCGACACAACACTTTATAATATGTTGAGCTCTTGCCTTGTATATTCCTTTATATTACATATGTGTCTGTGATTTGTATAGGAAATACTGGGAATAGAAAAGCTATATCTACTCGTTTGTATCTCCCAGTACGGAACATTGCTCGGCCTTTTCCGTCAGTGACGGGAATGCCAAATGACGTTCCGATTGATTTACGGACGTCGTCGTCAGATTCCGTCACTAGGAAATAACGATTACGGAAATTAACGAAGAGTTCTGATTCCACTTGTTTTGTTTGTATGACGGTCTCACACCTCTATTATTTTCCCTGAAAGCTCACGGACCTAGAGACAAAAGGAAAACAGAAAATAATTCTATTTTTTCTCAATTTTAGGCAATTTTTAATTTGAAAAATAGGCTTTTCTTTGCTTTAGCTTACATCTGCAGTGTAAAAGACAGATGATACAGAAAATCCCATGTTGATATGAGGTTTCATTCATATTTCAGAATTGTTTGACCGAAGCACCACATATTCAGCTAGATAGTGTATGAATTTTGTATTTTCCATAGGGTTCACAAAACATGAGCGAGAAAAAAACCCAACCTGGCTAACTTATATATTTTATTGTTTTAAATTACTGGTCTTGGCTATACTGAAGATATTAAACCAACAACAATGTCTGCTGCCCTGCTTTGAAGCTCAGATGTTGGAAAAGGCTGTACAGTAACCTATGGGAAAATTAATTGTGGTGTGAGACCTGAAGAGTAGCGAATTTTTCATCATAGTCCCACAGACGTTTTTTTTTAAAGCCCGTTATACACCTTGATTCAATTGATTTGTGTTTTAGTTTCAAAGTAATGATTTGTCAGAAAATTTCAACTAGTTGTTCGTACAGATGAAGAATGTGTTTGGCACATATTGTGTCCAGTATCATGCCCATATCAGGTATTTGATATAAATCTCATAATAACATTTTCGAGCAATTTGTGTGCATGTATGTATACTTTTTTGACAGCTAATAAAAACATGATGTTTTCTGGTGTATACATGTGCATTGTGTCAGAAGCCACACATGTTTATGTAAGGAAACATCACAGAGACAGCAGATATCTAATTTGATATATCTGATATCTCCCATATTGTTGATGTCTCAAATTTAAAGTTGTCAACAACTCATCTTTGTATGCCATACTGGACAGTGATCACATAAGTGATTGTTGTTGCTGCTGCTGTTGTTGTTGTTTCTTCCAACTATCAAGTTTCTGTTGGTGTTCTCCATATTTATTACAGAGACAAATAATGTTGCTGTTCTGTTTAGGTGGAATTTCTCATTATTGTATTTCTGTTATCTAGTCGAAATAGGTGCATTTCTTGTTTTTTTAAAAAAAATTACCGAAACAGTTACAGTTACAGCTTCAATTATTTTTTATTCTATATGGGGTATTTATGTCTTGTGTTGCATTTCCTGAAAGCAGGTGACACAGATCATGTTTGGGGAAATTTTCATGCAGATTGAGAGAAAAATGGCAGATATATTACAGAAATACTACATTTGGTGGCATTTCTTGTGTATTTTTATGTTAAAGGCACAATACCGCCAAAATTCAAGTGATACTCAGACTTTCATATCTTTTCATATACTCAGACCTAAGCTTATTTGGGGGTTAATTTGACATGTAGAATCTAAATGCATAGCTATTGACTGGTATACTTTAGACTTTTATCTTGTTACCATGGATACAGAAAGAAATGATATTTTTCCTATTAAAATTTCAGCAGTTGATCATTGAATACATATGTTTGATGCCATGATATGAACTAATATTATTTTAATCATAATTATAAGATAGCAGATGACAAAAGGGGATTGTGGTAAAAATCTCATGAAGATTGAGGCACAAATGGTGTAGTTATCACACAAATGCTACATATTATGAAAACATGTTTTGGACTTTTATTCCACAGCGGGAACTTGTCGAATCCACGCGTTACTTTCAATCACATACTCCTGAATCATTTCACTTGTAAATATGATAGAAGCATGCTTATGGTCTTATTTTATAGGTACTGCACATAGCTACTAAATGTTATGTTATGGATGATGTTGCTAAAAATATTTACTCTCTTCAGGTCTCACACCTCTATTATCTCCGCTGAAAGCTCACGGACCTAGAGACAAAAGGAAAACAGAAAATAATTCTATTTTTTCTCAATTTTAGGCAATTTTTAATTTGAAAAATAGGCTTTTCTTTGCTTTAGCATACATCTGCAGTGTAAAAGACATATGATACAGAAAATCCCATGTTGATATGAGGTTTCATTCAAATTTCAGAATTGTTTGACCGAAGCACCACATATTCAGCTAGATAGTGTATGAATTTTGTATTTTCCATAGGGTTCACAAAACATGAACGAGAAAAAAACCCAACCTGGCTAACTTATATATTTTATTGTTTTAAATTACTGGTCTTGGCTATACTGAAGATATTAAACCAACAACAATGTCTGCTGCCCTGCTTTGAAGCTCAGATGTTGGAAAAGGCTGTACAGTAACCCTATGGGAAAATTAATTGTGGTGTGAGACCTGACGTAACGTCGTCTTGGATGACGTAACGTCGTCTTGGCGTTCTCGTGCAAACTGGGGAAAAAAGGCGTGAATCATTAGAATTATTATATAACCTATAAATAGACGCGTTTTCATTGGCTAAAAAGTAATTTTTTAGAAAAAATATCTAGCGATATTGACTTGTTTTTTTGATATTGACCTGTTTTTTTGATATTGACCTGTTTTATATAATTGTTTTTTTGATATTGACCTGTTTTATATTATTGTAAATTGAGGGTTATATAATAAAACAGTTATGGACTTTTCAGCTGTTATACATGATGTTGATATGCACCAAAAAATCATTATTGACCTCGGCTATCGCCTCGGTCAATAATGATTTTTTTGGTGCATATCACATCATGTATAACAGCTGAAAAGTCCATAATTGTATAATATTAACAAAATATCATTTTAAATTATGTAATATATAGTTTAATAACTAGTGTTTTTGAGATACTGAAAATATCTCCATCGGTAGAGAAATGGCCCCGATATAAGAACTCGTTCTCCGCACTCGTTCTTATATCGGGCCATTTCTCTACCTCGGGAGATATTTCCCGTATCTCAAAAACACTGGTTATTAAACTCTGTATACACTATAAGGCACTTTATCTATTCTGAATAATAATGATTATGATAGATACTTACCACAATATATTGCCGGAGACGAGTGTACAGCCTATTAAAACCAAGACAAATGAAGTAAAATAATCCATATCAGTCGTAAATAAAATAAAAACCTAGCTCCGCTTAAATTCACGTTTAAATGCGTCAGCTAGTCATTTCTGAGGTTAAGTTTTGCGAACATATAAACACCGTGTAAAGAACCTATACTTTGATACAAACATATTATACATGTGTAATTATAGATATACATAAATCAAAGGGGTGGCGAAAAAGTTCGAGATTCAAATGAGTAAATGCAGATGTAACCGCACAGAGACACATTTTCACAGATTAGCAAATGTAGGAAGTTTCCACATGATGACTTAGAACGTTAGTTAGTTGGTTGGTTGAAAGGACATTTTGTTGGCTATATATTACGGTCGAATTTTATTGAATAAGGCAGATCATTCTCACCTTTTCCTGGAAAGAACCAGTACTGTATATCTCTCGCATCCGAAAGAATTGTCACTGTTTCACTCATTGAATCAGAACGTTGGATATGCAACGGCGTTAGTTACGTATATATATATGCTTATTATAATTTGCGTTAACATGCACGTAATTCAATGCACTGATAATAAATACTTAATTATCCCCATTTAGATGGGGATGTTCCCCGAGCTAATTATTTTGTCTATGTTTCTCAACTTATTCGTTTCTCTAGAGCTTGTAGTCATGTTGAGGAACTACAAAGCTACTACAACAAGGTACCGTTACCATAAACTTCGAAAAACCATTGCAAAATTGTATTATCGTAACCCTGATCTAGGCCTACTTCTAAAATATAAAAGTAATTTAAGAACTCTTCTGCGACAAGAACTATCACAACCTGACTTGTATGGTGATGTGATTTACAAGCTTCGTAAAATTATTGCATGGTCATAATCACTTTCATACAATCTTTATTAAACTTGTTAACAAGTTTATCAAAAGAGGTTAGGACCCAATCGTTTTGCATCGCACTGCATGTTTAGTGGTTGACCCATTTACAGTTCGCCACTATGCTTTCCTCTTTGATTTTGCGATGACCAGACAGACTGTGATGACGTCTATCTAAATCATTACAGGACGGTAGCGTTTGATGTTTGTCTTTAATATTATCTTGTCGTATCCCTAACGGTTTCTGTCAAGTCATTGAGTACTTACTTTGTGGCTTTCTAGGCTTTTTTTATATTATATATAGATGGTCATTGATGTGTTTTACTTATATTGCCTATTAATGTTGCCTTGTTTGTTAGACATTATAACATGGCGGGATATTGTTATTTCCACTGTCCCGTTTAATTGGATGACAACAGGGTAAGAATGAGGTTTGGTGCACCCTAGAACCTGGTTTAAACCCCCAGCGCCCTTTTTTCCACTGACCGTTTCAATGCGGTAGCTCTATTGTCAACCCTTGTCTTATCTTGCCTTGTATTCATCTTTATATAGAGTTGTTCTTTGTTTCTTTGTGTGTTTGTGGTTGACTGTCGTCCTTGAATGCTACTTTTCCTGTTCGATTTTAATATCTTCTTTTTTGTGCCCCGTGTGGTTGCCGGGGTAGAATACAACCACTGCAAACACACCGTCACATGCAGAGGTGTAGGACCCCCCCCCCCCCCCCCCACCACCCCCCACCCCCCACACACAATTCATATTCATTTTGTCATTTTTTGTTCATGCTCATTAAAGGTCTTCATCATGACCCCTGCATTGTTTCAGGTGCCATCTCGCTCACATCACTAAGAGCAGTGGCAGAAAAAAAAATAAACGTGGCTCCAGCGTAATTGGAGTTTTTACGATAGAATTTGCAGCAACTCTGCAGTTCAGGGTGAGAAGGTTCTAGGCCCATTTTCCATATTTTATCTCGATGTACATGGAAGATGAGCCTGGTATGTTCATGCCTGTTAGGCGCCATATAACCTGTAATGTGTTGGTGCGCCTTAAAACCCCAATTCAATTCAATTCTTTTTTGTATTTTTTTGTAGTTCAGTCACTTTGTATATGTTGCTAGTAATATTGTTATGTTTAATACATGTATACATTATATCATATCTGCAATACCATTATTAAAGCATCACACATGCGTAGTCTGAGAATGCTCCGATGACTAATACGTTTTTCAAATGCCCAGTTTTGCCTGTTTTGAAACACGATATCAACTGCGCCGGTGATTCCACGAGCTCAGCGTTTTCTGTTTATGAGCAAACAAACCTAATTACATCGACTGTATCACAATTGTCATAATAAACTGATTAATTAATTTAGTTTCAGTTAACAACAGTATATGTGATTTGCAACAAAGACCGCATGGATTCAATTGCTGTAAGTTCTCGATATACCTTCTGAACACCCCTCTTGCCTAAGGGTGAATAAGGCTGAGACTTGACGTCTGCTATAAATAACACTGTCGTTCTCTGAACATGCGACATACTTACGTATGCTTCACGTAAACGTTAATGTAGCCAAACACAGTCGGAAACAGTTGCGTCATTGTTCAAGTGCATCTGAATTCATGTTTGTATTTTTATTAATGACAATTAGTGTCGTGTGCTAAAACGAACGTTAAAGGGACACATGGCAATCTTGATTTTTCAAAAACTCGCGGCGTCCCGTTAGTTTTTCTACATAACATGAATTTTTTTCAATCATTAATATAAATTATAAGAATAGTATAAAGCAACTTGGTTTTTGCATATTATTAACTAACGATTAAATTGCACCAATAATATATGTACACATTTAGTAGAATAACGAAGAAAATTGTAATCTCAAACTTTTATTGAATTACTTGCAAGCAGTTTTAATGTCGAAATGGTACAAGATTAATAAATGGAGGTGCTAAATTTAATGCTTGATATAAAACTCAAGATTGCCATGTGTCCCTTTAATGTGTTAGTTTACAGTTTAAAGTAGTGATTGTGTATCCATGAAGACGCACAGTAGATTATATGGGTGTTACATTTAATTGCTTAAGTCATTTATAATAATACGTGCATATTTTGAGATTGAAGGATATGAATTAACAAATGCAGACTCTGATTGTCTCAAAATTCCTAAACATGAAGCATAATGTTCAATTTAAGGCACACGGGTAGAAAACAAAAGTCACACATTTTTATACCGGTTATGGCCAACCATTTACCGTTCCTAGGAAGTCATCCCGACGTACGTTACATTATTCTAGCAAGATAACACAAGGCCTCACTTAGCTAGAATTTTGTTGCTGAAACAATGTGACTTCGGAAAGATTTCCTTGGAAAGGTAAAACGGCTGGCCATACCCGGTATTAAAATGTGTGAATTTTGTTTTCTACCCAGGTGATTTTAATTGAACACCATGTTTAGACAATCAATATTTGAATTTGTTAATTAATATCCTTCAATTTCAAAATATACACTAGATTAGAATTAGGTGAACGCTTAAATGGACACATGGCAATCTCGAAGTTTTTACCAAGCATTAACATGTGTGTGTGTGTAATTCTAAGGTTTATAGTCCCTCCACCAACTAATATAACAAGCCCCAAGCATTAACATTTGCGTCTCGATGTATTAAACCAGTATCATTTTGACTTTAAAACTGCTTGCCTATATAGAGGATCTGACATGAGTTGTCATTTCATACAAAATTTTATTAAACGAGTTCAGGAATGTGTTATTAAGCGAGCCTCCGGCGAGCTTAATAACACATTCCTGGACGAGTTTATAACAAATTTGTATGAAATGACAACGAGTGTCAGATCCTTTTTATCACATGGCTCAAAAACGACAAGAAACTACACATTATTGCTTGTGGTGAATCTACATACGGCGGACTGTTACCTTCACAACATCGCCGATTCAGTGCTATATCCACGGACTCCACGGACTAAACGGGTGTTCCGGGACATTGACTAGACGAACGTACTGACACTGCACTTGATTCGGTCGCCTTGTATTACACTTATAGGTTATTTAACAGTGTTCTGTACAATACGGATATATATTTGGACGAGTACACAGCTTGGAAAATCATATTGGACGAGCCGCTAGGCTCGTCCAATATGATTTTCCAAGCTGTGTACTCGTCCAAATATATATCCGTATTGTACAGAACACTGTTAAATGATCTTTTTATTCTATACCTAATTTATACGTCCAATCGTATAAATGAATGACAATAATGATCCGGTGACAACAGGAGCTTTATCGTAACGCTTTATCTAGAGCGCCTGTCGATTCAGACTTTCATTCGGAACCTTTTCACGCGCTTCGGTCTTTATCATAGGTTTAACATGGGACCTGTGAATCGTACAATACGAAAAGAATACGGGTTATTTTGTACGCGCGTGCGTCCCGATACGGGAATATATTGTACGGTCACGTGATTCGAATGAGCGTCTACGATTGGACGTATAAATTAGGTATAGAATAAATTGTTAATATTATACAATTATGGACTTTTCAGCTGTTATACATGATGTGATATGCACCAAAAAAATCATTATTGACCGAGGCGATAGCCGAGGTCAATAATGATTTTTTGGTGCATATCAACATCATGTATAACAGCTGAAAAGTCCATAACTGTTTTATTATATAACCCTCAATTTACAATTATATAAAACAGGTCAATATCAAAAAAACAATTATATAAAACAGGTCAATATCAAAAAAACAGGTCAATATCAAAAAAACAGGTCAATATCGCTAGATATTTTTTCTAAAAAATTACTTTTTAGCCAATGAAAACGCGTCTATTTATAGGTTATATAATAAAAGGAAATACGTAATGGGTATATTATACGGAATACAAGCAGTTCTATGTGATAAAATTAAATAAAAAATGAGATTGCATTTTTTCTTCTGATTATGACATAGGTTTAAATATATTACTGGTACTGACATAGGTTTAAATATATTACTGGTGCAATATTATTAACAATCAGTAATGTGCTAAAATAATATGCTTTATAATATTCGTATAATTAATAGTTATGATTGAATAAAATCAAGTTATGAAGAATAACTAACGGGACGCTTGAGTTTTAACAAAATCAAGATTGCCGTGTGTCCCTTTAATGTAATTTCCATAGAAATTAACATGTGTGTGTGTGTGTGTGTGTGTAATTCTAAGGTTTATAGTTCCTCCTCTAACTAATACAACAAGCCCCAAGCATTAACATTTGCGTCTCGATGTATTAATCCAGTATCATTTTGACTTTAAAACTTCTTACCTATAATTAAATAAATAATGAGATTTCATTTTTTCTTCTGATTAAGACATATCATTTTGACTTTGAAACTGCTTGCCTATAATTAAATAAAAAATGAGATTTCATTTTTTCTTCTGATAATGACATAGGTTTAAATATATTACTGGTGCAATATTATTAACAATCAGTAATGGGCTAAAATAATATGCTTTATAATATTCGTATAATTAATATTTATGATTGAATAAAATCAAGTTATGAAGAAAAACTAACGGGACGCCTTGAGTTTTAACAAAATCAAGATTGCCGTTTGTCGCTTTAATGTAATTTCCATAGAAATTAACATGTGTGTGTGTGTGTGTGTAATTCTAAGGTTTATAGTTCCTCCACCAACTAATACAACAAGCCCCAAGCATTAACATTTGCGTCTCGATGTATTAATCCAGTATCGACTTTAAAACTGCTTGCCTATAATTAAAAGAAAAATGAGATTTAATTTTTTCTTCTGATTAAGACATATCATTTTGACTTTGAAACTGCTTGCCTATAATTAAATAAAAAATGAGATTTCATTTTTTCTTCTGATAATGACATGACATAGGTTTAAATATATTACTGGTGCAATATTATTAACAATCAGTAATGTGCTAAAAAATATGCATTATAATATTCGGATAATTAATATTTATGATTGAATAAAATCAAGTTATGAAGAAAAACTAACGGGACGCCTTGAGTTTTAACAAAATCAAGAATGCCGTGTGTCCCTTTAATGTAATTTCCATAGAAATTGTCGGTGATTCGAACACATTCATGTCTGGTAAAATAAATTCTCATTACATCATGATGTGCCATGTTCTATCCTCAAAACAGTAAACAATAATTCCGTGAAGAACAATCAATGAACGTATTGCACATAGCCATGCACGCTTTGCATATCATTGTCGTGATGTGTGGTTCGTTTTATTTTTTGTAATAACTTTTATGTTTTATCTAACATAGTCTCTTGTGATGGGGTCTGTAAAAGGATTTAAACTGTCAACGAATGCATAATTTATTTGCATTATTTTTATATCCTGTGCAAACTGAATTTGGTTTAACGGCGCATCAGCTCAAAATGGGTATACGGCGTCAGAGGAATGAGACTTTCAGGCTCACCCTCTATTTACATGCAGCCCCGATCATTGTTTTCTGCCACCACTCAAGAAGCACCTGAAACAAGACATGATGAAGATCGCTAATGAACATGACACAAATGACAAAATACACATGACTGAATGAATGAATTAATGGTATTTTACAGCACGTTGACACATAAATAGGTCATATTGTGCGCAAAAACCGACGAAAGATGAAACAATAAAGTAGTAATTAAAAATTAATGTAAATATATAAAGATAAAACTATTAAAAAATATTGATATGGAAGTAATATAAACTATATATGTAACTCAACAAATGCCCGTCAACGGGTATATATGCCCGTCAACGGGTATATAAACAATTAAATATATATAGGAACACATTATAATGATTTATATAGCCTGATTTCTTTTAGGAAATCTAAAACAAGACTAAAATCTATAGTATCAAATAAATCTTTCATATTATTAACAGTGTAGTACTTTTGACGCATAGGATCAAAGTCTACACATTCCAACAATATTTGTTTGACCGTTAACGGTGCAAAGCAGGGAATACATTCTGGTAATTGCTCAGCTTGTAATAAAGATGAATGAGTATAACGTGTATCCCTATCCTGCACCGGGCTAGGACAACTGCTTCTCGACGAATGGGTCTACTAGAAGAACGCCATTCTCCAAGTAACGGTTTAATTGAATGGAGTTTATTGTTAACTGACAAACCCCAAGCGGCTTGCCAAGAGTTACGAATAAATGTGTTAATACACTTTTTAAAACCAGTATAAGGTAATTTAGCATTAGATATATGTAAACCTAATGCTGCTTTACCAGCACTATCAGCTCTATTATTACCACGTATTCCACATGAATTCGGAGAAATTTTACCGCTCTGTCTGGATAAGCAGTGGCCCTGTTCTTGCCCAGGAACCACACGTGGCATACCCTGTGTACACAGACTTATGTAGATTATATTATGTTGATGCTATGTAATGTTTATAAGGATTTCAATATTTTATTTACCCATTTAGAGCATCATACTTAACGGATAACATTTGTTTGAATGGTGTTTTACGTCACTTTTAGCACGTTTTAGGCCGTATATGACGGTCGATGTTTTTGTGGCGGGTATATCTTTATTTACACTGTCCCGTTTTATTGGGATGACAGTAGGATAAGGGTGAGGTTTGGTGCACCCTAGAACCCCCAGCGACCTATTTTGCCACTGATCGTTTCAGTGCGGTAGCTCGATCTATTTTCAAAACGGGACAGTATAAATACAGATATATTATGTATGTATATTGTTAGCAAACCGTTAAGGGAAGGACAAGACCAACATCAAACGCCACCGTCCTATGAGGATTTAGGTAGACGTCATCTGTCCGGTCCCCGCACAATACAAGAGGAAAGTGCTGTAAATGGATCAACCATTAAACATGATGAACACCCCGCAACACTTAGTATTTGTTTAAATTTATATAGATGATAAAATATATTAAAAGTTAAATATGTTTTAACTGAAAGAAGTCGAGCAAAGCTTATGCAACTGTGTATCGACATATTTTAACCTTTGGGACAAAGAGTCTTATGTACTAAGATAAAATACAATCTTAATTTGAACAAAAAAACATCGGACTAAAAAATAATTTGAAAATAAAAAATGTTTCGTTTTTAAATGTATTGAGTATACACTGATGACCTTGGGCGTGAAAATAGCACAGCTCCATGAACACACTGTTTGTTTGCCAAGTTCTCATATTTATCTTTAAAGGTACATACCAATCAACTATCCTCCGGGGACCAGCGTTTGAAACAGTATTTTTTATAAGACAAACACTATTCTTCCGCGTAGATAGAGTTATTTATCACATAACTTCCATGGTGAGAATTCGACACGAACATCCATTTTCATATTATGTGGTATGTAAACATGTGTAACACAACATGATTTTTTTGTTGATTAATTGGTCTTAAAATGAATTACATCTGTTAAACCACGCAAATGTTGTTAACTGAAACTGTTTGATTTTTTATTAATTCATCCGAATTTAAATGGTGAACTTATTTTATGTATACCTTATAAATTACTCTCATAAAGTAATGCTTTGTTTGATGTGGGAAGTCATAAATCAATTGTATGGAAATACAAAAGAACACCAGTATGGAAATTGTCAGTTATATTTAAGAAATGACGAACTTATCAAATAGTAATAGCATTTATTTTTTACAATAAATGATATATATATTTTCACATGAATTTGCAAAAATGTATGACGTTTGTATAACTGTCTGATGCTTTTTGAAAGCGTCATCTGATCAGACTACACCAATTACCAACCAATCAGCGGGCGGGGGCAAAAGTTCCAGGTAAAATTCGGAGCTATTACACAGAATCTCTTAATTTTGATTGGTTGACAAGGTCAACAAACCAAAATATCTTGCTAAAAAATTAAAATTCGACTTTTGAAGAGTACTTATAATGGTTAAACCATACATGTGTGCAATGTATTCCTAATTTGTTGCAAAATCGAAAAAATAAGTATATTTTACATTTTCCTCATGTTTCTACATGCAAGTAGCAGCTTTTTCAAAACATACTCGATGTATGGTTTTTGTTTGGTGTTTTGATAAAACTAAGACAGGTCTTTCGAAACAAAGTAGCCAAAAATATAGCTTATATAAGGTAACTTAGTATAGAGATTAGAGCTATAATGTACGTCTATGGTAAATGAATTGGTGTAGTATGACCATCTGGAGAGACTCCAATTGGGAAGATAAGTCGCATAACGGTTAATGCGTTATATATGCTTTTAGCGTGATAACGAAATTTACGTATACTTTAATAGATCATTATACTCGTATATTTACAGGTACCCTGGTAGAGATTAAGTTTACATAAAACATGTATTTATAAATAAATTTACATTGATGTATACCTTATACATTACACTCAAAAAAGTTACGCTTTTTTTGATGTGGGAAATCATAAACAATTGTATGGAAGTACAAAAAAAGCAATATTGAAATTGAAATTGTCATTTATTTAAGAAATGACGAACTTATCAAATAGTAATAGCATTTATTTTATACAATAAATGATATAAATATTTTCACATCAAAGGTGTGGGGAACTTAAAACGCCAAACTTGCCAAACGCAATACCCTTTGTTTGATGTGGGAAATCATAAACAATTGTATGGAAGTACAAAAAAATACCAGTAAGCAATATTGAAATTGAAATTGTCATTTATTTAAGAAATGACGAACTTATCAAATAGTAATAGCATTTTTTTTCTTTCAATAAATGATATAGATATTTTCACATGAAAGGTGTGGGGAACTTAAAACGCCAAACTTGCCACAAGCAATACCCTTTGTTTGATGTGGGATTCGTTTGATGTGGGAAATCATAAAAATGTGTATGGAAGTACAAAAGAACACCAAATTGAAATTGTCATTTATTTAAGAAATGACGAATTTATCAAATAGTAATAGCATTTATATTTTACAATAATTGATATCTTTATTTTCACATCAAAAGTGTGGGGAACTCAAAACGTAAAATTGCCAAAAGCCATACCCCATTCGTAACGTGTACGTGTAAATTATAATACAAGTCTGAATTGCAAGGTCAACAGTATGTCAAGTTTAAAGTTAGAACGACCAGAATATTGAACATGCCAGCGTAAAATATATTGATTGTATATATAATCACATGCTAATATGCGCTGTGGTGAACAAGATTGTCATAAAATTAATTATACAATCACTTCAGTAAAAAACGCGGAGTACCAACCATAATGCCATACCAGATGCCCTTAGCACTATGTTACAGAAAATACGCATATGCAATGTGCATATGTGTTCACCGGCACTATGTGGTCAAGTAAATAACATAACAACTAACTACACAATCAGTTCTGTTAAAACACTGTGTCCCGATCACGATACCATACCAGATGATTACCGCTTGTGCCCTCCGTGCTTAGTAAAACAACATATGAATTTAACTTAAAAATTCACATTATTATGGCAAGGTATCTAATCACAATTACTCCTTTTATGTAACAAGTTTCAACATGACGACCCACCAGATACCCTCAGCACCATGGTACATAATATTCCGTAAGTAAATAGTAACATATCATGTCATGACAGCATCACAGTTCACAATGTGGTGAAGTAAATAATCCTCATATCCTGTGTAAAGCACGAACATATCAAGTACAAAATAATGATCTTCCAACATGACGACCTACCAGATCCCCTTAGCACCATGGTACAAAACATGTAGAAGTAAGTAAATACACATAGCATTTGACGCACATACCAGATGCCCTTAGCACCATGGTACATAACATTCAATATTAAATAAAATGTAACATGTCATGTCATGACAGCATCATCATTCACATTGTGGTGAAGTAAATAATCCTCATATTCTTTGTAAGGCACATACTAACCAAGTACCAAAACATGATCCATGCCAGATGCCCTTAACACTACATGCCCGCGTCGCCATGGTAGTTAAACGACCTTAAATGGGGTATCACAAACGGAGGACCGGAATTCTAATATAGCTTTTATATGTTGACGAAGACCAGCGACCCATCTGCTGACTTTTTTCCTCTGTCACCACCATTAATGCCGCAGTAGTGGCCGCACTGATTCTAAAACTGTGTCCCTTGTAACGTTCTGTGTTACATCCAGCCAAATTCAATAACACATTTCAGTTGTTGCCAAAAGATTGACTTGTGACTGGGGAATTATCCATAAAAGAGAACAGAGGACCATCTTTTGAATTTCGAAGTTGGAAATAGTCCCATAATGAACGGACTGGGCATAATTGGATACCAGACGTGTTTGCATGAATCAGAAGAATCTGTAATTTACTTTTATTATGTTTGTAATCTGTCATGGAGAGTTTAAATGCCGTTGGAATTGCAGATGTGGTGTACGTAAACTGAATTTTATTGACATATATGGTGTGTCTACCAACATGAGACGTAAAGGGAGTAAATACATCGCCTTGAGTAACACCCGAGTAAAATATGAATTGTAGATGTGTATCAAAGAGACAACAAGATCTTTTCATATTTGTGGTGTAATGGGTAACCCAGAATCACACGTTGAACTCAAGATCTGGAAACCTTACATACATTTGTTAACAACAAAGTTCTGAGTCGGATCCGGAAATACAATTGATTTTGTGGAAATAACCAAGCAGACAAGTAAGTAGAGACAGTTGTTGCTGCTAATTGTAAATTGAAGCAATAGGCCATAAACAAGACAGTATCATGATTGAAAAAGGAAATAGCATCTATGTTGCTCGAGTTCGGCATCTACTTCATTTAAATCAGTAGACTCGCCTCCTCTACCGCCACCTGCTCAGACAAAACAGTAGAGATAATTGCTACTGTTAAGTGGAAACTGAATTAATATGCTAAAACAATACAACCTCCTCGATTGAAATATGAAAGGGAACCTTTTGTTTAACGTAAGTTCTAGAATGTGCTTCTTGGATCTATAAAAGGGAAAGCTTATCAGATAGTACCTTGGAAACACCAGGGACATTCAACGCTTGAAAAAGGATGCTGTGTTTCATGGATTGTATCACCATACGTCGTATAAAGGACATGATTGTCTTGTTTTTAGAGGTTTGTTTGTTTATGATATGAACAACAACCAGGTTGTCAGTATGGAAACGCATATATTTGTTCCCTAATCTTCCGGACCAAAAGTCCAGGGCTAGCACAATAGGGAAGAGTTCTTGAAGCGTGATATGAACCAAGGACCATTATGTTGCAGGCCATTCCCCTGCCAACCAATGGTGTTATAAATAACCCTCACAACCGAGATTACTAGCATCGATGTAAAAGCTGAGAGTTTTAGACGTACCCCCTCGACCTGACTGAAAAAGTGACTTGCCATTAAAATACTCAGCAAAACAAATCCATGCCCTGAAATCAAGCCTAGCCTCCATTGTGTAAAAAAGAGTAGGATAATGGACCTTTGGAAACGGCCGAAAACGACACATACGAAATATTGCAGTCTCGGTTTGATTGAGACTGTTCATGAGAAATAGTGAAATATGCTAGCTACCGCTCACGCCCTCTAGCCCCGGGTTGAGCAGAACTCAATATTAATAAAATCAATAGTACACAATTTTAACCATCCCGAAGATGGCATGCATATGGCGGTGGACATGGAATATCTTTCTTCCCCATGTCGTACGGCGTATGGTCCCAGTATCTAATAAAATTAAATGCCCCGAAGAGCGAAATAAACATAATAGAATTTAGTAGGGAGCAGCGGTTATGAAGCCAGCATATCACAAGTAACAATCAAAAGACTAAATTAAAAAGTAGACAACATATCCTATAAGTGGTTAAACAATACCCAGAGCCTTTAATCGGCCGGAGTAGTGGAACCACTGAATCGAAAAAAATAAAGTTCATATAGTATTTGTTCCCTTGTATTGATAACCTTATCCATTGGCGGCCGGATTTCCATTGACATAGAGTCAATTTCTATACTTACAAATGATAAAGTAGTTCTTGGGAGAACTATTTTTTCCTGTATAATGGGTATAGCAATGTACTTGGCAAGATTTAGGAATTGCTCAATAGCCGTAGAAGCGATGTCATAATTTAGACCCCTTGTGATGGACGGTCATCCGGTGTCATTGCATTTGAATGCGTCGCCTGCTGATTACAGCTTGTCAACGGCTTGATCGTCTTGCAGCGTTAAGCAGGAGGTTATTGAAAACGATAGAATTGTACAAATAACCGTATAAGAAGAAGTGTGTTATATAACTCGTAACTGTAAACATGTGGTGCAATTATTGAACTAAACTGACACTATTTATCGCAATATATATAATATTTATGAATAAACCCTTTGTAACTTTAATTGTATTGTAAATTGTACATTGTGAGCTCATAACAGTATTTTCTATTATGTTTGACCATGTTGACTACTTGTAAACTATAATTATAAGGTGACTTATAGGTCCGTTGGGCCGGGTGTTTCTCTATGCATTTGTATTAAATGTTTGTTATTTCCGTATACACATGTCACTATAATAAAATATTTACCTACTTACTTACTTATAAGATAGAGCATTGTATGACTAAGGAGACACAATAAGGGCTGAGACTTGTGTTACGTGTTTGTAACGACGAACCGGATCTTATAGATATCGACATGTGTGCACTTACGTTCACGTATATACATACATAATTATATAGTTTATATACTCACAACCCTTGTACACGTGAATACAGTATTCGTGTGTTATGAATTAAAAGACATGCACTGCATATACATTTTCGCAATATGAATTATAAATCCGTCATCATAACTTAATTATTACATGTAATTATCTAATCATTGTACGTGTTAATTGAATATGCTACCAACATATACACAAACCAGCAAGTATGATTTCAATTAATTGTTTCGCCCCTATAAAAATACGCCAACCAATCCAAATGTCATATCAATTTGTTCTTATTCTGCAGTTGTTGGATACAGCTGTCGCACGCATGTACATGTCAGTTATATTTATGACGCAAACCAACGGTTCTGACAGGTTATAATTACCTCATAAATGTATACATCATACATGTCATATAACCGTGACTACAACACTTGTTCTATATATTCGTGGGATATAGCTATACCGTTTATTTACTGGGGATAAACCCGGTATCAACGCAAATGGATTCTCGACGAAAACCAGTCACGGTTGCACGACGAAAAGTCAATACTGCCTGTATTATGTAGTTGTTTGGCATGCCAATGCCATTGTATAAATCTGTAATGATGTCCTGATGATTGTAATTCTAATGTCACGGTTTCTCCCTATCAGTGTCACCGATTTTCTACTACAATTACAGGATTGATTACTGGAGGGAATCGTAGATACCAGTAGGTTTGATAGTGTGATGGAGGTTTCTTTTGAGGAAGGATCTTCCATATGCATAAAGGAAGTAGATGTTAGTACATCTATGACGAGTCCACCTTAAAGGGACACACGGCAATCGCGTTTAGACAAGCTTAGTTGTTTTACATAAAAAATGCATTTGTTTAATCATTAATATTAATTATAATAATAGTATAAGGCAAATTGTTTTTTGCATATTACTAACTGCTGATTATATTTCATCTGAATATATTCAAACCCATGGTAGGATAACGAAGAAAGATTGAACAATCAACATTGTATTTAAAGTCAAAATGATACTGGATTAATAAATCGAAAGGCTTATTGTAATGATCAACCAGGGGCTAGAGGGCTAGAGGACAAAAAAAGGTAGCAAGCATTTTTCACTACTATTTATGAGCAGTCTCAATCATACCGAGACTGCACTATTGTTTAGATTTATCGTGTTCGGCGATTTCCAAATGTCTCATGTCATGCTCTTTCTCCCTTTAACGAGTGCACCCGTAATACAAACTTGTAGTATGTTGGTTACACTACAATGGCATACATATGAAATATCAAAAAAAATATAGACAAGCCGCATGAATTGATGTATGGAAAGCCGTATTGACTTTTATTAATAACATCATTTGGTGATATTACCCATTATAATAGGCGATATCAACAAAGGGTGTTTACAAAGGCAATACGACACCCCATAACGATGGTTTAAATTGTTCTCCTACTGAACAGTAGGCAGCTAAGTGTACGCACGTAGACTCATAAAGTTGGCGTGAATCACACTATGTATCGTTTCCGTGTATGTTAAATGAATAGTTTTATGATCAATTCCGTAATTTGATTCAACTGTCTATATTATTGGTTTTCCTGTCCTTGTGACTTTAGACGCATTGTCTAGCCGCTTATGTACATGATGAAAACCACAGAGAATAATGTTTGCATCTGCTAGTTAGACTCCGAAAAGAGAAAAATCGTCGTTGAGTAACCGTTACATTAAACATGTTGCCGTCGCGATGCCGTGACACTTTCAGGGAGAAACAGTGACATGCATTTTTTTTTTAAAACTTATTTTTAACCCTATGACAAACAATATGAACTATTTATTATTTTCTACTGGTTTGTATGCATGTTTTGATAAAGCATAATGTTATAATGGCTATACGTTTTTGCAGTTTTTAAGAATTTTTCATTTTATAAACTGATGTATAAAATGTGGTTTATACAGAAACTATGAAAAACACTTTTATTAAACATAATTAGTTATATATAAGGATGTATTTCGCGTGAAAAAACTCTCTAAAAAGCAAAATGATTACCATTTTTATTCAAAATTCATGTTTGTAAACAGACATAGTTGAGAATAATTGACTATTCGTGGCGAAACCGATACCACTGTCGATGAGCAGCCATGTCGAGAATCCATTTGCGCTGTTACCGGGTTTACACCCAGTGTTAATAGCGTTTTGTGAAATGGTGTAGATAAAGTCAACAATCGAAATATAATATACATGTAACTATAACCTATAACACTTAAACCGAGCTTGTAGGATATATCTGTCCCATATATTTACATGTCATATAGCTATGACCTAAACTACTTATTTGTGGGATATAGTTGTCCCATTTACATGTCATATAGCTATAATGACATAAACTACTTTGTTGTGGGATCAAGCTGTCGCATTTACATGTCATATAGCTATGACCTAAACTACTTATTTGTGGGATATAGCTGTCCAATTTACATGTCTATAGCTATGACATAAAGATTTTTTGTTAGAAAAATCATTCGTGTCAAACGGCACTTATATACATTGTTGCTAAATGGCTCAAGGAAATAGATTCAGGAAATGTTGTAGACACACTTTTCTTAGATCTTTGTAAAGCCTTTGATTTGGTCGATCACGAAATCCTTTTGTTAAAAGTAAAACTGTAACATTTTTTAGAAACATCAATTAACTTATTTGAGTCTTATCTTTTAAAGAGAAGCCAAGTAGTTAAGATAGGCGACTCAATTTCAAATGCTCTTCCTGTTATTTCTAGGGTACCTCAATCTAAAACATGTAATAATCTTGTGTCCAAAATTAATCTATTGAAAAGGATTTCTTATAACTTAACCTACGAATTGAAGAAATTGCTCTATAACTGTTATATTATGTCTACATTTGATTATGGTTGTATAATATGGAGGCAAACAAATACGTTCTCTATAAAATCCAAAAGAGGGCCGCACGAATCGTTCATTATGATTTATAAATCACTTAACCATTTATCTCCGGATTACATAACCAATTTAATAACCTTCTCTTCAAATTCACGTTTTAACTTAAGACCTGCTGCTAGGCAGGATGTAGCTCATTTAAAACCTAGAACAAATATTCTTAAACGTACTTTTAGATATTCGAGAATGGTAGTTTGGAACATGATTCCCGTTGACATACGAGCTTCACATTCTTTAATTACATTTAAGATTAAATACAAATCCTTTCTTTTAATGAAAGAATGAAAATCCATGGTATTTTTTAACCTTACATTACAAGTATGATACATGTGTCTGTCTGATTGAAGTTATATAATGATGCATGTACTGTCCTATCTTTCACTATATGCATTTAGTGTAACATTGTGTCGTTTTATAGATGACCATATTGTAAACAAGACTTGTATTTTTTGTAAATGCTATGTCTTAATAGGTTACCTTCTTGAAATAAAGTTATTATTATACCCACCTTTTTGTGAAAACCCCCCCAGGGTATATTGAAATCGCCTCCGTGTGTCCGTCCGTCCGTTACCGCATCTCCTCCTAAACCGTTGAACGAAATTCAACCAAACTTAGGGTATGACTTTACCGTATGATGATGCAAGAGCAACATTTTGGCTCCGAGCCAAGGGGCCCTCAGTGGGGGTGGTGGGGCTTGTGGGGGCGGGGAGGCAGGGGCAAAAGGTGTCTCAAAAGGCACTAAAAAATCAAATACATTGTCATTTTTCTATATTCTTACACATAACTTGAAAGATAAACAACATATCAAACGATGTTATTATTTCGCAAACTCGTACGTCTGCCCGGGGGCCCAGAGTGGGTGGGGCGGGTGGGATTTATTTTATTTTTTATAAATATGTCTCAAATGAAACATTATGATGATGGCTCCGCACCCATTGTCCCTCAGGGGGTCAAAAGGTCAAATACACTAAAAAATCAATTACACTGTCATTTTTCTATATTCTTGCACACAACTTGGTCTATGTAATCGTCTATGAAAGATACACAACGTATCAAACGATTTTATTTTTTCGAACTAGGACGTCTGCCCGGGGGCCCAGGGTGTTTTTTTGTGTGATAATTATGTCTCAAATGAAATATTGTTACGAGCTGGTAGCGTTTAACGTTTAAATAAAATGGACTCCGAGGAAAATTAACTTATTTGGACATCCTATTGATTATCTAACTATTGAAAACTAAGGGGTAAACAACAAAGTATAAATCAGAAGTAAGTTTCCCTCTCTTTATTTATATCTTAGTAGGAAAACATATAACGTGGAATTATCAGTAATATATAACAAATATAACAACTTTCCTTAATAAATTATAATACTCTCTTTGACTAGAAATACTCTTTAAGTACTTAATCCCTAACAATATGCTGATAAATATTATAATCTCTATATTAAATATTTATATCAATTCAAAACCTTCTAATAAAAAATCGTTTTAAATTCTAAATTTACTATTGAATCTATTTATTAAAGTTACTATAATCGAATTTTAAATGCAAAAATAAAGTCTAAGTTCCACCTAACACACAATGTGTTACCTTTAGAAGAAAATTCGGAGTCCTAGATCTGCAGGCGATCTAGCTATTTATACTGCACAAATAAAACTGTGCGGTGCACAAGTGCGCAAATGTGCACTGTGCACTAACAACGCTTAAACGCGCAACGTCAAATGTGCGCTTTTCCTGTGCGCTAAACGCGCATACTAATAAGTGCGGTTTGATACTCGCCTATTTCAAACATGAATTAAAACACTTTTATGAATTAAAGTAGCGTAAGCAAAGTTTCATACAAATATAATAATGATTAAATAACCTGACTCTTACATTTAAAAACAAATATTCTCCTTGGAGTAGGATGGTTTCGTGAATCAAAAGATCGAATTGACAGATTTGAATTCACCGCACAAATAGTTGCTATGGTAAACAATCCCATCATGCAACATAATTCCGGATGCAATATGGTTGCCGGAAGGATTCATATGTAAATGTAAACAAGCTTGCTGCTTTGAATTTAAGTGATAACAGCGATAAAACATGGTAACCTGATATGATAATCGTAAGTTAATCCCTAGATTAAGTTAATATGATGAGTATGCGTATAATGAACACAATGGATATACATTTAAATGCGATAATATGCGTAATGCTAAAGTGAAAGTAGCGTGAAACATCGGGGCATTACACCACCCCCCTCTAAATGTGTTAAAGGTCCTCCTAACACTCTTAAAATAGTCAATATGTTTCACACCACAGCATACATTTAATCTATGCCTAAACGTCTTTCAATCATATGACGTATGTCCTACAATTCAAGAATAATCTTGAAACACAAGGTATAATAGAATGTATACTGTCACTGTTCTTCAGTGTAAACCACTGGCATAAATAACATAACTCTGCAAAGTTACATAGTGTCCATCACTCATTTTAAGTATGGTTGAAGACCTTCTCAGTTGTTCATAAGATAGTTTGTAGATCAAATGTAGACGTTGAAATGTTGAAACGTTGGAACGTAGGATTCACAGTTCACACTATAGGTATTCGAAAACTGCTATTATGAGTCACTTGTAAGTAATATTATCATTAGTAGAACTGATAATCCTATCGACTTTAAATTAACACTTTTATTAATTTATGCACTATTATTATATATTGATATGCCTATAAATTCAGCTATGTATTATCTAGCACTGTATTAAGTTATGTTTATAAGTATATGAGTTTCAGTGGCGTCGCCATCTGTTTTCTTTATTCCCTGCTGGGCGGAGTGGGCTTTTCTCTTCCCTCTTTCTTTTTGGCTCCTCAGCTCTATTGCCTTCCGACTTCCTCTTCATCACCTCGACTAATTGAAGGAGCGTATCCCTCATCTCAATTGTGGCTCTTTCCTGCCGCCTAACCGCTCTTACATGTTCTTCCAATTTGCTGGTAATTGTAGCCGTTGAGTTGTCTATTGCAGCTTTTATAAGTAAAAGGTTTTTGTTAGAGCTTGAACATGACGAGGAAGATGATGAAGATGATGATGAGGAAGATGATGGTGATGTTGGTCTTACTGGTGGTTGGTGCTTCATTGGCACAAGCTTTGGTCGCTCATCCAGGGTGGGCGTTGGCGCGTCTGTTGGCAGAATTTGGTACATTATATCTTCCTCCTGGATGAGGGGCAGATCTTGAGGTTCAGTTGGCGGGTCATTAGGTGTTGTGCGTGGTTGCTGTGGTGATGAGAGGAGAAGAGTGATGCGTTGATCCAGAGATGGATACTGCAGTGGCTGCGTCTGATGGAGTTGTGAGGTTGCCAATGCCTGTGTCGTCTGGTAGACCGGTTGGAACTGTTGACCGTACACATGGCTGGCCTGTGTTACTGGTGAGGTTGACAGATCCAAAGGTAGGGAGGTGTCCATCAAAGGCAAGGGGAGTGGCATCTGCCTAACCATTCGGGTGTCACCAAAGCCTAACAGTGGGGAGTTTCTCAGTGGTTGAGGTGATGTGAATCCGTGTGTAGGTGACGGGGATGAGATGGCATCAAATATGCTGAACCCACCAGGAAAAGCATTTTCAAGTGCTTGCTGCAGCATGTCTGGATTGTTGGAGATGGATGGTCTCGGAAGGTTGTCGGCGCTGGGGTTGGGTGTCCTCTGAGTACTATCAGCCTTGTTGTGGACAGGTGTCTTCTTTCCGGCGAGAGACTGCCAGTGTCTCTGTGATTCTTCCGCACTTAAAGCCACCATGTCCCTGTCGCCAATTATGTATGGGGCAGAACTTGTAATCAGCATCTCAGGCCTGTCTTCAACATTCTTCTGTGTCAGCATTAGCTTGTGACGGCTGAACGACCCTACATGGGCCTCGAGCTCCTCCCGTTGAGTGCACTTGAAGAGGCACAGTGTGCAGTGGAATGGCACTTCATCTGGCACCACATGATGTTTCAGGATGTGAGCAATCACTCTGTACCTCGCCTCGATGTATATGCGGTTGAAGCGATGCAGGCACTTCAAGCATTGATAGGCCCTACGCCTCCTGTCTACGGGTGTTGCCACAGTAGTTGACGTCATCCTGAAGTGTAAGGATATGACACATTTAAATACACGTCGGATCTGACTTAGTTGACTAAGTACGCTATCCCATGTCGAACCTAAATTACAAGCTGAAAGCATAGATGAAATGATGTCATTTCCAGCACATCCAGAGTAGTGTCGTTCTTGCAGGAATACCTGAATTTTCAAAAGTGGTGAAGTTCAATCACATATGCAGATAGTTTGAGCTGAGGAAGCTTCGACGTTCTCCTTGACCAAAGGTGTGTCGTATCGTTCTCTTACTGAAAGGCGATAATAATAATTAAAACAACAAGGCTCCTATGTAGGTGATTACCATCTGGCAGGCTATAGTAGAAGACTTTGGCTGCATAAAATCACGCTTTGCCCCATGGCACTGTGGTATGCTATTGTGGAATAATATCTATACTGTGTAATTGTAATAGAAAAACGAATGCTTTATAATCAACATCTCTTGTAGAGTAGACTGCTTTACGACATCACCTGTTAACTCGATCGCTGTGATGCTCCAAATACAGAATATTTTCTACAAATACAAAACAACAGTTGTCGACATCCCCCTATATAGTAGACAAAACATATAATTAATATTTGGTTTATTAACTTATTTTTATAAACCAGGGTCAGGGTATCGCTCAATAATCAAAGCATCGCTATCGTATTTGTGTTGTTTAATCAATAATTATTTCCACAAAACGTGTCGCCTCTACTAAGTCGAAGGTGAACCGCTTATATCACGATGCAGCTTCCTCTAAAGTTGGTTGAATCCTATAATCAACCGCGGTTGGATTTCTAGTAGATGTTACCTTGAAATCTATACTGTTTACTCTGTTTAGACTGTCTTAGACTGCTTTATCAGCAACATTCTCGACATTCAATTATGTCGTCAGTTCTATACTATCAACATTGGGATTCACATAGTGACGGAATTTCTCGTTCCTTTGCATACCCTGATGACCTGCAGTTACAGAATATTATCTTCTAGCGACACTCTAGTGTACTCGATCCTTCGACCAGTCGATCCACAATATCTACAAATTCCCCTTCAGTGATCTTTCTGTCGTCCGCATGGCTACTCCCATTTACAGACACTCGCTTCTTCTCTCAGCTCTCTGATGAATTACTCGATCGCTTGTCTTTCTCTTCCACCCAGTGTATTTCTCATACACCACGCTGGTCGGATACTCTTCATTCTAACACTGTCGCTCAATATTCTCTCGCTAATAGTACTGCTGGCTCTTCACGTTGCACTTATAATCTTGGTCACATTGAAACATCGTTGACTTTTCACACCTGCTAGATTATTCGTAATCCGCTGAACAACACACTATCCTCTAAGTGTTGTTTCACAAATTTATTATAATGAAGTTTGAACGCAATACAGTTTCTTCAAAAACATCCGTATGTATTCACAATTCCTTCAATAACTCTTAACTTCATAATTCAAAGTCTATTCCAAAAAAAATAATTAAATAACAAGAAAAACATTACTACATGTAGTCAAATGTGACTTATTCCTTAAGAATAAGTTAAATAAACATGTGTTTATTGTCCGTTTCCCTATATTTACGACTTGCCCTGTTCTGGCTGGTCGTTTGCCTTTTTCTTAAGTTTTTTTATTGCAAGGGTTATCCACTTTGGTGGAGTCATCCCCTCATAAGGCTTCAGCTTGTTGTGGTGTAGGAGTTTTTGGCCTCCTTGTTTATCTAATTGGATGATGAAGTTCATGGGTGACAGTCTCTCTCTCACCAGGTAGGGGCCTCCATACACCTTTTGTAGCTTTGGTGAGATTCCCACTTTCCTACTCTCGGAAAGATACCAAACTATATCTCCGACCTTGTAATCGTTTAACGATATTTTAGTATCATAAATTTCCTTGCTGCGCTTTGCAGACGCTGACAAATGTGTTCTGGCTACTTCGTGTGCATGTTGCATCCTCGACCTCAGCATATCTACATAGTCGCCGTATGATGTTACTTGGTCTTGCCCATTGGTTGTAGAACTGCTGAAGACGAGCTCAGATGGCAGTCTAACTTCTCTACCCATGGTCAGGAGGTTCGGCGTGAGACCAGTCGATTCATTTGGAGTAGCTCTGTATGCTCCAGCAAGGCAGCCAAGGTTCAAATCCCATTGGTCTTGTTCTCCGCACAAGTACGCTTTCGTCATTCTGAGAAGTGTGCGGTTGAACCGCTCCGACTGACCGTTGCATCTTGGGTTCCGGGGACTTGTTCATGTTTTCCTGATTTCGAGCATACGGCAGAGTTCCCTAAAGAGCTTGCTCTCATAGTTCCCTCCTTGGTCACTATGGATGGCTAGCGGACACCCCCCATCGAGATATGAAGTCATTTAATATTCTCTGTGCACACACTTCTGCTGTTTGGTCCGGAACTGGAAGTACCTCAACATATTTACTGAAATGATCTGTGAGTAGAAGAATATATCTATTACCCCTAGGAGTTATGGGTAAAGGTCCTAGGTAGTCTGTTGCGACCACATCCCATGGTGCTCCTGTTTTGATGGTTCCCATTGGTGCTCTCGGTACTTTCATGGGTTTCTTATCTGCAGCACAAACATCACACCTTTTTATGTGAAATGCCACATCATTTTTCATTGAATACCAATAACACCGCTGGAGAAGTTTTTCATAAGTCTTTTTGCACCCGAGATGGCCAGATATAATTGAATCATGCATCTGATGTAGCATTTCTTTCCGCATTGCTTGCGGTACAACAAATTGACAATGCTCGCCGCATCCATTCTTTCTGGTGAAACTCTTGAAGAGTATATTGTCTTTCAATTGAAGAGTGTCCCACAATACCCAGTAGTGTCTTGAGGCTGGACTCATGGTCAACACTTGATCACTGTTTGGGCGCTGATTTAACCGTTTTGCTTCTAATATGGGGAATATGTTGGGGTCCTTTTCTTGCAGTATCTTTACGTCAGACAGGTTTCTTCCTCCGGCCCAACAGAATGGGATGTCTGCCTTTGTTGTGCTTCTATCTCTGGTAATATCTAGTGCTGTTGATGGACCTGGTTCGCTAACAGATTGGAGCGTACTTCTAACTGTTTCTATTACTATGTCTACACTACTATCTTTCGCTGTAGACCGTTCTGTATTACTTTCTTTTGGTGGAGACTGTTCTGTACAACTCTCTGGTGATGGGAAGACTACATGATCATAAGCTCCTTGTAGCATCATGTCTTCAGCTCGTTTCTTGCATTTCTTACATGGTCCGCACCTGAGTGGTTCGTTCATATCTTGAAGAGGGCAATCGCAATCTTTTGGATTCTCACACCTTGAGAGGGCGTCACAGTGTCCTTGTTTACTGCCTGGTCTATATTCAATTGCGAAATCATATTGTCCCAGTATCTCAATCCATCTAGCAGTTTTCCCTCTCGGTTCTTTTAACCGGAAGAGCCACACTAATGCTTGGTGGTCGCTTCTGACTAGAAAACGCCTACCAAGAAGGTACTGTCTGTAGTATTCTATGAAATATCTAACGGCGAGAAGCTCCTTTTCAGTTATGCAGTAATTTCGTTCTGCTCTGTTAAGTGCTCGACTGCCATAGGATAAGACGCGCTCTCTTCCATTTTGTATTTGTTGAAGAACTCCACCGATACCTACGTCACATGCGTCAACATCGAGTATGAATTCACCACCATCGTGGATTGGATATCCCATCACTTCTGGACTAACTAAGGCGGCTTTTGTGTCATCGAATGCTTTTTGACAGGATGTGCTCCACTGGAATTCTCTACCTTTCTTTGTGAGTTCGATCATTGGACGTACCCTTTTCGCAAAGTTTTCCACAAACTTCCTATAGTATGACCCCATAGCCACAAACTGTTTAACTTGCTTTACATTTGTAGGAATAGGCCATTCTATTATCTTGGCGATGTTCAATGGGTTTGGCTGTATCCCGTGACGAGAGACTACATGACCAAGGAATGTCACTTCTTCTTGAAGAATTTCGCACTTATCTGGTCGTAACTTAAGACCCGCCTTCTCAATTCTTTCTAACACTTGCTGTACTCGGTCGATATGTTGATCAAGGTCTTTTCCAAACACAATGATATCATCAATATAAATTAAGCAAGTTTCCCATTGCAGCCCTTGGAGTGCAAGTTCCATTGTACGTTGAAAGGTACTCCCAGAGTTGTTGAGTCCGAATGGCATCCTGACCATCTCGTAATGACCATATTTGCAAACGAATGCACTCTTAGGTATATCTTCAGTTTTAAGTGGAATTTGAAAATACCCACTGGTCAAGTCGAATGTGCTAAACAAGTTAGCTCCTGCCACTGTGTCGAGACAATCTTGTATCCTAGGCATAGGATAACCGTCTGGTTTGACTAAAGCATTAAGTCTTCGGTAGTCTACGCAGGGTCTAACCGCTCCTGACTTTTTCTTTACCAGTACAATTGGACTTGCCCATGGCGAAGTACTTTTCCTTATCACACCTTTTGCTAGAAGATCCTCGATTGCCTTTTTCTCTTCGTCAGCGAAGGCTAAAGGAACACGCCTCGGTGCTTGTTTAATTGGACGCGCATCTTCGGTCCTAATCTCATGTTCAGAAAGGTTTGTAAGACCTATGTCCCACTCGTGTTTCGAGAAACTGTCTTGAAATCTACTTAATAAACTGGCTACTTTGTCTCTTTCTTGTTGTGATCTTCCTTTGGTGGACCGTTCAAATAAAGTGGTGAGATGTTCGGGGACGGTCGGTGTTTCATTTATTGGAGCCGTCAACCCTGTTGTTTCATTCATATTACCAAATTGTACTCTTCGCACAGCGCTATTGTTGGTATCATCTATTTCATTTTCTTGAGCAATTAATACCCCTTGAATGTTGTTGATTGCTTCTGCTTGCCCTACAATTGCGTCCTGCTTTATCGAAACTGAAGTAGGAAATGGATTCAAAACTCTCACTTTACTTGTTGCGCCACTATTTATATCAACTATCACATTCGCCATTTGTAGAGGGTATTGCTGACGAAAATGTTCTGTTGGTTCTATAATGTAATTAGTGTTCTCACTCCAATCGTCATATTCTCGACGTTCCACGTACACATCGATTACTGCTTCACACTGAGGAGGAATGACAAAGTGGTCTGCAGATACTACTTTTCGAATTCTGTTCTTGATACCAACTTGAATAAGAGGTATTTCATGCTCGTCTAACAATAATACTCCTTTGCTGAGTAAAATATCGCCAGGTCCATTTCTACCATTCTGAAGAACGTCTACCCCAAGTAGAGCTTCATCGTCGATATCGGCCACGAAAATAACTTGTTTGATGGTCATTGATCCAAGTGTAATATCAAATTCTGCTTTGCCATATTCTTTAAGTGATGTCCCTCCTGCACCTACCAATTTTGCTGATTTCATCAAAGTCGGTCGCTTATCTTCATCAAGCTGATCATATAATTTCTTTGACAAAACAGTCTTTGATGCTCCACTGTCTGCTGTAAAAAGAGTTGGATGACCTAGTATGAAACCTTTCACATATACTCCATCAGCCAATGTTTTATCTTTCTTTACCGATTTTAAGGTTTCGCATTTATTTTGACCTATCTTATTAGAGTGGGCCTCCCTTTGGTCTCGAGGGCTGGCCCGTTCTAGTTTAAATGATTCCCGTTAGGATTTGGCGTCTGGACATTTGCTGGTTGATAACATGTTCTGTTGTTTTGTGGGTAATTTCTACCCATTGGTGGTTGATGACTGTTATTAGGGCATTCACGTGCATAATGTCCCTTTTCTTGGCAATTATAACAGGTAACCTCTCTAGGGTAGTCTTTCCTTTGTCTTTGTTTTCGTTGAAAATCTGGCCTTTGCTCCCTCTGTTGACTTATTAGCGATAACTCTTCAATTTTTGCCAAAAGCTGTTTGAGGAGTTGATTACTCTCCGACTCTGTGCTCGGCGTCACCTCTGGCTTTTCGTTTATAGAGTTCTTCAGAGCAGATTGTTTCGGTTTCTGATGAACTTCTATCTTCGTAGGTATTCTATATACATGTTCCATCTCTTCTGTCTCTTCATTTTCAGAGCTATATTTATCACCGTTTAGTTGGTCTGTTGTCCTTCTGGCATATTTTTTTGCTTTTCTCTCTGCGTAATGGTCGATAGAACTATGACGTCTAGTCTGTATAAAGTTGACCACATGATACACAGCATCATCAATGTTGTCTGGCTCTTTATGGTATTCTACCTCAAATCGAGCCTCTTCATCACGCAGTCCATCCAGAAATCGTCTTACAAGATCTTCTTGCCTCGTTCTGCTATCTCTTGTCTTATGAGCCTTGTCGTACAGTCGCTTTAAGTCGGCTGCAAAATCTTCTGCATTCTCGCCGGTTTGTTGTACTCTTCGAGCAAACTTGGCCGCAAATGTCTTTGATGTTTCGACCTTTCTATATCTACTGTTCAGTTCGTTGACTAACTCTGAGTAATTTGACCACACCGTTTGTGGGAGTTGAGTAAACACAAACTCTCCTGCAATACCTTGGATTTGCGGTAAGAGTTGATCTAATTTGGTTTCTTCGTCCCAATTTTGCCTAGTTGCTATGGCTTCGAATCGGTTAATCCAGACTTTCCAACTATCTTTGCCATCGAAGACTGGGAGCTTAACATGACGATTGTTTACTGGCCTCCGATCTCGGTAAGTCATTCTGTTGTCGTTCATATTTCTTGGCCTAGCATAATCTCTAGATGTCTGTTCATACTGAGATGGGTATCTAGATGTTTGGTAGTCCCCATTATCATAATCATAACTAGAGGGTCGGAACGTATCGGGAGTACAAGAAGGGTGATTTAAGTTCTCGCGGTTACCCCTATCATGCAACATTTCTGTGCGCCTTTCTTTATTGTATCCATGTGAGATGTTGCTTATGTTATACTTATCTGAGTGCGAACGATCCCGAAAACTGTTAGTATCAAACGTAACATGCTGTCTGGATTGTTGCAAAGTCTCGTCTCTCGAATCTGTTCGAGGCACTTTAGCTCTAGTTGTATCTATCATACTTGTAGCTGGAGGATGTAACCCGTCTCCTTGCTGAGTAGAAGTCAGGCCTTGATGATTCTGAGTAGAACCCATGTTGCTTTTCAAGTCATGCAATGCTAAAACAACATTATTCAAAATGTGAATAAGCTGATTCTGTTCGGAATCTTGTTGACCTCTACTTATAGATTGACTACACATGTCTGCCGAACTAGTGGATGGTAGCTGTATACTATTACTAGCTTTACTAAGGAAGCAAGGGTCAGGCTCGTCAGACCTTTCTTCAAACAGTATCCCAGGTCTTCTTATTGGGTAGTGTTCATGTTGATAATCATGAAGAAATTCATTCTGCCTCACATCAGTTGAAGTTCTGACCTCATTACCATCGTTACAATGTGGCACCCTATGTGGAAACTCATCTACGATGATCATAGATGATGTTGATTCACCTTCAATGTCATTTCCACCCGAGGTTGCTTCTTCACAGTTGCCTGCTTCTGACATTTCATCGCATTCTTCAATTGATGGCGGTCTATCAGATTGTAACCGTTTTCGACCCATGTTGATGTCACAGTCACATGCACAAAATAAAACGTAGATGATCGAATCGCTTGATCTGTTTTGAAAATTAACAGACCACACCGCTGTCACCAAAAATGTTACGAGCTGGTAGCGTTTAACGTTTAAATAAAATGGACTCCGAGGAAAATTAACTTATTTGGACATCCTATTGATTATCTAACTATTGAAAACTAAGGGGTAAACAACAAAGTATAAATCAGAAGTAAGTTTCCCTCTCTTTATTTATATCTTAGTAGGAAAACATATAACGTGGAATTATCAGTAATATATAACAAATATAACAACTTTCCTTAATAAATAATAATACTCTCTTTGACTAGAAATACTCTTTAAGTACTTAATCCCTAACAATATGCTGATAAATATTATAATCTCTATATTAAATATTTATATCAATTCAAAACCTTCTAATAAAAAATCGTTTTAAATTCTAAATTTACTATTGAATCTATTTATTAAAGTTACTATAATCGAATTTTAAATGCAAAAATAAAGTCTAAGTTCCACCTAACACACAATGTGTTACCTTTAGAAGAAAATTCGGAGTCCTAGATCTGCAGGCGATCTAGCTATTTATACTGCACAAATAAAACTGTGCGGTGCACAAGTGCGCAAATGTGCACTGTGCACTAACAACGCTAAAACGCGCAACGTCAAATGTGCGCTTTTCCTGTGCGCTAAACGCGCATACTAATAAGTGCGGTTTGATACTCGCCTATTTCAAACATGAATTAAAACACTTTTATGAATTAAAGTAGCGTAAGCAAAGTTTCATACAAATATAATAATGATTAAATAACCTGACTCTTACATTTAAAAACAAATATTCTCCTTGGAGTAGGATGGTTTCGTGAATCAAAAGATCGAATTGACAGATTTGAATTCACCGCACAAATAGTTGCTATGGTAAACAATCCCATCATGCAACATAATTCCGGATGCAATATGGTTGCCGGAAGGATTCATATGTAAATGTAAACAAGCTTGCTGCTTTGAATTTAAGTGATAACAGCGATAAAACATGGTAACCTGATATGATAATCGTAAGTTAATCCCTAGATTAAGTTAATATGATGAGTATGCGTATAATGAACACAATGGATATACATTTAAACTGCGATAATATGCGTAATGCTAAAGTGAAAGTAGCGTGAAACATCGGGGCATTACAATATTAGGATGATTGAATTGCACTATACAATTGTTTCCTCCTGCGTCATCGGTGGCGCCTGGAGGAAGGGGCATCAAATCAAATACACTAATAATTCAATTACGGTGTAATTTTTTCAAACTTTTTCACATTAATTGGTATAATAGTCGTCTATGAAAGAGATACACAGCATGTCAAATGATTTATTATTTAAAACTCGGACGTCTTCCCTGGGGTTCGGGGTGGAGTGGTTGGGTGGTGGGTGGAGGGTAACAGGGGTTCAATTTCTTTTTAATTATGTCTAAAATGAACATTTTGATGAAGGGATTACAGTGTATATATACTGTGGGGTTGGGTTGTGTGGGGGTTAGGATGGGGTTCGGGGTGGTGGGAGAGAGGTAAATTCAGTCATATATCTATTTTTCTTTCTCAATAAAATGTAATGATTTTGGGAATATCAGTTGGGTCACCATGAGACAGTCTCTGGGATAGGCGTCAATAGTTCAAATATACAAATACACAAAACATATTTTTTTATTCATTTACAGTGTCGTACATATATACAGAAAAGTATAAATACTACTATTTCTGATCTGAGTATCAAAAAACGATCAAAACAATTACATGTAAAATGGATACAGGGATTAAAGGGAATTGACCTGTGTGAAGAAAACGTGGGTATTTTGCTAAGGCGCACCCTCGAATTCGTTCTAGCTATTGTTATTATTATTAATAATAACTAGGACCTAAAATACTTGTTTGTGGAATATAGCTATCTCATTTATATTTCATATAGCTATGACCTAACGTACCTGTTTGTGGGATATAGCTATCCCATATATTTACATGTCATATAGCTATGACATAAACTACTAATTTGTGGCATATAGCTATCCCATTGACATGTCATATAGCTATAACCTAAAATACTTATTTATGGGATATAGCCATCCCATTTACATGTCATATAGCTATGACCAAACCTTTTTGTTTGTAGGATATAGCCATCCCATTTACATGTCGTATAGCTATGACCTAAACTACTTGCTTGTGAGATATAGCCATCCCATTTACATGTCGTATAGCTATGACATAAACTACTTGTTGTGGGATATAGATATCCCATTTACATGTCATATAGCTATGACATAAACTACTTGTTTGTGGGATATAGCTATCCCATTTACATGTCATATAAGCTATGACCTAAACTACTTGTTTGAGGGATAGAGCTATCCTATTTACATATCATATAGCTAGGGCATAAACTACTTGTTTGTGGGATATAGCCATCCCTTTTACATGTCATATATCTATGACCTAAACTACTTGTTTGAACTACATGTCATATAGCTATGCCATAAACTACTTGTTTGTGGGATATAGCCATCCCATTTACATGTCATATATCTATGACCTAAACTACTTGTTTGTGGGCTATAGTTATCCCATTTACATGTCGTATAGCTTTGACATAAACAACTTATTTGTGGGAAATAGCTATCCCACTTACATGTCATATATCTATGACCTAAACTACTTGTTTGTGGGCTATAGTTATCCCATTTACATGTCGTATAGCTATGACATAAACAACTTATTTGTGGGAAATAGCTATCCCATTTACATGTCATATATCTATGACCTAAACTACTTGTTTGTGGGCTATAGTTATCCCATTTACATGTCGTATAGCTATGACATAAACAACTTATTTGTGGGAAATAGCTATCCCACTTACATGTCATATATCTATGACCTAAACTACTTGTTTGTGGGCTATAGTTATCCCATTTACATGTCGTATAGCTATGACATAAACAACTTATTTGTGGGAAATAGCTATCCCACTTACATGTCATATATCTATGACCTAAACTACTTGTTTGAACTACATGTCATATAGCTATGCCATAAACTACTTGTTTGTGGGATATAGCCATCCCATTTACATGTCATATATCTATGACCTAAACTACTTGTTTGTGGGCTATAGTTATCCCATTTACATGTCGTATAGCTATGACATAAACAACTTATTTGTGGGAAATAGCTATCCCATTTACATGTCATATATCTATGACCTAAACTACTTGTTTGTGGGCTATAGTTATCCCATTAACATGTCGTATAGCTATGACCTAAACTACTTGTTTGTGGGCTATAGTTATCCCACTTACATGTCGTATAGCTATGACCTAAACTACTTATTTGTGGGCTATAGTTATCCCATTAACATGTCGTATAGCTATGACCTAAACTACTTGTTTGTGGGCTATAGTTATCCCATTAACATGTCGTATAGCTATGACATAAACTACTCGTTTGTGGGCTATAGTTATCCCATTAACATGTCGTATAGCTATGACATAAACTACTTGTTTGTGGGCTATAGTTATCCCATTAACATGTCGTATAGCTATGACATAAACTACTCGCTTGTGGGCTATAGTTATCCCATTAACATGTCGTATAGCTATGACATAAACTACTCGTTTGTGGGATATTAGCTATAGTTATCCCATACACATGTGACATACGACACTTGATCTGTGTTGTTATCATCTGCGTGTCGTATAACTACTCGTACATGTACGACTAAAAACTCCTGTATGGTAATAAATAGGCTATCTACACGTTATATGACGTTCTATCAACTAAAATATACTATCAGATATCAAAATGGTTGAAGCATTTAGTACAAGCTGTGAAAGGAAGCAAACGCATATCTGATGAACCACTACTATACATTAACCACATATATAATGCACCTCAGTGTATAGCCTACCAGTATATGTTATTCTGCAGAGATTCACTATAACAGTCCAACAAACACACGTCATATACTAACTACATGTATAATTTGGCATATTTGAGCATAACGACGATTATTATATAACCTATAAATAGACGCGTTTTCATTGGCTAAAAAGTAATTTTTTAGAAAAAATATCTAGCGATATTGACCTGTTATTTTGATATTGACCTGTTTTTTTGATATTGACCTGTTTTATATAATTGTTTTTTTGATATTGACCTGTTTTATATAATTGTAAATTGAGGGTTATATAATAAAACAGTTATGGACTTTTCAGCTGTTATACATGATGTTGATATGTACCAAAACATCATTATTGACCTCGGCTATCGCCTCGGTCAATAATGATTTTTTTGGTGCATATCACATCATGTATAACAGCTGAAAAGTCCATAATTGTATAATATTCATGTAGCCTATGGGTCTGTTGGAATAAAATGATACTTAATACATGCGTCATTAAAAAGGCTAAATTAACATGTACGATTCCGCTAAGGCGGTTCTAGTAGTTGAAATGGTATGCATACTTTTCTAAAAGTATAGACCTGTAATAGAGAACAGATAGACATGTAATACTTTACATTTAAATACAAGAACGAGAGCAATCATCGATAAATTGTATCAATGACATCAACCTAGCCATCCCCATTACACATACCAAATGCTTGCTGTATGAACATAGACCTTTTCAAGTGCCGCCTTAATTAAAGCTAAGCAACACTGTAGGCATTATTCTTCTGATAATGGCAAATACTATATGAAATAAACAAATGAACTCAGGTGACACTTGTTGAAATCGATGTACATACAATTGCCTTAAATCAGTAATTGCTGTGGTAACTCTACCAAACGTAAGCTTATTGACGGTCATATTGAATTGATATTGGCCCATATTGCTATTAAAGCTATGTTAGACCGTATAAAGCTCCCTCCGCATAACGCTCTCCGCGAAACATTATGCGTATCTTACATCCGATTAAAGCTCCCCAGGAGCTTTATGCGTACCCTTCTTCCGCATAAAGCTCCCCTGTAGCTCCCCTGTAGCTTTATGCGGAAGACATGTACATATGATTTTGAGCTAGTCGACAAACGTTCCGCATAAAGCTCCCTAGCTAGGTGATGATCAATATCATCGTAATAAACAAGCAAAATATAATCATCATCATCATCAAAAGCAGCAGCAGCAGAAGAAGAAGAAGAAGAAGAAGAAGTAGAGGGCATGAGCGGTAGCTCGTATTTTTCACTACCGTTCATAAAAAGTCTCAATCAAACCGAGACTGCAATATTTCGTATGTATCGTGTACGGCTGTTTCCAAAGTTCCACTATCATACTCTTTCTTATTCAAGCTGGAGAGCTTTATGCAGATTGAGTATACATCCTCTCCTTATAAAGCTCCCCGGGAAGCGTTATTCGGAGGGAGCGTTATGCGGTGCTACAACCGACATATAACGCTCCCCGGGGAGCATTATGGGGTGCTACAAAGCTAGCTACACATATCATGGATTGATACTTCCCGTAATTGCTCCACGAATTTTCCTTTAAAAATATCAAAGCCAAAACTGTGTTCAGATGGACATCATCCTGGAGGATGTGGTGATGTCTGATCCCTTTATGTCTCCAATACAGCAACAGTGCATTGTACTTTTCCACATCAATGGTTTTAGTCTTGAACCGATACAGAAGCTTATATTTTTCTACCAAATGATGCATAATGTAAATTAACCGAAGTAACATTGTAAACTAAGTCATCGTCCGCTCCTGAAACATCTGTGTTATTGCAGAGCAGCTGCACAATCAACACGAGAAGTTTACACTACCAGATAGAAGCTCTGAATGTTCTGATTTGATTTTTGTTACTGATCCTCGCGCCCCTTTTGTGCACATGGCTTGGTTATTCCAGGTTCAACAAATTGTCCACTTGTGTGTTACAATATATAACGTTGGAACCTACCGATGTGGGAACAACCCATAATTAGGATAGCCATCGTATCTCACACGCAATTAATCCTCAACTTATCCGATCAAATATTGTGAAATCGATCACCTGACTGAAAACAGCTTTATCCCTCTATCACCAGTAGGAACGCCAGCCCTATGGCGTAGGAATATTTATCAAACAAGGTCACGTGATAAAATCGATAACAAAATGACATTATCGGGAAAATTGTCACTGGTCAGATTTCTTCACCTCTTATTTATAAACTGTGATTATAACAAAACACAATCACAGATCGTTGTTAAAGTAATAATATTCACAAACTACATTGGTCGAACATAATTGGTGTACACTTCGTGTAATTCCCATTAATAGTTAAAGGTATTTCACAAAGGGATGAATTTAGGTTGTTTTAAGGTTTAAATTGCCAAAAATGCGCTTTTAAATCAAAATCGATTTATTTCGTCATTTTAGAAGCGAGAATAAAAACAAATGCATGTACGCGTAGATAAATCTTTCCTCTGTCCATATGCACATTTTTAATGAAATCGGAGACAAGTACTTTTTTTCCCCCAAAATTAACTAACATGACCCACGGACGTAAAGACGGCATAATGCATATACATTTACAGACGCGACCGGGTACACAAGAAATGAAATAATTCCAATATTTCAATACATAAATTTCAAATGTATGTATCCATGCATTCCAGATTAAATATCTGATCTATAAATGCTTTGGGTTTATGCCGCAGTGCTCAGAATAGGTTTTAAAAAACCAAATTGTAACGGTACGTCGGGAAAGGAAATGAGGATAGTAAAAATATATAATGCAGAGCTAATTTTCTGAATCCGAAAAAAATGCAAAAAAATGAAGTTTTAACAGCGAGAATGAATTTTTTTTCATGAAAGTGTTCATTGACATGTCTTCTATTAAAAACCAAAATTTAAAGTCAATCAGAAAAAAGTACTTTTTCTCCCCCAAAATTACCAAAGTACACCGTGTTCGCTAAAATATGAACAATCGCCTTACGAAGTTAATGTACACGCGGGATATAAAACCATGAAATTGTGAAATCCTTTTTAAGAGATATATTGATTTCAACATTGTTCTGTATTTAATAAATTATTAGAGTAGAATGTTCACAGTTTTTCTCAAGGACACCATTACGGTACTATCCCTGCAACCCCGCCCCTCATTCCACCCCCACCACCCTCCATACCGTATTGATTAAGTTGTATATAGCTGCGAATGCGCAGTTTTAATCAAATTCGATTTATTTCATCATTTTAGAAGCGAGAGAGAAAAACAAAAGCATGTACGCGTAAAAACATCTTTCCTCTGTAGATATGTAAAATATAACAAAAATCGGAGGCAAGTACTTTTTTCCCCCGAAAATTAACGAAGTACACCGTAATCGTTTAAATACGCCGAATCGACGTTCCAAATCGATGTTCGCACGGAATAAAATTGTGGAATAATGAATTCATTTATAAAGATAAATCGATTTCAGCATTGTTCAGTAGTTGTTATATTATTGCTGTAGTATGTTCACAGTATTTATGAGAGCAACATTACGGTAGTACCCCTCCAACCCCGTGGGCTTCCCCCCTCCAACCCGTAAACACAATACGTTGTGTATTGCTGAGAATGCGCCTTTTATTCAAATCGATTTATTTCGTCATTTTAGAAGCGAGCATCATAACAAAATCATATAGATACATCTCTCCTCTGTATATATGTAGAATTTCAATAAACGGAGACAAGTACTAATTAAGTAACAGGACCTTCCGACCCAAAGACGGCAACATTCATATTCATTAAGGAAACACGACCGGCTACAGAAACATTTAAATAATTTCGTTATGTAAACACATATATTTAAAATGTATGTGTCCATGTATTTTACACTAAATGTTTGATCTATACTTGCTTTGGGTTTATGTCAGAGTGGCCAATTCATTTTAACAAACAATGTTGCAACGGTATATCGGAAAATGAAATCATGATGGCGGCAACATACGTTGCAGAGTTAATTTTCGAAATCAGAAACTCGAGTTTTAAAGAAAGCAAGATTGGCATGTGTCCCTTTAACCAAGTAAATAAATGACTGACGAGTAACAGACATGCTACTGTCAGTAACAAACATGATTATGTGTAGACTCGAAGATTTCATAACATAAACGTGGACATGACATTGTGTCAATGGAGCACTTGCCAGATGTGTGGTGTTGTGAAACACTGTACGCGTGAATCCAAAAAGTGCGGGTCGTTTATATTTATAGGGCATATATAGTTATATATATATATTTATATATATTATTCTTTTATATTTATATGGTCCCAGAACGCAGTCATACTCACTACTATATTGAAAGTAAATACTGAATATACATGTGCGGTGCGTTACGATCTGTAGTATTTGAAAACAGACGTATTAAACATTTCCCTGAACATATATACTATATTCATAGAATTATTGTTTCCGGAAAAAAAATACATGTTTGTTTTCAGCAGTTGAAGTCTACTATATTCTGCGAATATTGCTACTTTGAAAATTTGAATACGTCTGTTTTCATCAAATAGCATGTTTTGTTTGTTTTAATATATATATTTTTTTAATTTATGATTTAAAAAAAAAGTGGTTTGGTTCAAAGGCGACAGCATCGGTGAACAAAACCACTTGTTTTACCGGATTCAACATTGTGCAAGAAAATATTCATATATTATACCATTAATATTATAACATGTGTGTTGTAACATATGCTTATCCTTGGATAGTGGATGTCTGCAGGGAACTTGACCTTTTACCTAAAAATCAAACGATCATCCTCTTTCCACTGTCCACCAATGAAGTTTCATGAAATTTGCTTTAGGTAAGAGGAAAAACCTGTATGGGCAATACTTTTCATTTTCCCGTCATGGTAACGGACCTTTCAACTACTGACTTTAAAATAAACAGGGATTATCATTTCACAAAAGGCAGTCAAAGTATGAAGTTTTATGAAATTAGCTTCAGAGAAAGTAATAAAGAGTTTGTACAAAGTATCGTCAAAATCCAACAAGTAGCGCAGACAAGATTTGTGACGGAAGAACGGAAAGGCCAAATATAATCTGTCTCACCTACCACTTTGTGGTGGAAGACATAATTATAAAGACAATATTTTAGTTCATATGTATACTTTATTAAGCAAATAATTGAGCGAACATAAACTTCAGCATTGACTCTTGCCAGTGGTGTACCATGGAGTCTTCTACCACATGACGTGCAGACTGAAAGAAAAGAAAGACATATAATAAAAAGTTAATATAAGTCGAGTAGAGTATTCAATTTGAATCAGGTGTTGCGAGGGGGAGCTAGGGCATGTTTAGGGGAATGGGACAGTTTAAAATTTAATTCTTGTTTAACGCCTCATCAACACGTTGTTTAGGTTATTTCGAGCCGCCCCAAAGAGAGGAGGAAAGATACATAGGCATCCAGGAACCCTGCCCTACGCTTACTACCGATTAGATACCTATGGTTCTTTAACGTGCTCTTGGAGGACAGACTCCGATACACTGGATTCAAAGCCGATATGCTATAAACGTCCCTTGACCAAAACTGAGTAAATGGCACATCAAGTAAAGGGTCAATACATATTATGTTGTGTATCATACGAGTATATGATTGAACTGACATGATTATAGAACCATTTTAATGTATTTTTCACCCAACAGTACAGCAAGAATCTATTATAAGGAAAGTTAAATCTGACAGAGGGTGCAATGCTCTATAAGCCATTTTTACTAGAAGGGGAATAAAATACAAGTCTTGCCAAAAATCTAAAATTATTAAATTTTACACGTTTTGTTCATAGGATATTTTACTTTAATGACTTAGTAAGGTCATTTTACATGGGGAGAAAACATTAATATACAACTAATTATTTTCTCTCTCAAAACCTGGTGATGCCGCTAGTTTTAGAAATAAAACATGATTAAATAGGGCAGTTGAGAAGACACTTTTTTAGATGTGTGGTCTGTTCTGATGTGAAAATGTGTAAAACAGACACAAGATTTGAAATTTGCTCTGTGTCCCTTTAATAAATTGGGGACTCATCACATAGACCAATTAGTTGATGTTAAAGGGACACACGGCAATCTTGAAGTATTTATCAAGATTTAACATTAGCATCTCCATTTGTTAACCTGGTAACATTTTAAATTTAAACCTGCTTGCATTAAAAGTTAAATAAAAGTGTTTCATTTTGTCTTCGTTATTCTATCAAATACTTAACGATATTATAGGTGCACTATTATCAACAGTAAGTAATGTGTAAAACAATTTCTTCTGAACTATTCTAATAAATAATATTAATGATGCACAAATGCAAACTATGCAGAAAAATTAACCGAACTCCAGAAGTTTTAAACAAATAAAGACTGTCTAGTGTCCCTTTAACACAACTTGTTTTCGCATGTATCCAGTACATGTAGTTTACACGAGCTCATATGACAATCACGCTGCATTATCACTGAAAACATTTTTTACTCTAACTTTGAACAGCACCGTGCAAGCATAACACAAGTTCCATTTAAAGAACTACACCAGTGCAAACAATTTTTAAAAAGGCTCTTACCTCCATATGATCCAATGACATTTAATACGGCTTGACATTCTAAAGTCGTCAGTATCAATTCACATAGAGCTGCTCAAGGGCACGATTCACGTTTGAGGCCTCTCTGAAAACAACATCAATCCAATGTCAATGATCAAACAGACATAGTTTATCCTTTGTTATACATAATGTAACATATTTAAAAAAGAAAAGATAAAATAACTAAATTGAATAAAGCTTGAATACTACTTGTGCTTAATAACACGGTTAATGTAATAAAAACATCTCTCATCATTCATTATACATGTAAAATATAATGTAGCCCTGAGAGTAAAAACATTGTTCCACTTTCACAGCATATTTTCCGCCCATGGAATAGTCATTTCTTTTGAGACACACTGGAGGCAAGCGTAGTAGCTCCACGTCCTTAAAGGCTTTTAGTGAAATGTACTTTCTCGAAATTGCGTTGTTTTTTTCGCAACAGAAAGTATGTAGTAAATGTAAATAAATGTCAATTCAAAATCACTTCCTTGCCTCAAAACTTTACTGTACATAAATATGAATCTGACCGATTTCAGTCAAATGTCTATGACAGATTACATTGTTTTAATGGCAGTTGTATCGGGTTATGTATTCACGAATGTGCGAGAAAATGGGGATAACATAACGATATAGAGACAACGCTAACAATTTACATTCATGCATCTGAGGGGTGGGGTTTCTAGTTTTCTTACACCCTCCTTGTTATCGGTATGCAAGCTCCATCTACCCCCACACCCCCATCTACCGTACTTGGGTGGGGGCGGGGTGAGGGGGACATTGAAAGCATTTCTACTAGCAATTGTTTTATTCCACGAAACGTTCTACAGTTTACAGTACATCCAGTTACTGGAAAGATCGGAGTTCACGAAAAACACTTATAGTGATTATGAACTTTCTATTATACAGTATACACCACTTTTTAAGGCACTGTATTTGGCCAGTGTCTAAATATGCACGATCTAAAAGTGGTGTGTACTGTTTATTAACAAACACATTTTAATGACAAAACAAATACCTTGATCATGGACCTCCAGCAGCAGACAGTAATCCCAAATCCAACTTGCAACAACATGTCAATTTCACGTGTCAAGTTATGTCACGGTGACCTGTCAGTCACAAACACTGCATCGTGTTGACACATAATGGGACGTTATTTCGTCCGGTAAGGTATTAGTTTTTACATAATCTACGGTATGAAACACTGTACGCGTGTTGTTAGACTCCATAGGTACCCGTAGTGCTCGCCGACGTAGCGCGCTCAATTTCGGGTGTAAAAAAATGGCGTCTGTTTTTATTGAAAATTCGTAAAATAGTCCGTAAAATACAAAGAAATAGTCCATGTTCGCGGAGTTAAAATGCGAACAGAACTGATATGTTATAGGTCCGTGGCGTTCCTACTGCACAATGCCACGAAAGCTACCGATCGATTTAAAACTTGTTCATGAAACTTATAGTAAGATTCCCGATTTAAAAACTAAAAAGTACGGCAAGAAATTTGCAAAAACGTATGACCTTTGTATAACTTTCTGATGCTTTGTGAAAGCGTCATCTGGAGAGACTCCAATTGGGAAGATAATTCGCTAACGGTTCATGCGTTATATATGCTGAACTAGCGTGGTAACGACACTTACGTATACTTTAATATATCATTATACCCGTATATTTGCAGGTATCCTGGTAGAGATTAAGTTTACATTAAAACCTTTATTTATCAATAAATTTACACATTTACTAACGATTTTTAAGACGTCGGAGTAAAAATGCTTCTTGTAAATATATATAACGCGAACTGTTTGATATCTTACGTGGTGGATGACATAGAGTTTAATAACCAGTGTTTTTGAGATACGGGAAATATCTCCCGAGGTAGAGAAATGGCTCCGATATAAGAACGAGTGCGGAAAACGAGTTCTTAAATCGGGGCCATTTCTCTACCGAGGGAGATATTTTAAGTATCTCAAAAACACTGGTTATTAAACTATATATTACATAATTTAAAATGGTATTTTATTAATATTTCTAATGATTCACGCCTTTTTACACCAGTTTGCATGAGAACTCCAAGACGACGTTACGTCATCCAAGACGACGTTACGTCATACAAACAAAACAAGTGGAACCGGAACTCTTCGTTAATTTCCGTAATCGTTATTTCCTAGTGGCGGAATCTGACGAAGACGTCCGTAAAACAATCGGAAAGTCATTTGGCATTCCCGCCACTGACGGAAAAGGCCGATCAATGTCCCACTGGGAGATATTTCCCAGTAGAGCAAACGAGTAGATATAGCTTTTCTATTCCAAGTATTTCCTATACAAATCAAAGACAAATATGTAATATATAACGTTATGACGTCACATGACATATTGGAGCCTAAGACGTTGTGGCCCTAAAGGTCGTCTGACCTCGTGGAGGTTTTATGTCAATTATCTTTGACACATTTGATTGGACTATCATGAGTATCATGTGATTAAAAGTATTTTAAACTTATTCCCATTACATATCAGATTTATGAAACTCGTTGTGAATTATTTTTAAGTTTAACTCGCCAAAAAGCTCGTTAAAATTAAAATAATTCATATAACTCGTCTCATAGCTCTTATTTGGAATGGGAACTCATTTACAATCCAATATATATATATATTTATTTATGCTTAGGAGTGAAATATTGGATTTTAGCAATTAAATAAAAGTGATATTTTATACCTTAGAAATAAAGATTTAATATTTATATTTTCACCGGAACTACCTTTTTTTCAATATCAAAAACAGTTTGTTTTTATGTTTTTAGAAAATAACTGTATGTATCATTCGACTGTAAATCGTATAAGCAAATGAGCTATAGTTTTTAAAACTGGTCAAGTATTTAAGAATTGTTGTCATTTACAGTGAACAATGTCAGTTGGTAATTCATTGGATTGGAAATACTTAACTCAGAAAATGAGTCGTAGATTATTGAAATCGGTTAAGTAGTTTAGAAGTTATGGGGAATTAAAAACAGCAATTTTATCATACTATAAGCCAATGACGTCGTCAAATTTTTATTTATTTTTCTGCATATTTTTATTTATTTTTCAGTACACTTTGATTATAAAGTATAAAATAAAAAGAAAAGTTGTTGTTTTGTCGTGAATAACAGATTTTATTGAAGTGAATAAATGAACAAACTTCAATATTTTCACTCATGCTTCGCATTCGTGAAAATATAAAGTTTTCACACTTCTCGATGAAATCAAATCTGTTATTCACTCCAAAACAACAAATATCCTCTGTATATAATATATATATATATATATATATATATCGACTAATTAGGTTAAGTGAAATGTTGATATTTTGTCGAAAAGCAGCTTTCAAAAACCACTCTACTTGTTCTCACGCTCCTTTGTACCATTACTTTCACAAAGCTATTACTTGTATATTAGATTACAGCGTCTCTCAGCGCATATTGATTCCATCAACATATGCGCGAGGCAGTATTATCAACAATGTCATGACGTCATCCGTGTCACATCAACTCAATATTTTTTTGTTAATTGGTCCATAGAGCTTTAGTCTGTTATAGACTTTTATGACACGCCAGTATATATACTTTAAATGTAACGTTCTAAATCAAGTTATTTAGATTTTTTCACGAATCTGTTCACTAATTTGTCCAAGATAGTTTTAAGCCGAACGAGGTTTAAAGCTTACTACTTGCGGAATTCCTTGTGTGAACTAAGGTCAGTGTCACCAATTCTGGAAAAAATAACGTAACATGACAAACAGCTTGCTACACCTTTTGTAAACAAGAGTTAGCATGTTGTTGTTTTCATTGGTTCCTTATGGCCTGGCTGTCAACTGGGAAGTTAACATGCACGTACGCACGTAGCGTCTGGAGACACTAGACACTTTCCGAGAGAAGTATCACGATGGACGTTTATGCAATGTCTTTTAACAATATTTAAACTGTTAATATAGGACTTATAAGACTGTTTAGTGGTTGACCCATTTTGAGTTCGCCGCTATGCTTTCCTCTTTGATTCTGCGATGACCGGACAGCTTGTGGACCCTATGATGACGTCTACGTAAATCCTCAAAGGATGGTATCGTTTGAAGTTTGTCTTAAATCTTGCATTCTCGACCTCTTAACGGTTTTATCTGTTGTTGCGTTAGCTTCCGCCAATTCATTAGTACTTGATGTATGGCTTTCTAGGTTTTTGCTTTTTATATACAGATATATGATCATTTTTGTGTTATACATATATTGCCTATTAATGTTGCATTGTTTGTGAGAGAATATAACCTGACGGGGATATCTTTATTTACACTGTCCCGTTTTATTGGGATCACAAATGGGTAAGAGTGAGTCTTGGTTCACCCTAGATCCTGGTTTAACCGCCCCCACTCTGCCCATAGCGATACTTTTTGCCTTTTACTGTTTCAATTCGGTAGCCCTATTGCCAAGCCTTTTATGTTTGTCGTGTCATATCTTGCCTTTTATTCATCATTGTATTTTTTGTTTGTTTCTGTGCGTTTTTTTGGTTAACTGTGGTCTTTGAATGTTACATTTCCTGTTCGACCATTGCAATTCGGCAGCCCTATTGTCAAGCCTTTTATGTTTGTCGTGTCATATATTGCCTTTTATTCATCTTTGTATTTTTTGTTTGTTTCTGTGCGTTTTTTTTGGTTAACTGTGGTCTTTGAATGTTACATTTCCTGTTCGACCATTGCAATTCGGTAGCCCTATTGTCAAGCCTTTTACGTTTGTCGTGTCATATCTTGCCTTTTATTCATCTTTGTATTTTTTGTTTGTTTCTGTGCGTTTTTTTTTGGTTAACTGTGGTCTTTGAATGTTACATTTCCTGTTCGACCATTGCAATTCGGTAGCCCTATTGTCAAGCCTTTTACGTTTGTCGTGTCATATCTTGCCTTTTATTCATCTTTGTATTTTTTGTTTGTTTCTGTGCGTTTTTTTGGTTGACTGTGGTCCTTGAATGTTACATTTCCTTTTCGACTTTTGTATCTACATTTGGTAATCAACTTCAAAATGTAACATTTAGGAAGGTACGATCACATTCGACTTTTTCAATTTATAGCACGAGACCCTTGGTATTGCATTGACGTAGAACATTGCGAATGCTTATTATTCCACCAGGAACGTTAAAAGACATGAAACTAATTCCTTTGAAATGAATATTTACATTTATTTGATTAGTTTTCTTTTACAGAAATAGCGTTTGATTTCGAATAGGCTTTGATTATTCAAAGTACTCATCCAATGCGTCTCAATAACAAACTGCTATTCCACTTGCTGAATATTCTCTGACGGTAGTTGTCTTTCTTTCAAGTTCCTTATCATTCTCACAAAGGCACGTCATTGTTGATACAGTTGCGACTGTAAAGGAATGTAAATGTAATCAGTGATTCGCATTTATTCGGCGTTTATCCGAAGATCTTTATAAGAGAATATCCCAAACAGATCTGTGTCCCTATCCTTTATGAGATTATATATCCAAACATTGATGGATATTTTCTCACATATACTGCGTTTTAAATATAATTGAATTGAATTGAATTGGGGTTACGGTGTACCAATATGGCACCGAATGGAATGAACATTCTAGGCCCATCCTCCATTTACAGAGAGATAAAACATATTCAGAATTAGCCTATAGCCTTTTCACCTGCAGAGTTGCTGCACATTCTGTTGTTAACACTCCATTTTTCTCTGGAGCCACGATCATTGTTTTCTGTTCCCAAATCAAGAATCACTTGAAACAATACATGGATGATTATGATATAGACATTTAATGAACATGAAAAAAAAATAATTTGAATTTGGGTAGATTTTTATCACTCTGTGTGGATAAGCAGTGTTGCTATGCCCGGGAGCACACGGTGCTTCAAATAATAAATAGAAAAAAGACACGATGAAAGTAATGCGGATCTAACGAACAAAACATCAACCTGCTTTGAGATGTCGAAATACTCAATTGTATCAAGAAGTTATATTGATATATTAATTAAAGTGAAAATACAACTTTTTTATGCATAATGCATAAACAACTAGCATGTTTTCATACTTTATACGAAAGTTGTCAGTGAACATGCTATATATAGCAGTTATATTTTAAACACAGATGTAGAAATTGTGGCGATTTTCACTCAGAGTGAGTATGTTTTCCTTTTCATGTATCCTTTGTTTTGACTGAGAGTTTTGCTCACTTTAAAACTGTTGTGTGTATGATATGGTAAAGGCAAAACAAAAGGTACACTTAAATGTACGAGATATAACAGCGTGCAATAACTATGGATGCTAAAATATCACAATTAAAAACCATGTATCAAATAAAAGGCATTTATTGAAGGGTTCATTCAACATTCATAGGTGATTATAAGGAAGGCTTAACATATTATTATATTTAAAAAGAGGTTAACAATCATAGAATATAAAAATACATTTATACAAAAATCGTGCCGACATGAATGTCTTAAAACACTTAGCAAAAGGTAAAGCATATATTTCTCTAAACAGCTCATAATCGCGTGACAAGCGTCCGTCATATTGAAAAAAAATAATTGTAAAAGGGTATATGCATACTCATTACATTTGAAAACGCAACATTTGGTATTTTTTTGAATTTCTAGAGGACACATATTATGCAACTGTTTATCGCCATATGTTAACCTTTGGGACAAAGAGACTCGTGCACTAACATAAAACACAATCTTGATTTGAACTAAAAGGGACTAAAACTAATCGAAAACCAAAAACGTTGCGTTTTTAAATGTACTGAGTACAAACAGTGCTACAATAAACTTATCTACCTCAGATTATTGGAATCGAATTCTAATAAATGCTTCAACGTGTGTGAAGCCTTTTTTAGCAGAGGTAATCAACTAATACTGGCACTTAACGCAAATATGAACTTTGTTTTGTTTGTTTGTATGATGTTTTATGTCGTTTTCAACACATGTCAGGTTATATATGACGGTCGATTGTTTTGTGGTGGAGACAGACCATCCACTTTTCCTGGGTAGAACCAGTACTGTACACCTCCCGCCATCCGTAAGAATCGACACTTCCTCACTTACAAGTCGAGCTCCCAGTGGGATTCGAACCCGCAGCGGTGAGAGGCAAGAAGGTTTACAACGCAACGTCGTTAACCACTCGGCCACGGAGATATGAACTCAACAATATAATCCATTATAGTAATGTCGTCTTTCGGCCGATAGCAAACAGGTAGAAACAAGGAAAACACAAACTAGTACTAAAGGCAGACGGTATATTTCTAGCACTCTTTGATCTTTTCAGATATATTTTCTAAAGTACAAACCATTCTAATATACTTCGAGATCCAGTAGTTTTAGAACATATCGATAACTCTTCAAGCAAGTGAAGCACCGACAGTGGTGCGAACGTCGGATTTCTAATTCAACGTTCTAACTGAAAAATCTAGGTAAAAAACGGGGATAATTCAGGTAAAATACATGACAGAGTTATGGTTCTTGTTGTAAAACATTGTGGAATGATATTGAACATGTGTGCCAAGTTTCAAAGCGTTCCGAGATTTCGTTTCTGAGAAATGTTGGAACACAAAACTTCAACCAACAACTTTAACCAAAACGTAAAAACGCGTAGACGGACAGATAGACAAACAGACAGACGGACGGACAGACCGAAATCGGCAAACTGTTAGCCTGAATTTGCAACGCAATCCAGCTAAAGAAAAAGCAGACCCCGTAATTTCAATCTAACAGATTAAAATCTTTCTAAACAAAGGTTGTCTGTGATGTGGTGGAATTTGCCTTACAGTCACCTATCGGAAAATTTAATTTGGGTCGAACTGTATTTCCAAATAATAGCTTACCGAAACAACTGAAATACATTTTAGTGTAAATAAAGCTGAAAACGGATACCTTGGAAACAACAAACACATACAAGAGATAAAAGTGGCAGGTTCGATCTTAATGAGTCAGTTAATGAGAGGTAATGTAGAGTGAAAGACCTCTCACGTCTCCTAGCACCGGCTTAAGCGATATTCAACTTTACGAGGGTCATTCAATAAGTTCTGTCACTAACGCGTTTTAACAATTATGTGCTCATTGTGTTGATGTTTGATACCAAATGAAAGAGAGTTTTAATACCATACCATTGATGGTAAAATAAATGCTGTATCTTTTGTGTGACGAAAGTTATGGAACATTTAATACACATCACTTATACACACTGAGGCATTTTCGTCCTGAGTTTTTTCAGGTTTGTTAATTGTTACTTTTTTTAAATGCCTGTTTCTCTTTAAGTACTCGTCGAAGACCTTTGAAATTTCTCTTACATTACCAGTTATATCTGAGCATTACAAGATTCAGAATTTAAGCATTGTAGATGAAACGGCATTGTCTTAAAAATTAACATTTTAAGCTAAGGTGTAAAATTAATTTAATGATAAATGGACATTAAATGGAAGGGCAGTCTTCTGAAATAGCGTTTTTGGATGATCAATATTTTCACTAAACATTGTACAAAATTCTACAATAATGTGTTGAATATGAAATTTAAACACTGAAGGAATAGGAATTGTTAAAAAGTATGAAAACATATTATTACTATGAGAATAATTACGACATTTAAAAGATATTATAACATTTCCGTAAACAAAATGAAGAAAATCAGTGTTATTTCTGCTAAAATTAAGGCATATGCATTCACTCATATCTGGTTTGCAGCACGACCTTTCCGAATTCCCGACAATTATTTCATGGATTATGGGCGAATAAGAACAGATGGCGTACAAGAAAATTTAAAAGCATAAAATTATTCAAATAATTTATACAACGTTTTGTAACAAGGACATTTTCAGAGGTGCCAGTATCCAAAAGGTGTGGTAGTGGAAGGTAATTCAGGGGTATAAATAACCGGAAATTTTTCATTTTTGTTGTGGAATTTAAGAGAGCGAACCCAGTAGTACTATAAATACGCTGCTTTATCTCAATGTAATATCCAGTTCAAAGGATATATGCCTAGTGACAGAACTTTTTGAAGCACCCTCGTAAAGCCACACAGATTGAGCTTGATGACCTCAAAGGACCAGTAAGTAATAACACTACTGATGTGCAGTCGGGGCAACTTTTTACGGCCGCCACACAGCACTAACAAACACTAGTGTGAATGATAATAATACTGAAAAGGGTATCCCTTGGAAGCAACAAACACAAACAAGAGATAAAAGTAACAGATTTGGTTTTATTGATAATAAATAAAGGTTACTGAGTCTGTTCATGAGAGAACAAGGCGATGGAAGCATGTACAACCTCGGTGTATAATATGGACACAACTTACATGTAACTCTAGATAACTTACATGTAACTCTAGATATTCACTAGAACACTTTTTGCCCACACACCGTATAGTGGGCCTATTTGTTTACCATGTTGTTAGGTAATTTTATTTGTACCTTAACTATGTTTAAGCAATGTATATCGCGGTAGCTGGAAAGCCATGAGTGCTTAATTAACATCTTGAGTTTTGGTCTGATAATTTGTTCTTTATTTTAACATCTGTGATGAAAATAAACTAATACAACAACAAATGTTATCACATATAAACCATGATGCTTTGAAAAAAATAATATAAATAGTAAAAACGTTAATTTTATTTTTTATCTTCTAGTTAAACGCTGTTTTTGCAACGTTTGTTAAATGACCTAATACTGGTTGGTTATTTGAATGGTGTTTTACGTGATTTCCAGAACATTTTATGCTATTTAAGACGGTCGATGTTTTGGTGATGGAGGTACACTTTTTTCTGGGTAGAACTAGTACTGTTGACCTCCCGATATCCGTAAGTATCGACATTTTATCGCTTACAATTCGAGCTCCCTGTTGGATTCTAACCCGCAGCGGCGCGAGGCGAGATGATTTCAAACCAAACGCAGTGTCTTTACCAAACCGTTCACGGATGTAATTACATAGTGTCATAGTGTCAATACAGAGTACAGTAAGCCACAGAGTGGCGAATCAGATCAATAAAATGCAAGCAAGGATTTGTTGAATTAAATCAATAAAATACAAGCAAGGATTTGTGAATCAAATCAATACAATATAAGCAAAGATTTGTGAATAAAATAAAATAAAATATAAGCAAGAATTTGGTGAATTAAATCAATAAAATACAAGCAAGGATTTGTGAATCAAATAAAATAAAATACAAGCAAGAATTTGGTGAATTAAATCAATAAAATACAAGCAAGGATTTGTGAATAAAATAAAATAAAATACAAGCATGGATTTGGTGAATTAAATCAATAAAATACAAGCAAGGATTTGTGAATAAAATAAAATAAAATACAAGCAAGAATTTGGTGAATTAAATCAATAAAATACAAGCAAGGATTTGTGAATCAAATAAAATAAAATACGAGCAAGGATATGGTGAATTAAATCAACAAAATACAAGCAAGGTGCTTTACGTCATCTTTAGCATATGTTAGGCCATATAATATATGACGGTAGATTTTTTGTGGTAAAGGCAGACCAACCTATTTTTCTTTGGTAGAACTAGTACTGTACAACTGCCACCATCCGTAAGAATCGACAAGTTCTCACTTGACAAGTCGAGATCCCAGTTAAAAGACATTTAGAACTAGAAGCAATGAATACAATACAAAAATATATGTGTGAACCCTGTAATACTTAATACTACGGAATCGGAGGATGTTACACAGAGTCTATATAAAAGCTCCAATACAAAAATATAATGAAATACATTCTCAAGCATTTAATTCAGATAAATCTGTTTAAATACTTTCTGTTTCTTACTAGCGAATAATGATATACTCTGACAACGCTATTGGTGGTATAAAATGCTGGCAAGAGTCCAAAAGACACTGTTATAACATTATAAACGCATACAATGAAACATTCACGACTTTTCCTTACAATTAGTTATTGTCTTTATCAAAATTAAAATTACCATTGCCGTCTTTCTCAACGGTAGTGTACGTCAAACGTCAGACAACTGGCGATAAAGCTTTTAGTTTTCATAGTAAAACAAAACAATAAATGTAAGATGAGAAATAAATAAAGTTAAAAGTATTCATGCGCATGCGCATTCTACATCTGAAAACGTAATAACATCGTGATAGCTTCACACAGTTTAGCATAACGGAACCATATACTATTAGGCACATTTTAAAATGTCAAGTATACGTGTTTTATAATAAAAAAAAATGCAGGGTTTCAAACAGTTCTTTACAATAACAAAGTAGTAACATTATTAGCCATAAGTAACTCTCTGTTAGTATGTAAATCAGTGCTAATTTTCAGGCTGTATTTAGCATTATATAATATTATTTGAAAATTTATAATACATTTTCTGATGTATTTAATTATAGCCATTGCTTCGTTCGCATTCGACACAGTAGTAACATATTGCAGTACTTGTCTTCTCCGCCTTCAACACATTTACAGCAACCCCGTAACCCTGGACACATTCCGGAAATTATCAATCACTGTGGTATCAGCATTTGATTTGCAGTCTTTCTACAGATCCGTTGATTATAAGGCTATTATGCCCGATACGCAATTATGTTGGTATTCTGGATGATCGATTGACCTTCCTTTTTGCTTGCAACTTTTTATCGTGCCTTGTCTACACTGATGAATGTTCTCGTCTTGTCACACCAATACGCAACAAACCAATCCAGCATGGCCAAACAACATGCACATCTTGACAAGATACAAGTTATCGTTTGAAAATTTGCTATTGCATTTTACTAAATGGTAGATACTTGGCATGCACTGTTCTTGCCATTACCATTGAAGAACAACGCCTTTTATTCATTGACCTTTCTCGATCAGGGATTGAAATATACTTAATATATGCTATTATAAAACGAAAATATTTTTTCGTACTAAAAACTATCCATAATTCATTAACGGCAAAGGTTGAAACAGTGCACTAATTGCCAATAAACCAACGTCTGTGTGAGAACCCCCGCGGTCTTTCATATGCAGATATCCAAGGAATTTGCTTCTTCTTTTACGCACGATGATGAACAATTTACGTTCTCCCTTGAATGGTTAAAAAGGACATCGCCTTTAGCAGACACTTTCCCCTGGAACTTTGGTATTTGGCAGCATCCGCCTTCCTACACGAGTAGTTCGTGACATTGGATAGAGACCCACGGGAGATGATTTTTAGTATGTGGTTGGAAGACTTGCTGAAAATTAAACAGAGAATGTCTCTTTTAAAATATTGACTATGATGTTCCCAGCCAAAAAAACTGCGTTAAAGTTTGTTTTTTCCTGTAAGCGTTTTTGTGATTCCAAATCAGACTTTGTACCAGAATATTATTTACGGAAACCTTGAGAAGGAAGAAATAACATTGATTATTAAAGCGAAAACATTCGTCATTGTGATTGCTATTGTGCAGCTGCCGGAAGATATAGAGTTGGAGACAAGGTACCTTTCTTCAGAGATATGATTGTTTGTTCGGAAACATGATTGACCATGCTGTCCAAAGCATCGAACTAATTTAACAAACAGCACGGAGCTAGGAAAGTATGAATATAAGAAGGGCATGCATGGTCGTTGCTACGGAGTTCAGGCAGTGGTAAGGTGTACTACAAATGAACTGTGAAGGTGACTTCGAACGAGACAATAATAACCTTTAGATACATCAGTCAGTGTTATTATATTTCACATTATTAGTGTATAATGCTGCGACCATTTTGAAAATGAACACCTACTTACATACTAACAACGTAATGTTTATGGTAAAATGCTATAAATATGCATACAATGCTGGTAAAGTAGGCCTACTTTGCTATAAATAATGACCTGCAAATTCATGTTTTTAAACTCGGTATTGAATAGTGTCTTTTTTTTTATTCGACCATCTTTAATACGTTTTACCATAAATTATTGAAACACATCTATGAGGACAACTTAATAAGGATCTATAACTGTTTCAAGGTTGACTACTGAATAAAGTGTTACTAATTGTAAGCATTAGTGGTTAATTTGTTGTATGTTGGTGGCCATCTAGAAACATAATTAAGTGGCCCTATAGATAAAATAATAATTAGGTCTTTATCTATAATTGTTTAAAACTTTAATTATATTATTATTGTGACTTAACTTGACAAAACGTATTTTAAAAACATTTTAATGCTCCATGAATTTGCCAATCATATTGTAAAACGAATTATTTGAGGCCAAACAACTAAAATGTTAACTAGAGCATGTCAATACTAGTAATTATTCTAAGCTTGTGACATCAAATTATAGTACTGAAGCATTGTCGCTGAAATGTCCTTTGTAATTACACGGGTGTAAATAATTTCATTGGGGAAAAGAGAAAAAGAAAACTGTCAAAATAACTGGTGTACAATACATTACATGGTCCGAGTATTAACTTTCATAACCCATCCAATCCCTTCTCCAAGTAGCAAAAACAGGGTTGGCTGGGGTATGAAATAAAACCTTAATTTCTGCTTAAAAGTTTGCATATTGTAAATTAAAACATTTAATAGGTAATTTTAAACAGATTAACGTATTTTTTCAGGAAAAATGTTTTTAAATGTGTTTTATTGTCGAAATATTCCTTATAAAATTCTGCTAATATAAGCTTTCCCATCGCTTAATGGAATTTATCAAACAACTTGACCATGAACTATAATTGTGCCAAGTGTATTGCTTTATAATGGCAAACATTTATTTATAAGAATGTTTATCAAATACCATGTATCTGGGCATCCATTTGGGTTAGCCCTACATTGAAAACACATGATGTAACCATATATCGAAAGAATGGTAATTAGATCCCAATTGTTAAGTGTCCAAAGTTGGTAGCCTTAAATGTCAAAACGTGTTCTTTTTGTCTTTTTGGCATCTCCATGGATTTGGCGGTCGTATTGAAATAATCAGGTAGCTCGATACCAAAAAATGTGAAGTGCATCTATATACCACCGAGTCACGTTTGATGCTATTAGCATAAATCTCACATTCTACGGCAAGACGTATATAGAGAAAAGACATTGATCCCGAAAAAATACATTGGCTGTCTACATTATTCTCATTTTTAGTTTAATCAAACGAATCAATATGGAGACTTTCAATTACTGTTTCTAAATTGCATTTCTATCTATCTTCATATTATATAAATAGAACTGCAGTATAACGTTAGATATTGTTCAAGTGACACCGAGAGTGGGAATGGAGATTTGTTTATGTGGCATATGGTCGTGAGAGGTGTTGCTTCTCACATTACCTCTCATGAACAGACTAAATAAAACCGAGTCTGCTACTCTCTTGGGTGTGTTTGTTGCTTCCAAAGGATCCCCCTTATCAGTATGTACATGTTATTATATATATGTTTGTCTTTTGATGAGAGCATATACGTACAGGAAGGAAAGTAATATATGTTTATATCTACTTGCGTTCGTCAACGACAGATCATAACATATGCACACGTAATGCTTTGTATGCTACCTGGGTCTTTTCTATTTATGTTTTTTATAGAAATAATTATATCGCCGTTTTAGTAGTTTACACTATATTGTGATAAAGGAAAATAATTATTTCTATAAACAATATGTATAACATCTATAATATAGAATAATGACAAAAAGCCATATTTTACTTTATGAGCAGGTAGACTGTAATTGCATTCGTGCCTGTACGGTATATAAATGATTGTGCACTTAATATTCAAATAAAATGCTAAAAGCAAAGAACAGATCTGTATCTCATATTCTTTTCCTTACTTGAACTTTTGATATCAAGAACTAGTCACGACTGACTTATACCAGCATTTCCGAACTATTGATCGATATAACTGAGTAATTATTGATATTATTTTTTGATATCACATATTCGAACAATACTTAATTTATTTAAATCACGAAGTACTGAAAATATACTATCCAATTTTAAGTATTTATTGACATTCACACTATCTTTTGTTTAGTGCTGTGTGGTGGCCGTAAAAAGTCGCCCAACTACAAATATGTAGTGTTGTTACTTACTGGTCCTTTGGGATCATCAAACTCAATAAAACCGAGTCTGCTACTTTTATCTCTTGTTTGTGTTTGTTTCTTCCAAAGGATCCAATTTTCAGTATTTATAGACATTCACATTAGCTTTTGTTCAATTCTGTGTGGCGGCCGTAAAAAGCCACCCCGACTAAAAATCAGTAGTGTTATTACCCAATATTTGCGGCTTGAAAGTAGAATATCGCTTAAGCCGGCGCTAGGAAGCGTGAGAGGGGTTGCGCTTCACAGTATCCCTCATGAACAGACAATACAACAGACTCTGCTACTTTTATCTCTTTTTGTGTTTGTTGCTTCCAAAGGATCCAATTTTTAGTATTTTTATTAAACAGTTATAGGCCCGGTCTAATAATGGCTGAACAGTTGACATTTGAAAATTCACAACTTTGAGCTATTTACAAGATTGCTTAAGAAAATGAAAAATAAAAAATAATAATAAAAGAACATACACAGGTGCTTCGAGAGACGTACACGTGTGTATCAGTGTATCATACACAATTTTGCAGTGAAATATTGGAATGTAAGATAAAATAAGAAAAGAAAAATCTACCAAACAACATATATTAAGAGTTAAAACGATTGTCAAAACTATATGTTTTGTTGATATATAAAAGTAATACTCAGATATGGTATCACACTTCAATAACTGGTTTAACTATCATAAACCTGTATTAGATAATCTATCTATCTGATGACCAGTAGACAGCTGATGAAGACTACGAGATGTAGTTGAAATATTCTGATCAAGTAAGTTTTTTCTCTGAGTAAAGGAATTCATATAGATAGCTTATGATTCCAGAGCAAGAGAACAACCTATTTAGCTGTATTAGATAGGTATCTTATATATTATATTATAGCAAATCATTCTGCAATTTGCAGAAGTAAACATAACTTTTAATGCAATGCATGATGCCTTCATTTATAGTGTGATTGAGTAGAACATTATATTACTAAATGCGTATTCTTTTAAGTCATATGGTATAAAACGGCACTTGCGAATTATGTTGTTGTAACGCAATTTGTTTAACAACTTGTTTTACTACAAACTTATATCTTTTAGATAAAGAAAGGTCAAAACTGATAATGATCATATTTAGGTATCTACGCGATTTCTCCTTCTGGCAATTGAATAGTTGGTATTTCATGAATAGACACTGTTGGTGTAGATGCTTCCGATGGTTTTGTCGCCTGTTCTTCCAAGATTCTGTTTTTATGGTGCATCACAGCTGCGTCAATATCGTCCTCGTATTCTTCCTCCTCAATACTGTCTTCTGGAGATAATTTACGTACCGAGCTCACGCTACTATCACTACCTAAACTCGTGCTACGCATTTCCGGCGACAACCAATGTCTACTGCTGTCATCATAATAAACACAAGGACCCGGATCAGTATACTTTCGTTGAAAGCGATGTCTTCGACTGTCATCTGTAGCGGTTTTTATCCCCGCTGTGCTGCCCCTATATCCGTCATATTTTGGATCATATCTCATAAACTCCTGAAACATATTGTTTGATTTCTCATCTATACTAAAATCCCGCGATAATCCTTTCTCACGCGAATATCTCTGAGATTTGAAAAAGCGTGAAAATACTGAAAATTTACTACTCGGAGTGTTTGGCTCTTCAAAACTGTCTCCAGAAGGCTGGTCTGAACGTGCGGAATCAGTCTCTGGTTCATAAACACTTTCAAACAATCTTACAGCCTGTTTGTCTCTACTATATTCACGTCTCCGTTTAGAAGCTGTCCGTCCTTTGCGTTTTTCAAATGTGATACTTTGCCTTGGCACTATTTCGCTTGCACCAACACCTTCTAAAACAGTATCCTCCTTTGCTCTACAAGTTGTACTTTCAAGAACTACAATTTTGTCGTCTATAAGATGTGGATGTTTTGTACCATTATGATCCGCATTAGAAACTTGCGTTTCTAGTGATTTATAACCACTATCTGCCTTCATTTGGAGAAGCCTACTAGATTGACTATCATTTGTACTATCAGTTGTAGATTCAAAGGAGGTTGTTGCGTCTAGTTTGCTTGTGTCAGAAACATCCCCATCCGTTTCCACAGGTTCAACACTATCAAAACTATTTTCCGCACTAGTCGACCCACGTTTTTGATAGCGCTGGTTCAACACCGTTTTATAAGATTCTCGCCTTTGTTCATAGTTTGGATGTAAAAGGTTTGAATCTTCAGGATCTACACGATGTGGATCTATAAAGACTAAACCGTGAACATTTGGCATATGTCCATTCTTATACGTATTCTTGGTTGTGTTATTGTTCTTATATTGAGCTGCTTCGGAAGCTGCATGATATGTTGGTGAGTAGGACGTCCCGCCCTGATCCATATCTGGAGATTGTTCATCGGTAGAGGCCATGTCTTCCATTCTAATTGTGTCACTACACTCCTCTTCCTCCTCTAACGTTGTTCTTAGGTTCCATAGCTCGTGGTATTTTTGTGTTCCGTTAAGAGTGGTTTCAGTTTCAGCGTCACTTTCATCAGGTATTACACTCTCGTACTCGTAATCATCGTATATGTACAACTTATCTTCGTTTAACACTTCTAGGCTTCCCATATCATTATAACGCACTTTACCGGACCCTAATGATTCTACCTCTGCTATAGGGTCAAAATCATTGTTATGGAATGGTCCCCTGGAGAATTCCGTAATTTTTAGCACATCATAATCATATTCAAGAACATCATCGTAACTTTTTACACGTCTTTTTGTTTTCGATGGTGCGTGTGATGGACTCACTGCGTCCATGCTATAGGAAGTTGGTTTTAATGCTTTAACTCGTTCCAGTAACCTCGGCGATACCGAAGCTTTAGAGAACGAGCCAGTGTGTGGTCTATAGTTATTAAGAACCGCATGGTGATTGGTGTTGTTAATGTTGTCTTTATTACCGCGTAAACTGCGGTAGTGCACCTCTACGTTCACTAGCTGAAGTTCCATACCTTTATTAGTAGGAGAAGGGGAATCCAACAAAGTCGAGTGCAAATATGCTGCTGCAGCGGCGGAAGGATTGTCAATTTCAGTCAACACATCATTGACAGCGCTCTCTTCGGCTGCAGGAATGGTAGCGAGTTCAAATAATTTTGGACATGCATCGTGACTGTCCCGCCTTAAAGTTACACCCAGGGAATACTGCCGAGGGATATTTTTCTTGCCAATGCGAATATTTTTTAGGTAATGGAAATCGCCCTCCGTGTATCTGGAAAAATAAGCATTATTTATATATTACAGTTATATCAATATTACTCCATAGCAAAAGCACAATTTCTTTAGGCTGCGCCATAGCCATTAACATCAACCCAACATTCTTTTAACGGAATTTAGCAATACATATGATTAAATCAAATGAACGGAATTTAAAACGTACCAAGGTTATAATCATTGGCTATGACACGCTATATCTATGTATACGATATGAATTGTAATTTACACAGACCAAACCATAAGTATTACCTACTTATAATTTGAATGACATTGACATGTTTTCTCCTGTTAAATACGTCAAACAAATCCAATGTGAGTTATTTTAACACGTCGGCACGCAATCATTGTGAAGTGTTACATCAACTCTTGATTGTGCGGATTTGTTTAACTCAGAAACATGCAAACAACCTTCTGTAAGAAGACCATATAACATATACAACTTAAATAGAAAGTAAATAGTAGTAGTATAGTAGTAGTAGTAATAGTAGTAGTAGTAGTAGCAGTAGCAGTAGCAGTAGTAGTAGTAGTAGTGATAGTGGTAGTGGTAGTGGTAGTGGTAGTAGTAATAGTAGTAAATATGATTTAAGACCACAATATTTCTCATGAGACTCAATAAAACCGAGTCGGCGACTTTTCTCTCATGTTTATGTTCGTTGCTTCCAAGGGATTCCATTGTAAAGATACTAATCCGCCAATTAACGGCAAAATTACACTCAGGTGTTCAGGTCATATAATAATGAATATGTGCTGATTAAAAGTAAAAGTTTATTCACAGGTTCTTAAAATACCCATGATTAAATACGCGAAAAAGGAATTTATGTGTTAGTAAGTCAAATTCGACGCTCCATTTTTGGAGTTCGACCTGGCTGATTAAAACCGCTTATATTGTGTCTACAGAGTTTGGATTCTCAAAACATGTTAAGTTATACCTCGTTGTCAGTAGGTTCAGAAACGGTTTACAAATGTTGTAAAAGTTGACTTTTGTTTGCGGAATAGCTACTTTAAGTACATACTCAACTTGCTTATGCAAAAGCAATTCACTGTCGGCATAAAATATAGATATAAAAATCGAACAGGAAAAGTAGCATTCAAGGTCGACAGTCAACCACAAACACACACATAAACAAAGAACAACTTTAAAGATGAATAAAAGGCCAAATAAGACATCACAAAAAAGGGTTGACAATAGGGTTACCGCCTTGGAACGGTAAGTGGTAAACAAGACCCTTGGGGGTGGGGGGGGGGCGGAGTGGGGAGGAATAGGGGTTAAACCAGGTTATAGGGTGCACCAAACCTCACACTTACCCTATGCCATCTCAAAATAACGGGACAGTGTAAATACGGGACAGTGTAAATAAAGAAATCCCCGCCATAAACTATTCTTTTACCGAAAAGGCAGCATTAATAGACAATATAAGTAAAACACAAAGATGCTGGTGTATATATAAATACAAAAAACAATAGCATAGAAAACCACAAAGTACTCAGTGACTTGGCAGAAGCCATAGCAACAAGAGAACAAACCATTGAGGGCACGACACGACAAGAAGTAGATATACAAAAGAGTATGATAATGGACCTTTGGAAATGGCCGAAAACGACACATACGAAATATTGCAGTCTCGGTTTGAGTGAGACTGTTCATGAGCGGTAGTGAAATATGCTGGCTACCGCTCACGCCCTCTAGATCCGGGTCTAGAAAGTGTCTACCCCTATTATGTCATTTAGATAAAACATGCTTCTGTTAGTTCTGGCGCTAATTGTAAGCACGATCGACTCTGACTCCGGAGACCACGGATTCGAGTCTGAAAAGAGTTATTGGGTTTCTTTGGTGTGTTCTTAAGCAAACCACTTTCCTTAGCCTAGTCCGTCGGATGAGGACGTAAACTGTGCGGTTACGTTTATTATACTCTATCTTCCGAGCACGTTAAAGAAACGCCGGCATCTATTCGATAGTAAGGGTAGAACATGGATATCCTGAATACCTTCCACTCTCTATGGGAGGGGCGGGGTGGGATTGTGGGGGTGGGGTGGCGGGGTGAGAAATAAAATAAGATAATGAGCTGATGAGCCGTTGAAGAACGGTTAAATGTAATCGTGATTGTTCTAATTTCAGTCCAAATGTCCGGCTCTGTACAGAGAAAAGGTGACCACACTAAGGAAAAGATACATATTAAAAGAGAAGAAATTCAATGCAGTGAATAGTGAAGAAGATATCGAAAGGAAAAGGTTGGAAAACTGCTGAACGTGTTTGAGAAATTCCAACAAATGTAATGGTGAATGTAGATAACCAAATTATATACAAAATAAGTTTAAAAAGTAAAAAAGTAAATTATCAAAATTATTTTCTATGATAAAAACATAAATGTATTGTGTAAAAGGTTTAGACATACTTGTTCATAATGTTGTTTAAGACAAAACGTTAAACTAACATTTTGAACTTGAGTTATGTATTCACCAGTAAAAAGAATAAAGAAATGTTAAATATTTTAGAATTCATCTTATTTATATCATGTACATTCGATTAAAACATATATGTATGATTATAATATAGGAGTCGTAAAGAATTGTACAAAAGCCAACAGTGAACAATAACCAGAGATTGACAGGGTTGTATGCATATTAATAGTTAAAAACAATTCAGCAGTTTCACACAACCTTCTTCCTTTCCGTAGATAATCCAAGGATGTGGATGGTAGATTTTCCAACTGGAAGGATACTCGCCTTCCGTTCGTTTCTGTTTCCGAATTGCCGTTAACCCGCCCGTTACCACTTTCGATCTCCATGGCGTCATCGTGATGTTCGTCTGTCTGAAGAGGTTCGACTTCAAGTTCCGTCTCACGATATGAAGCTTAAGGAAGATACAAAACGGTTACAAGGTATATTATATATTTCGTGATTTACATATATTAAGTTACCTCTGTATATTTCGTTATCTCTATCTATCTATTTAGTTAGCCCTCTCTCTCTCTCTCTCTCTCTCTCTGTATAATATAGTTATCTGACAAACACGAGACGGGTCATCGACGCTAAAATACGTTTAAAACAAAGTATATAAAAGCGTATCTAGTTTGTAACGTATTTAACTGCAAGCTCCATTAATGAGAAATCCTTTGACGAGATGGTAGTCATGAGTTTTATTTTGCAATTTAGTAAAAAACAAAACACGTCTATCATTGAGCGAATGATTTTCTTGTTATCGAACTCAGCAGTTACATAATCTAATATTATATATTCTGTGATGAATTATAGAATTTCCCAGTTTGAGAAAATCTATAACATATCCCTTCCTCCACTGAGCTATCTCGCCTAGTGTGCAAGATAGCACAGTAGCCAAATGTTATGAGCTAAACGATAGACGTCACGTTATTACATCACGAATTGACGTCATGATATTACTCCGCGCTGTCGCCAAAGGAGTGATAGAAGGTGTCAAAAGACGATTGGAAAGAAATTCATCGCAGTTTATAAACAAGATGTTTAACGGAATTTAATAGTGGGAATGAACTCCAAGCCCACACTACATTTACATTTGCTAGTAAGACATACTGAAAGCAACAGGTAATGCGCTAATGGATATCACGTGAGCAACACAAATGCAAATACTGCGGTCCTAGCATTGTATACAAACAATAAAAATAATAAAAAAACTTCAAATTAAAGAAAAAAAACCTTTCTTATTTTGAGTATATGCTTATGTTTCCATCTATATATTTCTCTGAATAAAAATCAGACATTTAATTATTCTCAATCACAGAGCTAATATTAATACGTCTGTGGCTCAATATATGCTTTACTAACGGACATTGTCCCTATGTAATGTTTAATATGAAGCTAATGATAATGTTTAATCTTAAAAAGTGCATATTAATTATCCTGCCAATGCTGGGGGTTAGGTGTGAGTAGCGGTGCAAAGCTTATTGCGCATGGTTGCAATAGACAACCCTTGTTAGGCGGCTTTACCTTATTTGATTGGTTTTCATCTAATTTAAAATTACGTGTCCGAATATTAACTTTCATACCCCATCCAACCCCTTCTCCAAGAAGCGAAAACGGGGTTGGCTGGGGTATGAAATAAAACCTTAATTTCGGCTTAAAAGGTTTGCATATTGTAAAATTAAAGGTAATTTTAGACAGGTTATCGCATTTCTTTCAGTAACAATTTTTTTAAACATGTGTTATAGTCGAAATATCCGTTATATTATCCTGCTAATATAAACTTTCCCATCGCTTAATGGAATTAAGGCGGGACCACATAATGTCTAGCAGTTGTATTGCTAATGCAATATTATTACACATTCTTGACAATGTTTTGATACCTAACCCAAGTGATTCAATAATATAAAACAAATGATTCAATATTTCAAAATTAAATGTTGTATAAAGTCTTATTGGAGGGACCTGCAAAAATAAAGTGAAAGGATCAAATTAAAGCACGGAACACAACTGGGAAAGTTCACTTTATCATTATTTCCACCCCCCCTAATCCCCCCCCACCCCCCCCCCCCCCCCCCAACCCCCCACACACACAACACGATATGTTCTGACCAATGAACTGACACCTATATGATGTGCTTTACATTAACAATTAAGTGAAATATGAAATGATGAAATGAGAGCATTAATCAATGTTTGTTTGTATGTCGTGTGGTGGTATAGTCATCATCCAACAACTTCTCATGAAACACAAAGTTGTATTTTCGTCAAAATTCGCATGGAGCATCGATGCATCGACCTTTGTCTATTGTAGAGTTGTCCCTAGAATATAGAACCTCCTAATTAACTCCTTAATCTTCTAATGGGTGGTATATCAAAATCTTCTGAAAACTCACGGGAGACTGGTAACTCTGTTATGATCTTGTAAATAATGATATTTCGTCGATATAATAGTATCTATACATAACCATATATTAATCTACGCCTTTAATAATATATTTTAGCTAAGTTATGTCGTCAACTTGACTAGAATAGGAGAAAACCTGACTAATTCAAACATATGTTCACATATGTCTTTTGGTAACCATGGTAACCATAATAAAGAATTCTTGCTAGACAAATGCACAATTTATGGAACCAAAATAGCAATACATTAGCGTTTGGTGTATCAAATTGAATTTATAGGATTAGAATGACTAACAAAGTTGAAAGACGCAAGAAACACTTTTTTTTGTTAGTTGCTTTACAACAATCAATTGAAGAAATGCCATGAAACATTCCAATGATTTGTCTGATTTTCAAAGCTGAATAACTGGATGGAATTCCGTAAAATGGTTTTGTACCTGTGTGATTTTCAATTAAGAATCAAATGGAGGAATATGTAAACGTGCCATGAATGGGAATTAACTAAAGGAAACCCTTACTGCGACATGGACGTGTGGGCTTCCCAATTCGTATATTACGAATTGGGAATCCGTAAATATATCATGGTTTTGTGTGCGTTACATTTGATATCAACTAAAGGAAGCTTTAAATGTGCTATTCCATGGATGTGTGTGCTTTTCAATTTGGAATCAACTAAAAGAAGCTTGAAATGAGACCTGGTTTCATGTACTTTTATATTTGAAATTAACGAAGAAACTTTTCAATTGAGAATCAACTAAAGCAACCTTTTTAATGTGCCATGGATGCGAGAGCCTTTTAAATTAAAGAAAATATTTGATGTGCCATAGTGTCCATGGTGAGAGCTTTTTTAAATGCGAATCAACAAAAGGAAATCTTTGATGTGCCATAGTGTACATGGCGAGAGCTGTTTTAATTGGGAATCAACTAAAGAACCCTAGTGCCATGGAGGCGAGAGATTTTCTAGACGAAAACTATTGTGTATATAGTATACTAGTCTAATTAAAGCAGGGTCACAAAGATCAGTACATGAAAAATGCTTATTAATAATTGCAGACAATTCTCAGGTTTTTGCAGATAGATTCAGGACGTTTCGGCACCAAACCATTTCGACACCTAGACGAATCGGCAGCTAGACGTTTCGCATCAAACCATTCAGGCATCTATTTTTATATTTACTCTAGACGTTTCGGCACCCATTTATATTTGCGGATAGATTCAGGACGTTTCGGCACCAAACCATTTCGACACCTAGACGAATCGGCAGCTAGACGTTTCGCATCAAGCCATTTCGGCATCTATTTTTATATTTACCCTAGACGTTTCGGCACCCATTTATATTTGAGTATTATAATGAAGTAAAGGAGTAAAGAAATTAAATATTTTCTATAAGATCACTTGTAATTCTTTTAATATGCAAAGTTGATTGCCTTAACGGTAATTCCGAAGCGGTTTTGAGCCTGAATTCAACTAAAACATGAACATAAATAGGGCCCATATGATAATCACTTGTACAATTTAAGTAAATATGACTTTTATATTATATTGTAGCATGGTCACTGAAATTACTTTTGTAATAGCTCTGATGTAAATCGTTTAATTGAAAATACTTGAATATGTTCCCTTTAACATGTATAATAATGTATACCTAAGACCAAATGTGTAGCATGTGTGTTTACAAAAAAGCTCACGCACAAACAAGCAGTTATTGCGCACCAAGCATAGATAATATTAAACACTAGGCTAAAGATGAGATTTGACCTGCTTGTAACTAGTTGAAATACACTGCATAAATGGATGGTATATTGATTGTAAGCTATGCACCTCGGTAGAGTTCTTGTTTTTGTAATATGTATTGACACTAGTGACATTATTTTTTTACAAAGTTTAATGATAATCCATGTAAATGAAATGCGTTATGAAACATACACATGCTCTTGGTTTATAATTTTCGTGAAAGTAAAGGAGTTCAGTTTCCCATTAATATCTGTATATAAAATACGAAAGCACCGCGGGGGTGTACAGTTTTCTATTAATATCTGTATATAAAATATAACGGCACCGTGAGGACACTTCTTACACTGGAGAATTTTCTATCCATGACAATGAACCTAATTTGAATAATGTCGGCTCTAAATTATTTGTTACACTATTTCAAGACAGCTATAAATACAAATCAGCTATAAATAAAATGGATAGCATCCGTAAAGTCACAGGAGACATAACCTCGTCGAAATATGAAAATAGAAAAATTGTGGGAACGGCTTTAAGTATGTTTTAAAATTTTCGTTTAATATTTCAAATAAAAGGACGGAGCATATCCATATATTTGTGGGACGGAGCATATCCATATATTTGTGGGACGGAGCATATCCATATATTTGTGGGACGGAGCATATCCATATATTTGTGGGACGGAGCATATCCATATATTTGTGGGACGGAGCATATCCATATATTTGTGGGACGGAGCATATCCATATATTTGTGGGACGGAGCATATCCATATATTTGTGGGACGGAGCATATCCATATATTTGTGGGACGGAGCATATCCATATATTTGTGGGACGGAGCATATCCATATATTTGTGGGACGGAGCATATCCATATATTTGTGGGACGGAGCATATCCATATATTTGTGGGACGGAGCATATCCATATATTTGTGGGACGGAGCATATCCATATATTTGTGGCACCACTCCAAATTATAAAGGGGATAAGGATATCCGCAGAAAATTTGGAAGCAACATTACTTACACCGAAATCAGCAAAACAACAAAACTTATTGGGTGTTTTTTTTGTATTTATATATACATGAGCATCTTTGTGTTTTACTTATATTGCCTGTTAATGCTGCCTTATTGGTTGGAGAATAGTTCATGGCGGGGATTTCTTTGTTTACACTGTCCCGTTTTATTGTAGGGTAAGTGTGAGGTTTGGTGCAAGCTGGAACCTGGTTTAAACCCCCAGCGGCCTATTTTGCCACTGACCGTTCCAAGGCGGTAGCCCTACTGTCAACTCTTTTGTGTTTGTGATGTGTTATTTGGCCTTTTATTCATCTTTAAATTTGGTCTTTGTTTCTGTATGTGTTTGTGGTTGACTGTCGTCCTTAAATGCTGCTTTTCCTGTTTGATTTTTATATATATATTAGAGCTGGAGGCGGCTCATCGTTTTATTTTATCATGTCGATCTGCAAAATTCTGCCGAGAAACAGGGTGCCTGAGATAAAACCTTATCTCGGCAGTTACGTTCCGATCCCGTTATGTGCACTTCTTTTGATGACGTCAGCACCTCTTTTGATGACGTCAGGGTATATTTGATGACGTCTGGGTAGTTTTGAACGGAAAAAAATGTGGAAAAAATGGAAAAAAAAAGGTAAATTAAATGATTTTAAACGATCACATGATAAAAAGAATATCATGTTAGTGAATGATCGTATCCAGTTTATCAGGTTCGGCACGAAAAAAATATTTTTTTCTCAGCCTTTCTGATTTTTTCTCAGCCTCACCTGATAAACTGGATAGGATCAGGCACTAACATAATATTTCCTATTTACCAGTCAAGGATTGTAGCAGCTCTAAACACATGGTAACCATGGTAACCACACCTAAATCCACAGGGAGACGAACCGCTTCAAATAAATATGAGAGCTATTTAATAATCACAAAGCAAAAACAAAAGATTATTCGATTTTGGTTCTCTAGATATTTTTTTTCTTCAGTTTTCCTTATATTTCTCTTTATAGAATGACGGGAGCCCATGTACGGTTACATTTCTTCTTGGTGTGTTTGGTATGAATGTATTATATACTCAACAAAAATAGAAACGTCCCTCTTTTAAGCTGTGATTTGAATAGGGTTGACTTTGTTACACTTTGTTCACCAATCTAGCTGTAAATCATCATTTTATACTTATCACTCAATCATTCTCATCAATATTAATAATCATCAGAAACCAAAGATGTCTGTTCTGCTAAAACATGTTTTATTCCAATTGTGAAATCACTATATTTTTATTATAACGGGAGGTAATCTGAAAATATTCGTTCTTGAAAGCTGCATGGCGCAAAAATGAGTGAAAAGATCAGCGTCTTTTCTCTGTTTTTGTGGTGATGCGGTCATTCTCTGTTTTTTTCTCAATATAACAAAACTGTGTTAACTCAAAGTTTTAACCACAAGACCCGGAAATGCTGTTTAAACCAAATCAAGGGCAATAAGTTTGCCCACAAGTTTGATTCAAAGAAAATTGTTTTCGTGACAGTGCTGGCCTTTAACAAAGGTATTGGCATATAAGATTAAATAACATATTATTTCATTATGTCTAAATCTATGGGTAAAGCTGGGGACGATCCTATTTTTGCTCAATATATTAAACAGTTGGATAAGCGCGGCGGGGTTATATTTTTAAACCTTGAACTTTAGACTTCATTTGTTAAAGGGTGACAGTTTATGGTCTATTACTCATTTCCGAACAATTAAAAACATCGGTCCATTAGCTTTTTATAAGACATTCTAATATTTGGGTAGTATTTAGTAACTGCGATCACCTTTCATTGCGGATCGGCCTATTTTTAAGGTATTGGTGCAAATATCGTTCATATAAACATTAGTAAGCATAAACTTAGTGGTAAAATATCCTATATATTGTTTTCCCTAGTAATCTCTATATATAAAATATGAACACCAGAGCATGCCTTATTTCCCGTTGACATTCAATGGATAGCCTAGGACCTACCAGTCATTTCTAAAAAAAAAGCTCTACAAATCGGTCCATTGGTTCTTTAAAAGGGTTATAACATGTTAGAAACGGTGATAGTTTTAATTGGCGGATTGATTTATTTGCCAACAGTTTAATGTTTGCATCAGGACTATCCATTTGAAATTTGGGTAAACTTCGTGCAGTCGGCTTTGAAAGCTGTGTTAAGTTAACGTTAACGGACGTATGCCTTACTTTTCAACAAATAAAAGGCGATCACAATAGCTGATTTGAATAATAAAATGAGCATATGTGCAATATAGTAATGCCGTTTATTGGCTGAAGTCAATTCGCTTTAATAATCATACTTGTTACGCATACTATAAATAAGGAATACATTAAACAGACACATTTATTTTATTTACTTTTATCGAAATCCGATTTCAGCCGCGTGGTTTCGTTAGCCTCTTCACTGATCGGTAGCTTCTCCTGACTTCTGAAACAGTAACTATACACAGAAAAATAGAAAATATAGGCGATCCCATTAACACATTCCAATATAAAGCATCTTAAAATGATTCATATCACCAAAGGTAACAACTGAATACAAATAGATCTACAAACATCAAATTTAATGGATGAAACATGTTTAAATAGTCTAAGATATCAATTTAAAGAGCGTGGGGAGCAATTTGAAACCCTTTGAAACCCTTTGAAACCCTTAAACGTTCCATTTCAGTAACTTATCTTTCCTGCATAGTAAATATTCTTTTGTATTTTGTATTTAGTTTCGATTTTACAATATTACTTAAAGTGATTCAGAAACAACATTTGATACTTTGTAAAAACGCTACTTGACAAAACAGGAGCAGATAATAAACGAGCAGTTTGTATTAAAATGCGGAAACAACATGTCTCGCCGCTATTTTCAAATAATGACAAGATGGCAGAGCTTCAATCCACGACAAATCCTTCTTGATAAATGTGGGTACTTTTATTGTCTACTGCGTATACGAGGGGTGATCCCAAATTATGTAAACTTTTGATATAAAATCGTTAATATTAAATAGTTAGCAATAACATGAACACACATTATTAAGCAATATATCCTTTATTGGATAGTTGATATCAGTTTATAATTAAATTATATAAAGGAATTGTATTCGTTGTCATAGTTACCCATTATCGCGAAAGCGGGGCAGTCCAAATTAAGCCTATTCTTTAAAATATATACTCAAATTTCAAATGCCCATTATTTCATATTAAACGCGCGAACACCTATGTCATTTTGTTTATGCTATTAAATGTTGTCAGTGCATATTGCACGTTAAATACTGATGACATATCCGTCACTGTATAATAATTACATAACACAACACGTAACAGTTATTAAACTGCTTCCTGAAAAATGACGTCACATGAATTAACAGAATTAAGCTTTGTATGAAGTAAGGAAAACAGCAAGTACGCGGGAGTTGACGGAGAAATCTTCTGTAAAGCCAACCGTTTCTCGTGCTATATATTAGCTCTATGGTTTATGCCATGATCTATTGTCGTCCGTCCGTTAACCTTTCGTTGTCAACACTCTAGCACCTTTTTTTTTTGCATCCGAACTTTATCAAACTTGGCCAGTCTTAATATCCATAAGAGCTCGAACGAGTTCGAAAACCACCAATTTCGGATAATAAATGAAAAATGCTATATTCTGCCTTGTCAACACTCTGGCAACTTCATTTTGCGTCCGATAACAATATTTATTTGGACCACCGCTCTCGCGTTAAAGGTTTACTATGACGTTACAATTGCTTCATACAATATTAATTATAAAATTATAGCATCTGTCTTATAAATGATACACTGCTTAAAATCGTATGTAAAGTTTATTGTTAACTATTTAACAACAACGATTTTATAGCAAATGTCGATGTAATTTTGGATCAACCCTCTACATATTTATTAGCAACGAACAGCGTTTTTCGTGTTCGTATCATTTATGCCTTTTACTTTAGTCGTGTTGCCAGTTATACGAAAAGCTGGCAGGGTTAATGCAGCAAAAAGCTATGCATTAATATACTGAAACGAAAAAGAAACGCAATTCGGTATGTATGTACAATATGCTGCTGTTAATCAAATGGTACATGGCTACGTAAGACCTTTGCTTTAGGCAAAAAAGACCAAAACAGCACATAACACAGCAAATAGTATTCCTTTAAAGTTTCATTATTGACAGAGTACGAGTTTGGCTCAAGCATGTGAGCAAATTTAGGATGCAACATTTTGTAAACTCTTTACGTTAAATACAGTACTAAAATGGCTCAATTTTTCAAAGAGGAACTTCAACGTTTATGAATTTCTTGTTACAAATTGTACTGTGATTAAAACGTCTACAACTTCACAGTTGTGTTCTTTCTATAACTAACTGCAACTTCTTTTTTTACAAAACATCTTAGGATTTCTTTGGAATATTATGTGGAATTAAGTGTGCAGTATATACAATATATAGCAGAAATTCTCGAGTTGCGTTTCTTTTTCGCTTCAGTATATACTACTCATAAAATGTGTTCATCTTGTGATTTATTGCAATATAAGTAGTGTATGTGTAGGTGTTACAACGATGTCTACCATAAATACAGCAGGAACAAATGCCAACCAGTTTATGTCTGCGTACTTTATTTCTAGATAATTATTTATTGATATAGTTGTTATTTGTTTGATTTGCGTGGTTTTGTTTGACTTCCGACCTTTATATCTGCACGTCTAGATTTGTAGTTATAAGCTTACTTCGCGTCGAAAAGCCTTCTCGGGCTCACGGCTATGCCATCCATGGAACCAGTACTGGGCTCGGAAAACACGTCCGAATTAATGGTCTCATATCTTTGGAAGGGTTTAAACCGTCTGTCGGATGATCGCTCGCAATCCGTACCCTGGTCTCTGAATGTAGAGGAAAATAATATATATTCAATATTACTGCACTTATGGAAACATCGATATTTTATGGGTATTCTTTGAAGAAGCCTTTTACTTGTTTCTTTTTTTAATTTAGTATGTATGATCAAAATAAGATCTTGAATAAAAGGCTGCCCTTTCTTTTAATCCATTTAAATTTTTCCGGTGATTTACAGTTTTGATTGGTTCAGACATGCATAATGTGATTTAGTTGAACAACAAATCTATTCGGAAGAATGCCGATAGAAAACGAATACGAGCGAACAATGTCCGTGCTTGGCTTAACTAAACAATTACAAATAAAATTGCAAAACTCCGATCCTTTTAGGATCGTTTTTCAACAATAACGGGTATTACATCATACTACTACTACTACTACTACTACTACTACTAATATCTTTATTTCAAGAGGATTACATATTTAGCTAGTAGCCAGTTTAACATATGGTCATGTGATGTATATCAAACAAAACGAAATATATTTACAATATATACAAACGTGATTATAACAATGATATATAAAAAGACTAAAATCTGTCTAGAAACGTCATGATTTTCTAAAATTTAGTATTTGCGTTAAATTGATTAATATGTTTATTTAACCGATTAATATGCTTAATATGATTAATACCAATTTGGTAAAAGCATTCAAACAAACAACTGTTTTAAAACAATGGTACATATTAAAAATAATCAGTATATTGAGCTTAAGAATATACACTATTAAAACTACTGTTAATGACTTTAAGATAATGATGCCATAATATACAAATTTATAAAAGGAATATAGGTGATATGCGTGAAATTACTTGTCGGCACAAAAACCTCACCAAAACCTGATCGTTTTGGAAGTGTATTCAGTTTTAGTGGCCCAGTTTATAACTCTCTCTTAAGATTTTACTGTTTTGAGCTAGTGAAATACTGCTACTATTGTTGTGGCAATCACGCTCTATAAACTGAGTATATATCACATCACACACTCCCGCGGAACACTTGCATAAAGTGAAAGCTAGTGGAATACTACTGCTAAAGGTGCAACTACCACACGTTATAGTATTGAGCAAATCACACCAAACACGCTCCCACAGAATGTGAAAGATGGTAAACATGAGAGGAAAGAAATGCCTAATACGTATTACCTTTTTTCATAAGACTCTGTATGGCTGAGTAAAGTTTATATCATTTGGTGGACATACATTTGTATAGGTACAGCCCCATTAAGCAATGTCTTAATTAGCGAAACTATTTCAAACTTCTTTGTAAGACTCTTATATTATACCACATGGAACAATTGCAAAATAAAAACTATTTGTATTATTTAAACATATTTATTTTACATACTGCGAAACAAGTTCTTTCAACTTAGATTAATCGCTCTCGATGGCTTCCTGGGTAGAACCAGTACTAAGCAATTTGTATTTGTATTTGTATTGAAATATTTACCGTCTCAGTAATGCTTTCTTTCGAACACAATATTTACAGAACAGGATGAAGGCAATTACGATGACAAGGCCCCCTGCCACTCCTGCTACAAGGATGCTGAGTGTAACATACGGTGAAACAGCATTGCTCGTACCCCGACCATAGTTCTGAAAATACACACAAACATGCGGTGAAACAGCATTGATCGTACCGCGACCATAGTTAAGAAATACACAAAAGCATACGGTGAAACAGCATTGCTCGTACCGCGACCATAGTTCTGAAATGCACAAAAGCATACGGTGAAACAGCATTGCTCGTACCGCGACCATAGTTCTGAAATGCACAAAAGCATACGATGAAACAGAATTGCTCGTACCCCGACCATAGTTCTGAAATAGACAAAAAAAGTTAGGTCTAACATGTCTAAAATGCAAATAATTATATTTAAAAGTTATTGACCGTCAAAAGAGAACGCTTGTAAATCAATAATGTATGTGCAAAGAAATTCATGGCTTTACCGATTAATTGATAATGATGTATCACGTATTTTTGCAAGTTTCCTAGCTATTAAATTGCCTCACAGTAGGGAATTCAAATCAGTATCAGGAATAAGAAAAGTCGTATTTGTAATTGCAAAGCGTAATCCTTTGTCCAGACAAAACAAGCCCAATTCGACTCACTTTTCGAGATGTTAACCAACTCTCAAATTCTTGCCAAACAGCTCTTCAAGTTGCAGATGCATATGTATGGCGCACGGGGCTATGCTATTCTTTACCGGAACCGGAAATGCATGGATTATTTCGTAGCATACGGTGTCAGACCGCTGAAAATCAGCCCATTGAACACAATGCAATATAGGCTAATTTGGAGATCAGTCACTAGTTCCACAACATTCGTTCACTTAAATACACTTTTATTCTGTGTATTAAACACATTTGGTTAGCAAACGGTCCCATATCTGCAATAAAACACCGATTCAGTTTTTCAACATTTCGCGTCATTCATTTACACTATGCGTATTTTGAAATAAACATCTGTCAAAACCACATCTCTACCTAACCTCTATGCTCATACTCTCCAAAGAAATAATCATGACAAACACAGTAAAATACTTACTATTCATGACAACAGACGTACTACTTTAACCTTAGGTTAGATTTAACAATGAAATAAAAACTAATCTTGGGGAAAACACATGCAAACTAGAAACTTTAGATTTTTTCAAGGAACTATTTCAGCACTCTACGACCCGGAAGTACTTCCTGACTGGTCTGACACCATACGCAAGCCGCAGTCTAAGGCCAATTAAAAGCCAGCATCTGTATATATACTTATCTGGCACACAAACTCGAGTTTTAGAACTACAATTGGCCCTTGTGGTTGTAGTGGAAATAGTGTGCACTACCTTAATGGTACCCCCTTCAATTTAATGCCATATAAAGATACTCTGACACATTAGCTAACCACGTAAAACAATAAGACAGGATAATGGCAGAGTCGCAAGAGAATAAAAATACAATACCGCGCGTATGTTTACACAATGATGTCGAACCATCACAAAAACATTAATGAGATTTGTCTGGATACACGATATATATGTTGTAATGACAAATACAAGCATGATGGTGATATTGTTTATAGAATTCAGACGGATTCCATCCAGAAATTAGTCTTTAGGAAATATTTTCCCGGGTTTACGTTGAGAAATTATTTATTCACTTCGGATTTTATGCAAAACGGCATTGTAACAAGGGCACTAAGTTTGAATCTGGTGTGATAAGGAAGTTGTGCTAACAACTGGCGTCAAAGTAAAATCAGCATCTAACATGTACGTGAGAGCACGTGGATGCTTGGGCTCACCAACGATTAGTCATTTCGTTTCATGACATGATCTTTGGTCTGCTTCTGCTTTTTGATGAATAAAAACAAGAAGCAAATTCCTGCTCAAATGTCGCAGATAAACTGAAAAAGCGGTTCACATACTTTCATGGAAAAACGCCAGATGAATCACATCAGAGCACAAAACGTCACAAAAAGGTAAACGATGCCTGTCTTGCCTGTTTACGTGAAGATGACAAAATGCGTGTTAGGATTGTGAGTCGAAAGGGAAGAATTTAATAATAGACAAATAAAACAGGACCTCTTATTTAATGTGAAAAGCAAATCCAGTCCATATTTACAGTGAAGTATACATTATAAATGACAGGTCACTGAAAATAAGACTTATACGAATAAGGAATTTCCCTGTTTTTGAAATGAATAACCTTTTCAGTGCGGAGCAATAAAGTCACCGGTAAGCAGTGAGGAACGACACGGTATCTCTGGAAGTGATCATCAGGATGAGCGCGAGAGTTCCAGACAGCAATAGCCTCGGTCACCCGGCCCGCTTCTGATTTGTTCGTTACGCTATGCTACACGGATCCAGAACCAGTAAGTAAGACATATGCATGATACGGTCTAGCTGGCCGAGACTAAGACAGCAGTTGAAACGAAAGCCAGTTCATCCAGCCTACATGTCATATTATAAGAATCTTTCATGGGCATCCGGTGAAGATAGGGAATTCCAATCCGAGGTTTATGTGTTTTTATCGGAACCGAGGCTCTGCCGAGGTTCCGTTAAAACACTTATACCGAGAGTTGGAATTCCCTATCTGAACCGAATACCCATGATAGATTATTTTTCTTGCATATCATTGCATATTAGAGACATGTTGTGCGTTGACGCCGCCAGCTACTAACGTTTTACATGTTTTCTTGCATACCGGATGTTGGCGCGCGTGAATTTTATCTCGACCCTAGGGTGAGATGGAAATAAAATGACGGATATCTTTGTCCGGTATGCAAGAAATATAAGTATACAACGCTCTTGTACTGAATCTGTGTGCTGTCATTCGATGCCATTAGACACTCACTCAGGGTAAAATAAAACGAGAGCCTCTAATTAAGTTTGCTTTTTGTATACTGAGCAAAACACATTTAGCACATAAAATGCACGTCATTTTCATAGTCGAGATACAAAGTCGTGTATATCCTTGGTCAATGATACATTCACATGATATGACCAATAATAATGCTACAAAGTCATTTATAAACAAAGTCTGTGATAAAAATAAAGCAAATATGATTGGAACATACTTTTATAGGTTATCAAAGATCGTTGTCGTTTCAATGAAAAGGAGTAATTTTGAAATTACGAAATTTGGCATGTTTTTGTTTGAAAATAACAATCGTTTGTGAACACATTTAGCGGTTTTTAAACAAGGACAGCATGTACAATTCCTGTCAATGCCAAACATTGAATTTGTTCAAAGCATAAGTTTATATAATGAAATAAGTTGTTTTTAATACATGGGAGGCAATTCTAGAACTTCGCTTAGAAAATAATAAAATAACACATATTTTTGGAAAATCACAAGCTTACCAAGCATGTCTAATATCTTCAAACAATTATATCAACGTTCATATTTTAATGTATGTCCCTAAAATGTCGTGCTAAACTTTTTTTGTTCAGTATATAAACGACATGCGAAACGATGTTTGTTTAGTGTTACAAACAGCTGCATGAGTTCTTTCAATTATCAGGTACATGGAAGACAAGATTACATTATCTGTTTATTTAATGTTCTTATGCAGCAAACATTTTGTTACATTAATGATTTCAGCATGGCATTCTTACTTACGAAATGTATATATTTAATTATTATCTTATATTTATATCGAAAGAAAGTAGATACGCTGATATTTATATCCAAATAAAGTAGATTCGCTGATATTTCTATCCAAAGAAAGTAGATAAGCTGATATTTATATCCAAAGAAAGTAGATACGCTGATATTTATATCCAAAGAAAGTAGATTCGCTGATATTTCTATCCAAAGAAAGTAGATACGCTAATATTTATATCCAAAGAAAGTAGATTCTCTGATATTTCTATCCAAAGAAAGTAGATACGCTGATATTTATCTCCACAGAAAGTAGATACGCTGATATTTATATCCAAAGAAAGTAGATACGCTGATATTTATATCCACAGAAAGTAGAGACGTTGATATTTATATAAAACCACTGAATGTTATATAGTCGGTGAATATATGAACGGCAATACCTTCATATCATATAAAACATATTGATTTAAAACATCCTTTTTGCTTCGTATACATATGGCTAAATAAAAAAATGACATTGGTGTTTCTTCGAGGCAAAATCTGGATATAAAGTATACACGTTTACAAAAAATTCAGTGATATTGTTTTCAATATCATAAATTCCGAATCGCAATTTTACCTTTTCCTGATTACATTCAACATCCTGATCACATAAGACGGCTTGGCGTGAACGATAGCAAACATTTTTCATTACCGTTCTCAATCAAACCGAGACTGCAATATTTTTGTATTTGTTGTGTTCGACACTTTCCAAATTCTCCTTTCATACATGTTTACATATCACAGTAGCGTTGCCTGCGCAGTGTGGCGGCGGTAAAACTTCTCCCCGTGCTTGCAATCAGAACTGTTATTCATTCAGGTTGTCCATTCTCGAATACTTTTGTTTTTCTAGTACGGAAAATCAGTAATGGATGTAGATACATGAACGAGACGTAATAGTTGGCCATTACATAAGTAGCTCCATTAACGTCTGTATATTTTTGGTAATAATAAAACCACTGTTGAGTTCCGGTTTATTTCCGACGCACATGCGCAGCAGGCTATGTATTACGGTTTAACGAACGCCATTTTGCTTTGGTGTACATAGACGGATCCTGGTGTACAGTAGGTCGACGTTATACGTTACATTGGACATTTCAAGCCATTGTAATCATTGCAAAATCGTGGGCGAAAATATTTTTGGGCGGAGGTAAGTACCGTAGATAAGTTTTGGTAGGTAATATGGCATATTATGGTTGTGGTGGAGAAGTAGGTCATGCTACACGGGGCTGTCCACAAGTTCATGAATGTGTGGCTATGGGCAGTGTTGAGAACTTGTCATACACCATTACGGGCTTATTTGATAGGGATGTTGTGGAGTGTCTATATGGATTTATAAGATTATGTTGAGTGATAAAAAGTTGGCCTATGTGGGTCAGTGTTATTGTTTTTATGGTTGTTATTGTTTGCGCATGCGCATAAGTTAGGATCACTCTGTCACTCACTTTGTCACAGCCATCTTGAAAATTTGTTTTTTTGCATGTTAGTTTTAGTTCAAGCAGGAAGTGTTGGTGAAGAGTTCATTTGAAAGGACAGGTGGGTAGATGTAACATTCATTTAGTGTGCAGGTGACGTAACTATGATTCGTTAACTCAATAGCTGTCGTTTTGTTTTTTCGAGGAAGACTTTTGGCGGGAAAATTTCTTGTTCATTCGTTTGCTCGCATAGATGGTTCGAAATACCTTTCAAGAGCATTATTAAGTCTTGCACAATAAGTGAAGAAATTATGTTTTTGTGAAAGCTGAAGTTAAACAGACTTCCGCACGCCACAGACCTTGATGGGTGTTTTCCTCGTGAGAGACTGCTGTCAATCTCTTCCCAGCCATGTCGAAATTGATTGTTTGTTTTGGTATGGTAGATTACGTCATTGTCAACACAAGTAAGATTATATCTGACGGTCGATTTATTTTGTGGTGGAGACGGACACCCGTTTTCCTGGGTAAAACCAGTACTGTACACCTCCCGATGCTTATGGATGAAATGGCAAAGTAAATGGTTGCTGCGCATTTTGGAAAGTCAACCTGGTAACATTGAAATGTCATTGACCAAAAGTGACACAGAGACAGATCACAGAGCAAACACATCGAAGCATTGAACGGTAGTTGCTCATAACTGCGATAATGTTGTCTCCGCGATAGTATAGTATGATAGAGAGAGAAAGAGATCGTCTTAAAGGGTTTGCTGTCTGAAATACCACTTGAGCTGTAAAATCAGGATCTTCGTGCGCTTTAAAATGTGAGCATGGCCGTGTAAACGCTTGTTGTTCGCAACAGGGTGAGAAAGGTCTCGAAAAGCCATGGATTGACGTGTATGATACTGGAAATATTGTCTGATCTCGTGTATGTTTGTCTTCTTTGCGTTTGTGGAGAAAGCCTGTATTATACGATACTGTGTTTCCTTGTCTTTGCAGTGATCTGCTTCAGCTGGCAGATGCTAGGCAATTGTGGATTTTGGCGCCTGTTTGCATTTTGGCGCCCTTTGCTTTCTATTAAGGTATGTCCTGATGGTAGTCGCTGTGTACCTTATATGTTATAGTGAATTGCATGTGTGATAGTGTTTTGGGTAAACCGCCATGACCGAGATGGCATATTGAACGTCTTACAGCTGCGTTGTTGAAGTGGCATGACCCAGATGGCATATTGAAGGGTTTGCAGCTTTGTTGGTTGAACTGGTATGACCCAGATGGGAAAGGCACAGTATGTCTAATGTTAAAACTGTAGACGTGAAGTGTTTTTGGTCAAAAGTTAGGTGCTACATTTAGGTTTCGTTGAGTGTTGTTTTGGTCAACAAGTAAGTGCATCATTACAGTTATTGTAGTGTTGTGAAAATATGGCATTTAAGTCGAAAAGTAATTTTCGCTTTACGAGACTCGTCGCAATTTGACGAATCTGTGCAAAGGCACATGCATGGTACTTTTATTTCACGATCAATTGATATGAGGGGATAGGTGGCAGGGCTGCCCTGGGTATTTTTTTCTTTCGCAACTACTCGCAAAATGAGAAAAGGGGAGCCACATTTGAGAAATAAGAGCCAAAGTCATGAAAGTTGGAGCCATTATTTCACCATATAACGAAGTCATTTTGAAAATAAGCGGCATATATGCATTGATTCATTTTGGTCTAGCAGACAAATTTTGGCAAATTTAGAAGGTGGAGTCAAAGAAGAATCTGAATTTAGTGGACGTTTACAAGCCATGTCTGCTGTTACAGTATTGGCAATGTTTTACATCTTGACATAAGTTATATAGGAAATGTACGTCGAGGGTAATTATCTCAAATAAGACCATTGTTCTGATCTCATCTTTTATTTTAATAGTATTTATTTTTAGAAATAGCAAGTAATCACTTTAGATTTCTTTAATTTTCAACGCCCGACAAAGTTTGCAACACTCACATCAACCATAGTTTCCTTTGTCGTTGTTAGATTGTCCGCCACGCTCGCCGATGTTTGTATAAGACCTTAAAACCCCATATCAATCTGTGTTGTCTTAATCCTATTATGACTTAATTGCATCCATCTTCTTAGACAGTGTCAGAAAGTTTGTTTACAAAATGTTATTTGCAAGCATCAATGACCCACAATATACACGCGTGATCAATCGATTGGTTATGAGAATTTTATCTGTTTTTATAATCAGCTAGTGAACGTTATTCATTCAGTTTAGTGAACCAGTCCACTTTTCTTTTAGACTGTTACACTGCGCATGTCCACCAGGAACGCTGTGTAGCAGTCTATTTCCTATATCCGCTTACTGCATTACAAATATGTAAATATCAGCTTTTATTTTCCATTAGCAAATCATTTTCGCAAAAGCTTTAAAAAATCCCAAATGTTTCTTTTCTTTCTCCATTTTCGACATTGGCTAATTACAGTGGAGGCCCAGGGTGGGTAGATGTTACATTCATTTATGGCGCAGGTGATGAATAACTATGACTACTTTCATGAATAACCACCGGGTTTGCTTTTAACAATCGCAGTGAAAGACTTCTAGTGCACAATTGTGTTTTATTTCATTCGTTAGCTCACACAGATGGTTCGAAACTGCTTTCAAGACTTAGAGCATTACCGATGTTGCTTGTTGTCAAGGACAAATCAGGGGTAATTCCATTGCACGTCCTGCCATAAAGGTTGACTGACGTGTGTGATACAGGACATTTTATGTCGTGTATGTGTCTCTTCTTTGTGTATTTGGAGAAATCATTTTTTATAACATCTCGTGTTTCCTTGTCTTTGCAGAGTTTTGCATCTATTGCCAGGCTGATAGAAAATTGGGGATTTTGCACGCTGTCTGCATTCTGGCGTCCTTGGCTTCGTAGTCAGGTATGTGCTGGACGTGCATTGCATGTGTGATATTTATGTGTGTAAACTGGCATGACCCAGATTGGAAAGGGGCATCAGTTGAAGACATGTTGCCTCATGCATATCACTAGGTAGGTATACACTATAGGATCTACCGAAGAACAAGTGGCTGGTCTGTGTTAGACCAAAAAAAACAATACCTGTGTTTCCTGTGGCCCGACCGACCCTATTTGTAAGGGGCCGACCCTAAAACGTTTTATGAATTTTTTTTTGTTCTGAACAATGATTTATTGCAATACATCGAGGTAAACTGACATTACAGAGGAACTTTAAGTTGTATCATCAACTTGTATGGGGTTTATGAGATAAATACATGTAGCATCTCAAAATATCTTGGTCCCAAAAAAAACTTATATACATTTCCTACCTACCGACCCTAATTTTTTAAAGCATGCAATAGGAAACACACCTATTCTTTTTTTTTTTGCCTTAACAGCCTAAATGAACAAAAGGCCATATGTATGGACAAAGGTTAGCTGCTTTTTTTTTAAATGATCACCATGACGTGATGTTGAGCCATGTCGAAAACTAATTTGATTCCACATCAAACATGCCCGCCAGACAGAAAATGCTTTTTGAGACTTTTATTTGGTATGGAAACATGGGTAATTTTATTGTCTTCTAAGAAATGTATGATACAATGATGATGTGATTTATTTTTGCTCACGAATTCAGGCTAAGGGCTTGTCATGGGTTTGATTATTGAGAACTGTACATTAAACTGTGTAGTGCCCCCTTAAGGGTCCAACCTTTTTTTACTAAACAAATGAAGTATTTTTTGTCTATATTTCAACATATTTTCAAACTTTGTTACCATTCGGTTTGTTTGCGCAGAGAACTATTTCGCAGGGGTGTAAAATTCCACTCGCCCGCTTGCATTGGCGAGTGCAAGCTGCCTGCGGACGAGTAACATTTGGCGTCTGGTCGTCCGACAGGACGAGTGACTTTTTGCACTATAAAAATTAAGTTAAACTATCGTTCAAACACGATGTTGCAATATTTGCAATATTTCATATCAGGATCATTTCCGACGCGTAATTTTGTTCGTATTGTTGATTGCAGGACCCAGATTAACAGGTGTTTGTTTGTTACCAGGTAACCCACGCGTCATATAGAATGTGATTCCAGGGATCACCCTAGGAGTGAATTTCAATGAGACAAAATGTCCCATTTGCTTGATTTTAATGAGTCTTTCACCATATCATGATCCATTTCGGATGCGTAGCCGAACGACCAGTGGTTGTTCGTCGACCGCATGTATCGCTGTAGGCTGCTAGGCGGGTTTGGGGGCATGACCCCCAGAACATTTTTAAATTTAGATGTGATTTCCTGCATTCTGGCTCATTCCCAATAGTGAAAGTAGAAATTGTTAAAGCATCTGAAATAAAGCGTGTCCGAATTTACGTCAGCTTTTTATGCTAACATAGTTTTATAATTGCTTGCCCCGCTCCAGTACATAGTTCATCGCGTCAAATCATTACAGATTGGGGGATAATGTTCAGATATGACTAGAAGTTGATGAATTATTATAAAAATGGCCATGTTTATTCATAATCAATCGATTTTCTTTGACACCCCTGCTTTCGCAAAGCAAAGGCGAACCGGAAGTTTACCGACATAATCTCGTTTTGATTTTTTTCATGTGATTTACGAATAATTTGATATTTTCTCATTTTATATATTTTTATCGCGAATAAATGGACCTGAGCAAATTTACTTGAGATTTTAACTGAAATGTAAATAAATATGTTTTCATTACAAACCGAAATGGTGAAAATGGATTTCTCCGAATTCGGTGCAACAATTTATTCCATTTGTCTTTTTCATGCGATTTTTGAGAATTTAATGCGAGAATATCGCGGAATCGCGGCCTAGGGTGACCCATGTGATTCAATTCACGCTAAAATCAATTGGAGTGTGATGCAATATATCGCTAAGCAGTCAGACTGTGTTTTTTTTATATCGACACCGTAAACATGGCGGGTAAACAAACAGACATCAGGTCGCTGTTCGGAAAGTCTGCGTCCGCGACCCTGCAAGCGGATTCGCCGAATCTGAAAGGGTATGGCTGAACAACAAGCGTAGTTCCCAACCGCTATTAATTAGTTATGGCGTCTATTATTGGTCCAATGGAGACAAAATACTGAAGAGAAGTTCAGCAGAATATTGTTTTTTTAGCTCGACTGATCAGAGGAGCTTATGCCGTGGTGCGGCGTCTGTCCGTCCGTAAACTTTTTTTGTAGCGATTACTCCTCTGAAACTACTGAATGGATTTTCATGAAACTTTACAGAAATGTTGCCCATGAAGTCTAGTTGATCCTAGCAAAAATTCATGTTGATGTGAAATCCAAGATGGCCACCAAATATAAAAATAGGTTTTTAAAAAACAAGTTTGCAGCGACTACTTCTTGAAAACTCTTAAGTGATATTGATATGGGACTTTTTCTAAAATGATCAGTATCACATGGTGTTGGTCCTTGTCGAAAATCGTTTTGATTCAACGTTAAACATGGCTGCAAGCGACCATCTTTGTTTACATAGAGTTGAAGCGACTACTCCTCTGAAACTACTTGACGGATTTTCATGAAACTTCAAAGGAATGTTGCTCTTGATGTATAATTGATCCTAGCAAAGTATCAGGTCGGCTGGAAATTCAAGATGGCCGCCACGGCTAAAAATAAATATTCAAAATACAAGTTTGTAGCGACTACTTCTTGAAAACTATAAGTGATATTGATATGGGACATTTCCTACAATGATCAGCATGACATGATGTTGGTCCTTGTCGAAAATCGTTTTGATTCAACGTTAAACATGGCTGCCAGCGGCCATCTTTGTTTACATAGAGTTATATAGTCAACACTTTTAGCGACTACTTCTCTGAAACTACTTGCCGGATTTTCATGAAACTTCACAGAAATGTTGCTCTTGATGTCTTATTGATCCTAGCAAAATTTCAGGTCGGCCAAAAATTCAAGATGGCCGCCATGGCTAAAAAAAGATTTTCAAAATACAAGTTTGTAGCGACTACTTCTTGAAAACTATGTGATATTGATATGGTACTTTTGCGAAAATGATCAGCATGACATGATGTTGGTCCTTGTCAAAAATTGTTTGTATTCGATGATAAACATGGCTGTCTGTGGCCATCTTTGTTTACATAGAGTTATATAATGAAAACTTGTAGCGACTATTTCTCTGAAACTACATGACGGATTTTCATAAAACTTCACAGGAATGTTGCTCTTGATGTCTAATTGATCCTAGCAAAATTTCAGGTCGGCCGGAAATTCAAGATGGCCGCCACGGCTTAAAAAACGAGTTTGTAGCGACTACTTCCTGAAATCAAAATCAATCAGTAGAGCTTCAAGGTCATTGACCTCTTGTTTGTTGTTGTTGTAGAAGTTAATTTTCCGCGCTTATTTTTTTTACCCACTCCCCGACGAATGTCTGCGTGGAAGGGAATAAATCTTAATGACAGTGTACGAGGATAATTGCAGACCATAATATTAAATGTGTTCTTAGATAATATGGCACTTTTTTATTTGAATAACAATAAAATATCCACATACTGCCTGTCAGCTACTACAGTGTCTGTGAGTACACAAATGTACTTGTTGTATAGTGGTGAAAATAATGTTCAGGTTATATGCTGCAGGGCGAGAGGTAAATTGGTAAGGGCGAGTACCTTTTTGGTTCCACTAGTCCTGCAGCGCGAGTGGATTTTTCCAAATTTTTACACCCCTGCTTCGGTTAGAATGTAATTTGTCGATAAGGCAAACACGCATTGCTACGAAACCCAGATTATGAACAACTCAGTAAAATATGTATATTGAAATACTCCACGATGCACCATATCTTGAGATATCTCAGTATATGTCTAATTTATCTTGAGATGCTCCATGTTGAGATATCACATTTTATCTTGAGATATCTCAATTTACATTGAGATATTTGTATTCAGATATCTCAATTAATCCCCATAAATCTCAATGTATATCTCAATTTATCTTGAGATAACTGTTGAGATATCTTCAGTTGTTTTGAGATAATTATCTTCAGATATCTCAATGAGTCTTGTGTCATTGATATCTCAAAATAAATTGAGATATATTTTACAATTTCTCAAGATGTATCGCAACTTATCATGAGATATGTAACTTGCGATATCTCAAGATCCAATGTGACTTGCGGTCGGTATATGCAATTTTAGTAGGATTTTCTAAGTTTGAGTTGGGCTTTATGCCATTTAAAAACTAACCATTGATGTAATTCTTGAGTTTGCCTTAGCACTGTTTCCTTATATTGACGGTTTGCTATCACTAATGTCCCGTTTAAGTACTGGTTGCTATGGTATTTTGATGCCATAGTAATATGACGTTAAACATAGAATATGCATGTGGCGTGACGTCATGTCACATGACGTCATTATGTCGTGTCGCGTTAAATTAAAAAAAAATAGCATAATATAGCGGCTTCATATAAATTGAGTTTTAGGAGGCAACCTTTCAGAGTGGAAATGACTTCTGATCGCACATTTCAGACCTTTTTCATGCTATGGAAAAAAAATCAGACCGAAAGAATATTTTTTGCAAAAAAGCTGTTAAACGGGCTATTTCAGTGTTCTCTTAAAAAGGTGCTGTTAGGCATGGATGACATTTATAATAATTATGACGCACATGTTTGATGTTTTCCGTTTTGAGTAGTTCTAAGTTTATTTTGGTGTATTCGATTACGCATTCTTTGGGTTTTTGGAGCCCGCAGTTAGTAAAAATCATGTCGGGAATGTAAATTTTACAAGCGGGCATGTTAAAAACAAGAAGAAAATGCCAAAATATATCGAAAATGAAATCCGACACAAAACTTAACGACAGCTTGTATACTAAATTAAAAGTCGATTTTTATTTTATTTATACATATACATCGCCGGAAACAACTCTCGGTTTCAGAACAGACTGGTTTTCAATTTTATTTGCTATTTACGAACGACATTGGGGACGAATGAGCAATATTTAGTATGAATCAATACCGCATTAACGGTCTATTTTGTAACCTCCATGTACGATGAGCTTTGTTCATTATTTCGAAAGAGCGTAACCCGGCTGAAAAAAATAATGCAGACGTTAGTGACTCAAAAAAACAACATTTATTTAACCGAACGCGTAATTTTTATACCCAGTGACTGAGAATAAAGTGTCAAAATAATCAAGTTCTTTATTTTATTTAACTATTTATGATATTATTCTAGAGAAAATGTAACTTTCTGTGACAATATACGTATCAATTTTGTCTAAAAATAACACTCAAATTACACTTAAAAAATTCGGGTCTGTAGATATGTGTTCGGCTAGTAAATATTTATTAGTCATATGCCCGATGGGCTAGTAGAAAAGTGCGATACATAGGGATCACTTTGTCGTCAGTCCGTCACGAAAACTTAACATTGGTTATAACTTTCTCATTTCTTCATCAAACATTCAATATATACTCATCTTGACAACTTCGACATGACCATGCTAAAACATAGTCAAGATCACACTGAAGGTCATTATATGGCTTAAATACTCGTTTTTTTCTTCATGAAAATTTAACGTTGCCGGTAACTTTCTCATTTTTGTCTCGCCTTTTCGAAGAAAAAAAGACATACATGTTGCTTTTCCGGCGAAGGCGGCGTCAACATTCATGTTTTGCGTCGGGGTCATTTTCTCACAAACTGCATGCACTAGACCTCTCAAACTTTGCTTATATTTGTATCATGGGCGGTACATCGCAACGTGACAAAGCAAATGTTGAAATGACCTTGACCCCCCGAGCAAAGGGCAAATAACTTGATAATTTTTAGGGTCAACGTTGTTTTTTGTCTCTTTCATTGTAGTTTCAAGTCCTTGTTTGCAGTACAGTGCGGACCTTCGATGCCATTGCGTTCGGACGCTGTGGTTTCTATAGGACCCTATATATCATTTTGCGTTTAGGTCACTTTTTCACAAACTTTATGCACTAGACCTTTAAAACTTTGCTTATACTTGTATCTTGAGTGGTACATCAAAACGTGACAAAGCAAATGTGGAAGTGACCTTGACCCTCCAAGCAAGGGCAGTAAACCTTATAATGTTTACCTTCAACTTTTGCGTTTAGGTCACTTTTTCACAAACATTATGCACTAGACCTTTAAAACTTTGCTTATACTTGTATCTTGAGTGGTACATCAAAACGTGACAAAGCAAATGTGGAAGTCACCTTGACCCTCCAAGCAAGGGCAGATAACCTTATAATGTTTACCTTCAACTTTGGCGTTTAGGTCACTTTTTCACAAACTATATGCACTAAGACCTTTCAAACTTTGCTTATACTTGTATCTTGAATGGTACATTGCAACTTGACAAAGCAAATGTGGATGTGACCTTCACCATCCAAGCAACGGGCAGATAACTTTGTTACATCTACTTCACTTTCTCATGAAATATAATTATGCAGTAGATGTTTTATACCTACTTTATAGCTTGTTGCTCTTGATGTCTAGTTGCTCCTAGCAACATTTTAGGTCGGCTGGAAGTTCAAGATGGCCACCACGAATAAAAGTAGATTAAAAAAAACATTTGGAGCGACTACTTCTTGAAAACTATAACTGATATTGATATGGCACTTTTTCTAAAATGATCAGCATGAAATGATGTTGATCCTTGTCGAAAATTATTTTGATTCAACATCAAACATGGCCGCCAACAGCCATCTTTGTTTACATAGAGTAACATAATAAAAACTTGTAGCGACTACTCTGAAACTACTTGACGGATTTTCATGAAACTTCACAGTAATGTTACACTTGATGTCTAGTTGATCCTAGTATAATTTCAGGTCGGCTGCAAGTTCAAGATGGCCACCACGAATAAAAATAGATTAACAAAAAAATTTGAAGCGACTACTTCTTGAAAACTATAACTAATATTGATTGGCTAAATATGTTGCTCTTGATGTCTAGTCGATCCTACCAAAATTTCAGGAAAGCCGGATTTTCAAGATGGTCGCCATGGCTAAAAGGGACAAAATTTATGGGAACTGATATAGTGGTTTTTAAAGCAAGTAGTCTCTATACCAGATGCTGCTATATAATGCCATCTAAAATCTTTTTTGATTTTTAGCTCGACTGATCAGAGATCAGCAGACTGATCAGAGATCAGCAGAGCTTATGCCGTGGTGCGGTGTCCGTCCGTCCGTCCATAAAGTTTTATTTGTAGCGGACTACTCCTCTGAAACTACTTGACCGATTTTCATAAAAATTCACATGCATTCTAATCTATCAACTCTTATCAATAGAGCTTCAGGGTCATTGACCTCTTCTTGTAGTCCGTTTTCAGAGATATAAACAATAATCCAAGCCTTCCTTCTCTTTGCTAGATGCATTTCACAAGGTGGCACTCACAACAGCCTAAATGGAGTTTATCAAAACTTCATCAAAATGTGAAACTCATTGAAAGGAAGCACTGCATTGTTATTCAGGTCGATTGGTCACAGTTCTAGGTTGCTGTTAATTTAAATCAAAATAATCTCAATAAGTTTACTTTCCCTTGAGGGCTGTCTTATGAAATTTGGTAGGATTGAGGAGTATCCATTATTTTACGATGCTAGGCTCGCGTTAACCATTAGCCAAATCACCATAGGCGAACAGAAACCCGAACTGGCGAATGAAAATCGTAAGAAAAACAATCAAATTCGCCAGACATCGGCCGTCTGGCGAATCCAAATTTCCGACAGATTTTGTCTACAATCTCGGAAAATCCCGAATTCTAATACACAAAGTCTTTCACTGTCTATAAGCCACTACCCCGCTGGGTGTTGTTAGCTAATTAGCGACAATCAATTATCTGGACTGATAAACTAATTAACGCAGAGTTTATTGAAGACCGCTGTCAAATTGTCTCTGTGTGATAGACTCCGCCCACTGTTCCCCGTCTTGCTGTCAATCAACTGGTTTGTGACCCCGCGCTCAATATTATCCACATATTTAACTGCGTTATCGAGCCGTGTAAAACATTAAATATAACGTGGCGCCGTCTAGCGGCTAAAATGGCTTTTCAAAACACAAAGTTGGCTTACGAATTAAAAAGGTACAGATGCCGTCGGTGTTTTTGAACTTTACGATCACTGTTAAGACTAATTAGTTGTACACACGGTAGCGTAAACTGGAACAATGGCAAGTGTGAACCGATGTTTTGATCGGCTGTCTTTGAAATTGGTACACTTTTAGAATGAAGTGGCTTTATTACTTACTCTGACATGACAGTCTCTTTGCATGATATTCGTGGTGTATGTAGCATTTCTGAATTTTGTCTCACAATGCAGCGCCGCGATCTTTCTAGTTGGAACTTCTGTTAGTTGAACTTGTTTTATATGCCTCAGCTTAGCCTTACATTTTTAACTATTTTTATTTTATTTCTATGAATGTAAGTAGGTATATTGAAATACATTTAATGAAAATACTAAATGGTCTAATCACTGGTGACAAGAGTCTTATTATATGCATGCATTCATTCTGTCCTTTTTTAAATTTCAGTCGACAATTTTAAAAATTAAAATAGCATTAAAGTAAACACAATTTTTAAAACTTTTTGCATATTTTACAGCTCCACTATTATAAGTTATTGTAAGCACTAAAGCAGAATGCATATGTTGTGGACATATTGATACCCTATACATGTATGTTAATAACGCATACTTTTTTTAACTAACTGTTGATGTGTACGCAAACGCAAAGTTTTAGCGCCTCCAATTCGTTAAAAAATATCTCGGCAAAAGTCTGGCTAAAGACTTTCTAATCTGGCTAAAGGAATTTTTAGGGCTTTAGCCAGATTTGGCTAAAGGGTTTAAAATCCTAGCTCTAGCCTAGCGATGTGTGGTTTCACATATAGTGGACTTGTACTTTGCTGAATTTGCTTGTTTTCACTGTGTTTCTTTTTAATGAAGTGTTGGAAATAATTTATAAGCATAACCTGCAGCTTCATCTGGCACATACAAAGGACATACTTTAAGAGTTAAGATCAGTGCCTAGAATGGATTATGTAAATATACATAATTTGAAGTAAAATATGTTTAATCTAAATTTCAGTTGGCTGATTAATTTTCTGCTCTGTGCTGTTGGGTGCATCTCTGTAGTGTAAGGAAGCATGCTTTTCTTTCGAGAAAAGAGATCCAGGTTCAAGTCCTGGCGGGGAACCTGGCACACTTACTGAGCTGTACGAACTTAGTTCTGGGATAATCACAACTTTAAAATAAATACATATAACATTTTTCATTACACAATTATACTAGTGTTAAAAAATCATTCCATAATATTTATTTGCACTTCCATGAAAGTGAAGCGGCTATACGTAGTGTTACCCTTATCGTGAAATATGGACATGTTTGTTACTGTATATAATATATTCATCCAAACTGGCATTTTGAAATCAGACAAAACCAAAAGACAAAAGTCAATGAAACTATAAGGCTTTGAATACACTTATTATATAACTTCATTGTTTTATTTATAAAGTACTGAAGTCGGCAAACACAGATTGTGTCCCCTCCCCAATTTTGGTCATGTGTCACTTGACTGATAATGGATCGGTCAAATTCTTCCTAATATGTCATGCTACTAATATCATCCTTTCACTGCCTTTCAAATATGTCCGTACTCCCCATGCTATAATACATGTATTATAGCTTTTCTTGTTTACTTGAATTTCGAATAGGTGGTTCCACTACTCCAGCCGTTAAAGGTTCTGAGTATTGTTTAATCACCCTTAGAATATGTTGCCTGCTTTTTAATTTAGTCTTTTGACTGTTACCTGTGATACGCAGGCTTCATAACCTCTGTTTCCAGCTAAATTCATTTTGTTTATTTCGCCCATTTTTTTCTCGTTTAGGGCAACGCGTTTTGTTAGAAGCTGGGACCATATGCCGCTGTCAATGGAATGGAACATACCGCATTGAAGGTTCCATGTTCACCGTCATATGCATACCGTCTTCGGGATGACTAAAATTTATGTACTATTGGCGTTTTAAATAGTGAGTTCTGCTTAACCCGGGGATAGAGGGCGTGAACGGTACAAAGTACTTTTCATTATCGTTCATAAACAGTTTCAATTAAACCGAGACTGCAATACCTTTTGTATTTATTGTGTTCGACGATTTCCAAATTTCTCCTTTCATACATTTTTGGAACAGTTTTAAGTCTGAGGCATGCGCATAAATAAAAAGTAGCTCCACAGAATACTTTTGAAGGCATTCGTCATTCTAACACTAGTGTAACGCAATTGTAGCCAAGTTATTGGCTCTTTCTAAGACATCCTCCCAGAGTTGTCAATAAGCCGTTCATCCTCAAAATAGTTGTTATTTCATTTCCTATCAACACCAATATATCAACATTAAGTACGTATTCATATACGTCATTGTACGATTGCTTATGACATATTTAGAACACGGTGTTATGCCAGCTAATTTGTCGAAACTGGATGACATATAAATGTGACATTTGAAATAAATGATGATGCAGACGATATCCTGCAATTTAATTTATCACCTTCATTGAGATTACATTGTACCGTCTTGAAAACTAAATTACGTTAATATGTTAATATGTAATGTTTGAATTATCAGACCACGAACAAGAAAGAAATATATATTATGAATCATGAAGAATGTCAACACATTTAAAAATCCTCAATCCGATTCTAAACCGTAAACAAAAGAATACAGACTTCAGAAAACAAACATGTAAAGGTCAGTTTCAATCCTTTTTTGGGAATTATAAACTAATTAGTTTTTTTCAAAAGGTAAGTTGGACATTTCCTAATATCCCGAGCAATAAACACATATTGAATAAATACTGAAAAGTGATCCCTTGGAAACAATAAACTAGAGATAAAAGTAGCAGACTCGGTTTTATTGAGTCTTAAGCTTAAGCGATATTCTACTTTAAAGCCAAAATATCGGGCTTGATGATCCCTTGAAGTCCGCAATAGGATAACAAAATTATTTTTATATGACGTTGATACATTTTACAATTGGGAGTAAGAAAATATTCTTGCAAACCGAATAAGCTAATCCGTGTTTTACATCAGTGATGGAAAGTCTGGTCGTACTCATTGGGGGGCAAACACATTTCACGCGCATCAACACTGATATCTATAACATCAACAATTGCATGAATAAACATACAGAACGTTAGTTGTTGACAAGGTCAACACAAAATGTCAACGGTAAGCAAGAAAAGTAATAATTCATGACAGAGAACTTCCAACACTCGGTATAAATGTTTTAATTGGACCAAGGCACTCGGTTCCGAATGCCTCGGTTCCGATATAAACAAGTATAACTCGTGCTTGATTTTCCAACAGTCACCGGATAGCCATGAACGATTCTTATAATACAACGTGCATAGTTGCATAACGATTGCTAGCTTTGTGTGTTTGTTTGTATGGTGTTTTACCTCATTTTCAATACATGTAAGGTTACATATGATGATCGATTTCTTTTACGGTGGAGGCAGACCACCCACTTTTCCTGGGTAGAACCAGTACTGTACACCTCCTGCCATCCGTAATAATCGACACTTTCTCACAAGTCGAGCTCCCAGTGGGAATCGAACCCGAAACGGTGAGAGGCGAAGGTTTATAACGCAACGTCGTTTACCCCTCGGACACAGAGACGATTGCAGGATAGATAGTTGACTAAAACGTGTGTTTGAATGATGGTTTACGTATTTTTTAACACGTGTAAAGCCATATATTAGGGTCGATGTTTTTTGTACTAGAGGCAGACCACCCAATAATTCCTGGGTAGAACCAATACTGCGTAAACCTCCCACCGTCGAGGTCGTGGGTATAACTCTCATTGTAAACTTTCCTACTTCATCAGTTTAATCAACGTTGTGATTAGTATTACATATAGACGCTGAAAGTTTTCTTTTTTAAAATTAAATATGTCAGACAACGGCTTTCATAAAAAATAGTCGAAACTTTAAGGTATTATCCATAATTAATACTTACACATTTAAAGTACATTTTAATAAAATCAAATCATAAACTCAATTTTCAGTGTAAGGCATTGAAATGCATTCTGATATAGAAACACAACAGTGCAAACTAAGTTTAACCAACTGGTTGAATTAAGTTTTTTGTAGAGAATTATAAGGAAGAAAGATATAAAAATCGGACAGGGAAAGTAGCATTCAATGACGACAGTCAACTACAAAACACAAAAACAAACACGCAAACAGACAAACGAGAAGGCAAAGGTAATAACAAATGCAAACGTCATAACAAACAAAATGGTTGACAATAGGGCTTCCGCCTTGGAACGGTCAGTGTCCAAAACCAGGTTCTAGGGTGCACCAAACCTCACACTTACCCTATTGTCATCCCAATTAAAGGAGTGTAAATAAAGAAATCCCCGCCATGAAATATTCTCTAACTAACAAGGCAGCGTTAAAAGGCAATATAAGCAAAATACCTAGATGCTCGTGTATATATAAATACAAAAAAAAGAACAAAAGCCTATAAAGCAACAATGAAGGTACTCGATGACTTGGCAGAAGCCAGAGCAAAAAGAGAATAAACCATTGAGGACACGACAAGACAAGACCGCGGACAAACATCAAACGCCACCGTCCTAATGGACTTTAAGTAGGCATCATCATAGGATCCACAGCCTGTCCGGTCATCGTAAAATTAAAGAGGAAAACGTAGTGCGAACTGTAAAAGGGTTCATCACCAAGCATGCAGTACGTTGCAAAATGATAGGGTCATAACTTCTTTTGATAAACCTTTTAACAATAAACATAAAAAGATCGGACAGGGAAAGTAGCATTCAAGGAGGACAGTCAACCACAAAACAGTTTAACAAAGATAGTATGAAAGTGATCATGACCAAGAATCTTACGAAGTTTGTAAATCACGTCACCATAGAAGTCAGGTTGTGATAGTCCTTGTCGTGAAAGCCAGGTCACTGACTACTGTTAAAATATCTTCAACGTTTCCTGATACATTGAGCCTACTGAACTCGCAATAGTTCTGTATTTCCAAGTCGATTTTTTTGATCAAACAAGACAGTAGGTGAAACAACAAGAATATGATACCATGAAGGAATTCCGCAGAGAGCATTGATTACTGTGGACTTTGGATGACATTGGGAAAAAATACAGTAAAATGCCCCCGCCTGTGAATTCAATTGCGGAGTTTTCTTGCCGCTGACCGTTCCGAGGTCAACCATTTAATGGTCGCTGTGTCGCATACTCACTGGGGGGTAAATCTGGTATCAGTGCAAATGGATTCTCGACGAAAATCAGTCACGGTTTATCAACGAAAAATCAATACTGCCTGAGGTATGTAGTTATGCGGCATAACAATGCCTCACGGTGTACTGACGGTTGCAATTCTAATGTCACGATTTTCCCTTACAGTGTCACTGATTTTCTACGACAATTACAGGACAAGGTTACCTGATGGAGGAAATCGTAAGCTAATAGTAGGTCTGATAGTGTAATGGGGTTTTCTCTTGAGGAAGGATCTTCCATATGCATAAAGGAAGTAGAGGTTAGTACATCGAATGAAGATGAAAGTGATGAGTCCACCTTAGAGGGACTATTAAAATAACAATAATAATAATAATTTAAGATGGGTATAACAGATACTAGTATATGAATATTTAGTAGCGTCACAATAGTCTTTGACACCAGTAGCCTGTACTTAGACCAGCCAACAGAAGTCGCATAAATTCATATATGGAAAGCCGTATTGGCTTTTATTAATAACATCATTTGGTGATATCACCTATTGGAAAAGGCAATACGACACCCTATAATAATGTTATTGTTCATAGTTTTAAATTGTTCTCCTGCTGAACAGTAGGCAGCTAAGTATACGAACATAGACTCATAAAGTTGGTATGAATCACACTATGTATCGTTTCCGTGTATGTTAAATGGAATATGTTTATGAATAATCTCGTCATTTCATTCAACTGTCTATATTATTGCTTTTTTCCTGTCCCTGTGACTTACCCCCAGTGGCCTACTTTGCCACTGACCGTTCCAAGGCGGTAGCCCTATTGTCAACCCTTTTGTGTTTGTGATGTCGTTTGCATTTATTTTTACTTTTGCCTTCTTGTTTGTCTGTTTGCGTGTTTGTTTCTGTGTTTTGTGGTTGACTGTCCTCCTTGAATGCTACTTTCCCTGTCCGATCTTTTTATATTTTTTTTTCAGTACAATGTCTAACCGCTAATGTATATGATAAAAACCAAAGAAAATGTTTTTAGCTGCTAGTTAGACTCGGAAAAGAGAAAAATCGTCGTTGAGTAACCGTTACATTAAACATGTTGTGTCGAGACGTCGTGACACTTTTAGGGAGAAACCGTGACCTGCATTTTTTTAAAAAGAAGGTTCTTTACAACCCTATGACAAACACTATGAACTAATTATTATTTTCTACCGGTTTGCATACATGTTTTGATAAAATATAATGTATTAACGTACTATGCGTTTTGAAGTGTTTAAGAATTATTTCATGTTATAAATTGTTAAATAAAATGTCGTTTATATAGAAACTATACAAAACACTTTTATTAAGCATAATTTGCCTGCGTTCTAAAGGCTTCATAACCTCTGCTCCCAACTAAATTCCATTTTGTTTATTTCGCCCATTGTTTTCTCGTTTAGGGCGAAGTGTTTTGTTAGAAACTGGGACCATATGGTGTTCACCGTCATATGCATACCATCTTCGGGACTCTGTACTATTGTCGTTTTAAATATTGAGTTCTGCTCAACCCGGGGCTAGAGGGCATGAACGGTATCAAGCACTTTTCATTACCGTTCATGAATCATAATCAGACTGAGACTGCAATATTATTTGTATTTATCGTGTTCGACGATTTCCGGCTTAAGCGGTATTATACTTCAAAGCCACCTATATTGGTCTCGTTTATCCAAAAGGACAAGGAAAACTAAGACTACTGAGTTTTGGCTTTAATATATTTATAAAAACATCCAAAAGTACCATATGGTTGCCATGCATTTCTTCCAGAATTACCGACAGAATCTAAGAGGAAAAAATGAGATATAGGGTCCTATAGAAACAACAGCGTCCAAACGCAATGACATGTGCTATAAACAAGGAGCAATAATTAATTAATTATACAATGAAAAAGACAAAGTACAACAAAAGGGTGATGAATATAGGGTTAACGACTTAAGGTCTATAGACAATAAGGCCTACAGGTTAGCTTGAATAGATTTATGTGTACACAAACCTCGCTATTATCCTGTATTCAGCGCTCAAAGAGACAAGACAGTGTAAACAAAACTACATCCCATCAAAAGGAATTCTCGAACACTAAAGTCTACATCCAGAGAAACTAACAAAAGAAACACTAAGATGTTGCTGTAAAGCTATATAAAATACAAAATAAGAAAGATCCCAAGATGTATCCAGAATTGCACTGAACAACCACAGCAGTTGCAGTCAAAGAGAAAACCAATCTAGGGTACGACCAAAAAACCCGAGGGACGAAAGCTCATGCACCTACCTCCCTTGGTCGGGTTTCAATAGGTGCAATCATTGTGTGGAATTGGTCTTTATTTTTATATATTTTTTGGCTCTTCTAACCGCGGGCGAGATGAGATTGTGCCTTGTCCGTAGCTCATTCGTCCGTCCATCCTCCGTCTGTCCGTTAACGTTTGCCTCGTTAAGACCATATTGCCTTCAGTTTTTCATTCGATCTTTACCAAATCATAATGAACGCCAAAAGAAACGCATCACTTTTTTATTTTAATATATTTGTTCATTGTTAATTTTCATTTTGTGCGGAAATGGGTCTTTCTCCGTTCTAAATTTTAACAGAAACAGTTTCGAACGTTCAAATAAATAAGGTTATGCTTATGGAAACAGTACGCATAACTTGTACTTTCAAAATGATGATTCATTTCTTTAGGCTGCCAGTATAGTTATTAATAAACTCGGCAATATAGTTTTAAAAAGTTTGTAAACCAGCTAGATCTATCTAGATGTTTGGTTCATTCATTAAAATATGCTATAGTTTGGTTTGTTTTTACTTTAGCTTGTTCGTCGTTCATTTCAATTTTTACCAAACTTAGCCAGATATGCTTGGAAAAGTTATAACACCAGTGAGGTCGGATTAATAACAATAGCGTAATGTGGTATAACACTCTTGCATGATTCATTTCTCATCTGCTCTTGATCCACCTTTTGAAGGATGTAAATAGCATTACAAACCCAAACGAGTTTGAAAACTAGACATTGGACTTGAAACAGCAGCGTAGTGACCCTTGAAAATGCTATATTTTAACATCTTCAGCATTCTAGCAACTTCAGTTTCCAACCAATCTTTACCAAACTCGACCAGATTGTTGATATGATTAAAGGCTCAGAAACGTTGAAAACCAGCTCTGTCAGACTAGTAAGACCAGATTTATGGTCCATGACCCATGGCTTATTTAAAACAGTGTATATTTTGCTTTGTTAAATCTCGTTACCAAACTTGGGTAGCTGGTTTGTATCAATGTAAGATAGAACACGTTCAATAACAAGCCACATTTGAGCAGCAGAGTTGTGACCCCTTCATTGAATGAAAGGCATTATGGTTTGTTTTGTTATCACTGTAAGTCCTTCATTGTTCATACGATATTTATCAAAGTTGTTTAGAATGTCACTATCAATAAAATGTTGGACATGATTGAAAACTAGTCATATCTGACTCACAGATAAGTTCCATCCCCCATTTTTAAATTCTTTTATTTTTATTTTTACTTTATGAAGTTTTCTCGATCATAGAAAAAAGCATGGACACTTTAAAACAACTAGCCATGATGGACAAAAATCAGCAGAGTTTTGTCCCTTCATTACTAAAAATGCAAAACTGCTAAATGTAAACATTCTAGTTCTTTCATATCAAAAACAGCTTGGATAAGATTGCAAACTAGCCATACTTGACAAACCATCCGCACCGCCACTTCTTTCACAGCATGGACATATCGTTTTTCTCCCGATTTCACCACCCAAATGTATCAGAAAATGTTTATCAATGAGATAAAACTCATTAACAAACTTAAGTGTGAGGTTTGGTGCACCCTAGAACCGGTTTAAATCCCCAGTGGCCTACTTTGCCACTGACCGTTCCAAGGCGGTAGCCCTATTATCAACCCTTTTGTGTTTGTGATGTCGTTTACTTTTATTATTACTTTTGCCTTTTTGTTTGTCTGTTTGCATGTTTGTTTCTGTGTTTTGTGGTTGACTGTCCTCCTTGAATGCTACTTTCCCTGTCCGATCTTTTTATATTTCTTTATGGACACAATACCATGCGGCCTAAAACAAGTAAATCGATAAGGCCCTATTTGGTCTATTGTTTAATATTGCAGACTACAATATATGTATATAGATTAAACTGTCCGTTGGGAGTTCCCTGTTTTCCTCGATAACAACACATTTGTTTACATTATATATGACGGAATTTAATAACGCGAGAAAAATTAAATTGACTTTATATTTGCCTATTTTGTTCATCAAATTGATTTAGTGTTTTTCTATGGAAACAGTGGTGCTGCGTATAAATCCAATTTCTCAATTTCGGTCGCATCCTTAGATGTACGGGATCGACGCCCTTTAGCTCATTTGCGAGACAACGCTTTCTGTTACATTTGGGAATTACATTTGCCTAACGTGAATAAATCAAGTAGCTGATCTGTAATGTATCGCTTTCTGTTACGGCATCGTATAGGAATTACACTTGCCTAAAGCGAATAAATCAAGTTGCCGTTGCCTCAAGGAGGTAAATGTATTTCATTAATTATGTATTGATATTTCACTGGTAGAAAGTGACACCACATGGGCGATGATTCTCTTATAATATCTAAGCAAATAACCACACATAACAGACTATAATACACAAAGTACAAATATTATAGAATATCTGAACATTCAATAGTGTACCTATTTATATTAAGTTTCAAAATACTATTTAAACGTATACTCCCAGAGAGCAAACGAAAACATTGTACATTAACAACAGCATTGCATAGTATATTTCCCCCCGAACATTAAGTAGTTATTTTCGTCAGTAAGGATACAAATACGAAATCTCACCAAATTGTGGCCATCATCTGTTCTCATTCAATTCAATAAATACAGAATAGTGGACCATCAGGAAGCATCGAAAATAAACGAGTTAGAAAGTAGATAGAAAGTAGCAGTTTCGGTTTTATTGAGTCTGTTCATTAGAGGTCGTAATGGCTGCAGCACCTCTCACGCCCACTAACAGTGGCTTAAGTGGCATTCTACTTGAAAGCCACTATGTATCGACTCCATGATACCAGGGATCGGTAAGTAAAAATACTATTTATTTTATGCATAGTAGTGAAGAAGTGGATTTAAGCAATGAAATAAAAGTGGTATTTCATACGTGTGAAATATAGACTTTTATTTTTTCACTGCCGGAACTACTATTTTTTTATTTCAAAAACTACTTTTTTTCGAAAATTGCTATAATTATATTGGATTGGAAGTAACTTAACTAAGAAAATGAGTCATAGATTATTGAAATTGGTTAAGTAGTTTAGCAGTTACGGGGACTTAAAAACAGCAATTTTATCATACTAAGTCAATGACGTCGTCAAATTTTGTGTTGTTTTGTCGTGAATAACAGATTTTATTTCATCTCGAAGTGACCAAACTTGAATATTTTCGCTCATGTTTCGCATTCGTAAAAACATAAAGTTTTCACACTTCTCGGTGAAATAAAATCTGTTATTCACCCCAAAACAACAAATATCCTCTTTATATTTAAAATCTCATTGAATTGACCGATACCGATTATAAAATAATTTCCTTGAACATTTTCTGTAAATAATGCCCAAACAAGATAGTGTTAAGATTGTTAAATATATTATGAGATAGTCGGGGTTATTCGAATATACTGTGTTTTGGTTGACCGTGGTCCTTGAATTCTACTTTTCCTTTTCGATTGTTATATCTACTTTTATTTTTCTTTGACCGTAAATATAAAAATCGAACAGGAAAAGCAGCATTCAAGGACGACAGTCAACCACAAACACACACACCGAAACTTTTTTTTTAAATATGAATAAAATGCCAAATAAGACATCACAAACACAAAAGGGTAAGATGTTTTTAACAGATAGCATCTCTGGCTTATAGTTTATGTATGATTGACACAGTTGGTATATCTTTTTCATGGGCATATATCGTTATATTGTAGTTCATGTATATTGCATGTAATTATCAAACAATGTTATCTGTGTAAAACTGATAGTATATCATTGCTTCTGATGTAGTAAGTATGCCTGGAGTCCTAGACCCCGCAAACCCCATTATTGTTGAGGATATTTTCACAAATCTATATGGGGTTAGTGGGTATAAAATCACTAGAATAGAGTAAAACGTCTAAATTTAACATGAAAGGAAAACGTCTATCTATTTTCTGATTTATAATTACTCTTTATTTGTATGATCGCAACATTTCTGAAATTATTGTCCTATAACTATGATTTGTTTTTAATAAGGGAAATAGGTTATTTATTACCAATATTTTCATGCTTTCATTGTATCCCTAGAAGTGAGAAACCTTAACAAGCTAACTTATTTGAATGATTACATTTTGACTTGTATCTCTTAATTTGTTATAACAGCAAATATTCATATCTCAGTTTATTGTGACAGTATAAATGTGTTTGTTTCAAAAGCACACTTCATTCGTTCAGTACAGAATCTTTTTTTACGGAGAAGTGTTACACACAGCGATACATTTTACATGAAAACATGCACCAAATCACTTCACTGTTAAATACATTTAGGCTTACATATTTTCAAGTCTGGCAGTTCTTAAAAAAATCTAAAATACTTCAGCTGAGAAAACTGAATTTGATTAGAAAATGATTCGTTCCTACAGATGATTCTATACACCCTAATGCGCTACAGTGCATATATACTCACCAAAAAAGCAAAGTACCCCCTTTTTAGCTGGTATTCCCATAGGCCAGTTTTTTAGGGCGTATGACAGCTTGAACAGCACTTTAATTAAACAATAGTTTATGGTTTTAAGCACAATTCACTCAGTAGTGGAGGAGGCAGACCACTAATTTTTTCCGAACTGGGATTCGAACGCGCAGTGGTGACAGGCGAAAAGGTTTCAAACGCAGCGTTCTTACCATTTCAGCTTCGGATGCGCAATACCCTAACTACATTAATTTAGAGTCCGGCATTTTAAAAGAGCATACACATTTTGGACAATTACGACAATAAACCCTGCATAAACAACATAAACAGAAGCGTACTATACATTAAATGATATAATAAGGAGCACAACAAAAAGCACAATATCAGTATCAAAGCATTGTAAGCATAATCTTCAGTACGTATGTACATATACTGAGCAAAAATAAAAAGTACCCCTAATTTTTCACTTATTATATATATATATACAGCGAAACAGGAAATAATAAATGATGTATATAGAATAATCAGATCGACCACCACCAACAGCCCAAACAAAATACTTTTTTGAAAAGTTCAGTACACAAGGGAGTTATCCCCCTTTTTCTTAAACCATGCATTTTTGATAAAAACACATTAAATCTACCCACATTACCTCAGTTTGTCCAAGATAATATTCTCTATACGTTGCTTTCGAAATAAATCACTGAACAAACAACAACACCGTTTGTGTAGGTAGCATCTTTTGATTTAAAAAATCATCAAGTTACCTCCCCTTAAGGTTTCCATAGCATTCATAAAAGAGTATTGCTCGGTAAATTTTGAAACTGTTTAAAGGAATATTTATTTAACACTCGACCGTCATATATAACCTAAAATGTGCTGAAAATGACCTAAACACCATTCAACCAACCAATGTAATTTACTGAAGATGTGTCATCAGTCAAAGTTTAGTAAATGATGCTATAATTGTGACTATACTAAGCAGTCATCCATAAACGAGTATATGTATTAAAATATTGTAAATTGTATGTGAGTACAGCGCAGATATTTCTCTTATGTGCTACTTTATCTGAAATTTGCTGCATGTTTTCATGTCAACTAAATGTTTGTATCTTATAAAATTGGTAATTCAACGCTCCCACAAACATCTGAATGGCGAATACTTCGAGATTCATTCATGACAATCGCAAAAGCAAATCCACATAAAAGCAGTTAGGCTCTATTCCTTTGGGATTGTCTAGCTAGTATTGCATTACATCTTTATCGATCTAACTGTGCAAGTATATATAGCCATTAAAAGCCAATTAAGTGATTCGGCTTGTTAACACTGAATGAGGGAAAACGGTGATTGAGAGAGAGAGAGAGAGAGAGGACATTAATATATTTATACATTTATTATTATTCACTTTCCCACCCCACTCCACACCTCCCGTGGTAGTAAAATGGTAAAGATATATAAGAATAAACATATTACTAATACACCAATTTAACACCCAAAACAAAAGGTACAATCAAATATACACTATTGAACAATACATATAAATCAATAACACACAAAAGAACGATACCGCTTGCTAAATATTCTTACTACTAATCAAGTTGTCTGGGCTAATGTGGGTTGTATGTGTTATTATTTGTTTAAAAGTGCTGTATTCTTAAGGATACATACAAGAAACGCAACAAGTTTAGGGTCAGTGTATATATAGTTATGTTTGTTTATTCAAATAATCTGTTTCTAATTTACAAGTGATTGCAAATCGCCACCAATACTTCCACCATGTTTTCTACTGAAAGTTAATAATTTGTACTGAAACGAACTGTTTTTATTGTGGTTAAATACCCGTACATATAGTTGATAATAAACACAGATTTGTTTTTTTCTTTAGTATAGTGTCGTCTGTGTGATGTATTTTATATTACTTTTTACTTCTCGTTTTTCTGTTTGCGTGCTTGTTTTTGTGTTTTGTGGTCGACTGTCGTCGTTGAATGCTATTTTCCCTGTATTTTAATGACGCATCTGCAAGAAAACGAACCGATTGTCACCATACTTTATGCTTGATGAAGTGAGTTAATGTTAGAAGCTGGTTGTGCAAGATGCATTAGAAACATTTGACTTTTGTCGAACGTAAACATTGTGCAATACGATAGGTATTGCAGATCAAATGCGATGGCTGCATTGCCATTTGCAAGAAGATTGTTTTGATTGATAAAATGAAGTGAAAACAACGACAATTGCAAAAAAAAGCGTTATGTATTAGATTAATAAACGCAGTCATAACATTGACTTTTGAAAGATAGATAAAATGCAGTGAAAACATTGACATTTGTAAGTAGCCTGTTTTGATAGATAAAATGCGGTGAAAATACTGACATTTGCAAAAGCGTTTTGTATTAGATTTAAGGAAATCGAAACATTGACATTTAAAAGTAGTTTTTGTGTTGTGATAGATAAAGACAAACAGGAAAGGCAGAACACAGAAAACACAAAAATACGCAAAAGGACAAACATGAATGGCAATGTTAATAAAGAATAAAAGCATATGTGTCACAAACACAAAACGGTTGACAATAGGGGCGACACGGGCCGCAGGGGGTTTAAACCAGGTTCTAGGGTGCACCAAACCTCATGCTTACCTCATCCCAAGAAAACGGGTCAGCGTAAATAAAGAAATCCCCGACATGAACTATTCTCTAATCAACAAGGCAGCATTAATAGGCAAATCTAAGTAAAACACAAATATGCTCGTGTATATATAAATATAAAAAAAACAATAGCCTAGAAAGCCACAAGAAGGTACTCAATGACTTGGCAGAAGCCAGAGCAACAAGAGAGTAAACCATTGAGGATACGACAAGACAAGACTGCAGACAAACATCAAACGTCACCGTCCTTTTGGGCTTTAGGTAGAACTCATCAAAGGGTCCTGTCCGGTAATCGCACAATTAAAGAGGAAAGCTTAGTGGCGCACTGTAAATGGGTCCACCACCAATCATGCAGTTGCAAAATGATAGGGTCATAACATCTTTTGATAAACCTTTTGACAAGTTCAACAAAGATAGTATGAAAGTGATCATGACAAAGGATCTTACAAAGTTTGTAAAACACATCACAATAGAAGTCAGGTTGTGATAGTCCTTGTCGCAAAAGAGTTCTTAAATTACTTTTATATTTGGAAAGAAGATCTGGGTTACGATAATAACATTTTGCAAAGGGTTTTCGTCGTTTATGATAACGGTAACCCTGATAGGGTAGCTCTTTAGTTATACAAAGATTACTAATATTAAAATCCTCAACTCTGTTACAAGATCTAGAAAAACGAATAGGTTGAGACCCCATAAGAAGTTGTTCGGGGAACATCCCCATCTAAATGGGGATAATTATTAATATCAAAATTAAAATCATCTCTCTTGTCATACATTTTGTTTCATCATTTGCAATAGAGAGATGTAAATCGAGAAAAGAAACGTTAATATCAGAAATATTAACTTTGTTAAGTTGAAGTTCTTTAGGATATATATTATCAACCATAGTAGAAAAGACAGGGTTGTAAATGTTCAATATGTCATCCACATACCGAGAGGTGTCATTAAAGGCTTCAATAACATCTGCCTGGGTATCTGGTAAAAGACTCAACATGAAATTTCTTTCATAGCAATATAAAAACAAATCAGCGACATGGGGTGTACAGTTTGTACCCATAGGGATACCAGCAATTTGTCTATAAACGGTAGTTCCATAACTGACGAAAATATTATCTAATAGAAAAAAAAGTGATTCACAAACTTTATGGCAGTCCACATATTATCCCAGAGTTTTCATAAGCTTTAGCACAATGTTGTTTAACGTGATCTTTAACAGGCAGTAAGACAAGATGTTAAACGTTTGGAAATGTTTATAGTGGTGCAAGAACTAGAATTGGAAATAAAACGGACTTTATAGGTTGTTTATGAAATATGAGAATCCAGTACATCGTTGGAAGTCTGTTTTGCTTTTCGTCCATTCCAGCCTTGAAAATCTTGCACTGAGTGATATGCGTCGAAACAACATTATCTTCAGTAGATTGCACTGGTGTATACGAATTAGGCTCCCGACTCCTTAGATCAAACATCAAACAATAATTATATAATTAGCTGCTTTATCAGCAGGAACTAAAACAACTTCCTGGATTCCCGATTTTAAATTACGAAATGAAAACCTAGGGGAAGTAGGGAGGGATTAGCCGTATATACGTTATATATATAAGTTAATACGGGTATCTATGATGTTAAAACTAGTATTTTTCCAAGTAGAAAGAGACTTAAGATCAGCATGTTCTCTACGACACCATTTAATACTAAAATCCTCAATGGACTGGACGATCTGATCACGACATGCATTAAAATCAATCACAGAAGGCAATCTATACATCAGACATTTAGAAAACAAACGCCGAATACGTTTATCTATAATATAAAAATTACCAGTAATGACACATGCATTCAGGAGTGTTATTTACTATATCAAGGTCAGGCACTATTTTGTTGTAGTTGAAAATCATATTTCTAATTGTTTTTTTGTACTTATAACAAATTATAGGATTTTCGCATTTTTTTTTTAAATATTTAGGTATAGAATCAACAACACGATTATTTCTAAAAATACTTGATATATCAATAAAATCAATGCCCTTATTAAGATAAAGAATTTTTAGAAAATGTCTGACGTGATTAGACTCCTTGTCAATATGGGGTCGGAGAGCATACTGCATATAACTTTGAATTATGGAAGCAGTGTTATACAAAGGATCTGTTCGAATGAAAATGTGTGTCTGCTTCCTCGTCACTCAGCATACGTGAATAAATGGATAGAGAGGTGAGACAAGAAAGTATCGAGTGCGTTCCAGACTGTTTAAAAATAGTTTACAAATCAGCGACTGACATAGTAATACGTGATTTCCGTTTGCTGTTACCATTACGTCTACAACCATGAGACCTAGATTTACGCTTTCGAATGGAAAATATAGCAAAAATGTCAATATAAGGATCTTTTGAAATATTTCCTTGTTAATAAATATTATCATTACGGCTCAGTGGAAATTGTGTCTGCAAGTCTTTCATCCACTTTATTTCTGCTATATGTCTAGCTTTTATTTTATAGTTTTTGGTTGCATCATTATCATAAATTATATATTCAACATGTTGAACAGTGACGTTACTAAAACTATGACCTGACTGACGAAAGTGTTGGTACAGGTAATTCTTTAACTTTTTGGGATTGCCTGCATTATATTTATTTATATTTATCGAACTTTTAATGAACGGCCTGTTTGTCCAACATATTGCAATGAAAACTGACGTTTGTAAGTAGCTTGTTGTGATAGATAATATGCAGTAAAAACATTGACATTTGTCAGTAGCTTAGCTATGATAGATAAAATAAAGTGAAAATATTATTTTTCCAGAAGCTTGGAAACATTGACATTTAAAAGTCCACATTGTTGTGATAGGTAATATGCAATGAAAACATTGAAATTTACAAGTAGCTTGTCTGATAAGATAAAATGCACTAAACATATTGACATTTGCAAGCAGCTTGTTGTGATATATAATATGCAGTGAAAACATTGACATATACAAGTAGCTTGTGTGATAAGATAACATGCACTAAACACATTGACATTTGCAAGTAGCTTGTTGTGATATATAATATGTAGTGAAAACACTGACATTTACAAGTAGATTGTGTGATAAGATAAAATGCACTAAACGCATTGACATTTGCAAGTAGCTTGTTGTGATATATAATATGCAGTGAAAACATTGACATTTGCAAGTAGTTTTTGTGATATATAATATGCAGTGAAAACATTGACATTTGCAAGTAGCTGGTTGTGATATATAATATGCAGTGAAAACATTGACATTTGCAAGTAGTTTTTTTGTGATATATGATATGAAGTGAAAACATTGACATTTGCAAGTAGCTGGTTGTGATATATAATATGCAGTGAAAATATTGACATTTGCAAGTAGTTTTTTGTCATATATAATATGCAGTGAAAACATTGACATTTGCAAGTAGCTTGTTGTGATATATAATATGCAGTGAAAACATTGGCATTTGCAAGTAGTTTTTTTGTGATATATAATATGCAGTGAAAACATTGACATTTGCAAGTAGCTGGTTGTGATAGATAAAATACAGTGAACACATTAACATTTGCAAGTACCTTTTTATGATAGATAATATGGAGTAAAAACATTGACCTTTGCAAGTAGTTAAAATGGACGCTATTAACAACGCTAGTGGTACCACTCCCGCTAAAGGTAACAACATTCGTTCAAAGGTAACACATTCAACGTTAAAAGTAACAACCTCCGCTAACGGTAACAATTACCTCTTCCGTTAAATTTAACAACCCCTGCCTTAAAGGTAACATATTTAACCTGAATCAGTTATACACGGTTTTTATTGAAATTATAGATTCAGAAAACTACATGTAGCAAAGCGTAGTTGTACTTTTTAATTTAAACATTACCGTTAGGGTTGTTACCGTTTACAGAATATACGGTGTCTTTGAATTTGAAATAGTCACTATTATCGAAGACAGCTACACATAGCGGAAGTTTGCATTTAACGTTGTTACAGACACATTTAATGCAATAAAAAAGAGTATGATAATGGACATTTGGAAACTGCCGAGCACGACACACACGAAATATTGCAGTCGCGGGTTGATTGAGACTGTTCATGAGCGGTAGTGAAATATGCTAGCTACCGCTCACGCCCTCTAGCCCCGGGTTGAGCATAACTCAATATTCATAAAATCAATAGTACAAACTTTTAACCATCCCGAAGATGGCATGCATATGGCGATGGACATGGAGTATACTTCTTCCCCATGTCGTACTGCGTATGGTCCCAGTATCTAATAAAATTAAATGCCTCAAAGTTAGCTGTTATCAAATGTAATTCAACCATTACCAGTTCGTTGTGGCTGGTAACATAAAATGGAAAAAAAAATGCCAATTGCTAGTTGTGGTAGAAACATTATTTGGGGACATACAATGAAATGATAAGATAAGCTAGCTGTTCAAGATAAAATGTTGCGGAGAAATACAATGATAGTACTATACAATCAGCTAGCTGTCGGAGACAAAATGATGAGGGGACATACAACGGATTGATAAGATAAGCTAGCTGTTGAAGATAAAATGTTGCGGTGAAATACATTGATAGTACTATTCAATCAGCTAGCTGTCTGAGACAAAATGAAGTGGAGACATACAATGAAATGATAAGATAAGCTAGCTGTCGAAGATAAACTGTTGCGGAGAAATACATTGACAGTACTATACAATCTGCTAGCTGTCGGAGATAAAATGATGTGGGGACATAAAATCTACTTTTAGTGTGTATGGGACTTGCTTTCACAAAATAGCAAATACTGACACGGAGTTTGTTCCGTTATATTCAGTATGAATCAGTAGGTCGGTTAATCATAATTTTATTCATCTCTATAAGGTAATTGATATTGATGGTAGAAAACTGATTTACATGGAAAACAATTAACACTTCATAGTCTCCTACCTCGAATAAGCCCTTAATCTCCGTTATAGGTTCGTGCTAAAACTGTGCTATGACAGCCAATACAGCGGAGAGTTAATAATAAAAATATTGATTGCATGGTTGGTTCAAATGCCGATGCATGTATGGAAGGAATGTCTGTGATATGTTTGCATTTTGCATGAGTATTAACATCGTCGACATTAACTGCGGGTGGGTGTGTGTGTGGTGGGTGGGGGTGTGTGTGTGTGTGTGTGTGGGGGGGGGGGCATTGTGTATGGAAGGAATGTCTGTGATATTTTTTGCATTTTGCATGAGTATTAACATCGTCGACATTAACTGCGGGTGGGGGTGTGGGGGTGGGGTGGGGGGAGGAGGGTTTGAGGGGAGTTTCGAAAAGTATAAAATAGAGACAGGTTTGTTAGAGAATATAACCTGGCGGGAATTTCTTTATTACACTGTTGCGTTTTATTGGGATGAAAATAGGGTAAGAGTGAGGATTGGTGGTGCATCCTGGTACCTGGTTTAAACCTCGCAGATGCCTTTTTGCCACTGACAAAAAGGCATCTGCGCAGGTTTAGCTAACACAGAGTACAGGAATGACCCACAATCCTCACTCTTACCCTATATTCATCCAATAAAAGCAACAGTTCTAGGCTAATAGCATTATATACTGGGAATATAAATTTAATTAAATATCGTCTTACGTTCCTTTTAACATATGTCAGGTCAAACGGTGACTTTCACCTCATAGGGAGTTGTTAATAAAATTTGGCTATTCCCATCAACATGAACAACATGAACAGAACAGAACATATATTTTATTTAACTTGTACATCCATACATTGCTATATATACATACATACATGCATAATAAGTCAAGCGTTTTTAGACAAAAGTACATTTGCTATGAGCAATATTAATGTTGAGTAACTGATATAGTTTATTTACATGAGAATGAAAATACAAAAGTGCTAAACATTGTTTAATTAATCAAGATTGTATTCCTTACAGCTAAAGCTGTACTTATATATTTTGCTAACTTTATAACAATATTCTTATCCTGTGTCTGCAGTAATTCTAAGAATTTAAACATACTAGGTCTATTATAATAATATGTTTTAATATAAATTGTCCGGATTCTTGTGTAACAAGGACAAATTAAAATAAAATGGTATTCATCTTCCATTGACACTATCTTTCATTTCTAGGTATTCTATTACGCGAGTATCTACCGGTCTTTATTCTTAATGAATGTGCTGATATTCTGAATTTTGTTAAATATGGTCTGAGATTACATGGTAAAATATAAAACATGCCACCCGCAGGTATCACAACCACACGGGATAATGATCTGCAGTTTCATAGCATAAGGTCGGATCCATCGGGCTAGTGTAGAACCCTGTGTGACCCTTAGCTTGGTTATCTAATGTATAGAATAAGGGACCAGTATAAATAGGAACACAGACAGCTATAGATTGATCCATGTTTTGCTAAATTTACTAAGTCAGTGCTCCCGCTTTACCTTATTAATAATTAAATTACATTATTTCATTTAGTCTCAGCTTGCTCCCATGGGGTATTGTTTTATGTTCTATATCATATAATAGTGTCTACATTTTCTACAAAAATCTGTATTAAAATGGAGTTTGTAGACGCTGCTGTATCATTAAATGTTATCATTTAAAATACTAGATTGCCCATTGTGAATAAATCGTGATTATGTTTCTGTGAAGAAGTGATATAAGGTATTTTCAGAACTATGTGAGGTAGGCAAAAAGCACTAGCCTCTGAAGTCATTTGCTGCTGGTGTACAATATACAGCCATCAACACGAAATGTGACCCCGATCATTCATCACAAGTATCTGTTCATACATCATATAAACATATTGTAGATAGAATAAAAACATTATGATGCAGATATGCACTTTTCTGCCTCATAAAGGGGTGACCTAATAAATTTTGATTTATTAGGCACTGACCAATAAAGCAAATCAATGCGGAATCCCTCGGCGTTTATTGTACGTAACGTTATCTGACGTCATAAACAAAGAAACAAAAGCATGATGGTGGCGTCCTCGTTAAGCGTAACATTCTGCGAAATAGATAATAATAGCAATTCATACAGAAAATTGGATAATCTATATGATAAATAGAATATTATGTCAGTGCCTTTTACTATCAAGTTTATTAGGCTCGGCACTTCTTCGTTTACTAAGCCTCGCCTAATAAACTTGATAGTAAAAGGCACAGACATAATATTCTCTATATATGTAAAAGAACACACAAATGGATTTTGTAAGAAATGTTATGTTCGTATGGCGTTTTTATGATAATTTTGGTATATATCCATATTGCGACTACCTGAATAAAGGAAACTATAAAATAAAAACAAATATTCAGTGAATAAGCTAATGATATTACATATTCTATATCTTTGATTTTTTTATAATTAGGGCATACTTTGATCGTTTGAAGACAGATACAATCTAACTCATGCATTGAGGAAAAAATGGAAAGCAAAGGTAAATACGATGGTCCAGTTCATTTTCAGAAAATTCAGATTCTGTTCGAGGAGCGCTCTCCAAGGCTATTCAGGCGCGGTTACAAGAATGACATAAGTGATACATGCCCCCTAAATTCTGAAAACATCATCCCCTTTCTCGAATGAGAGAAAATTCGTTGGTGGCCCTTTACATTTGACCTAGACAGTTAAAATACTGTGTTTCCTATAAAGGGCTATAAATTAAGGAAGACGTTCATTCATATATATATGTGTATATACATATATCTTAGCAAAATCAAGAAATTCTGTTAAAGTGACTTTTCTACTTTAAAAGAATTTCTTGATTTTTATTTTTATTTATCTTTACCAGCAAAAGGACCCTTGAACATTTATATATATATATATATTATTCATATAATTATACACCTGTGTTACTTCATCATTGGCGAATGTGAACATATGAATCACATCATTATAAGCTCACATGTTCCGCACATGTGCACTCCTAAAGCATAAGTGGTGAGCTATACAACCTCAGTAATAAATGTCGTGGTCATTCGCTACTCCATTATAATTATTTCCGCATAAACGAGATCGATCGACTAATTGCCGTCGCTCGTCATTTCATTAATGAGCAACAGTACGGTCTCATATCGATCCGGCAATGCCATCGTGTCAAGATTGCAGAAAAGCCAAAGACAACGGTTTATGCGGGTGAGAATAAAAACAATTATATTGTACATACTACAGTTTCCTATTATCTCACAGTATCTCAAACGTAGTTGTCTGAAATATATCAACACAATAATTCCCAAATTGTGGGCGTTCTACAAGCACTTTCTCCATTTCTTTGAGATAACTAGATACGGATACTTAGAGATAGGTGCGAGTATGTTTGGCTTTGAGGTAACTAGCTACGACTGCACTTAGAAATAACTAAATGCGAGTATGTTTGGCTTTGAGGTAACTAGCTACGACTGCACTTAGAAATAACTAAATGCGAGTATGTTTGGCTTTGAAATAACTAGCTATGACTGCACTTAGAAATAACTAGATGCGAGTATGTTTGGCTTTGAGATAATCAGATACGAATTTTACTTAGAGACAACTAGATGCGAGTACGTTTGGCTTTGGGATAATTAGATACGACTTTCACTTAGAGACAACTAGATGCGAGCAAGTTTGGTTTTAGATAATTAGATACGACTCTTACTTCTTAGAGACAACTAGATGCGAGCATGTTTGGCTTTGCGATAACGAGGCACGACTTTACTTAGAGACAACTTGATGCGGGAATGTTTGGATTTGCGATAACTAGATACGACTTTTACTTAGAGACAACTAGATAAGAGCATGTTTGGCTTTGAGATAATTAGATACGAACTTTACTTAGAGACAACTAAATGCGAGCATATTTGGCTTTGCCATAACTAGGTACGACTTTACTAAGAGACAACTTGATGCGAGAAAGTTTGGCTTTGCTATAACTAGATACGAATTTTACTTAGAGACAATTAGATGCGAGCATGTTTGGCTTTGCGATAACGAGGCACGACTTTACTTAAAGACAACTTGATTCGGGAATGTTTGGCTTTGAGATAATTAGATACGACTTTTACTTAGCTACAACTAGATGCGAGACTTTTTGGCTTTGAGATAACTAGACACGACTGTAATTACAAATCTGAGCATGTTTTGGCTTTGCAATAACTAGGTACGACTTTACGTATAGATAGCTAGACTGTTCTTTGAGATAATTAGATTCAAATGTACTTGGTTTAGAGATAACTAGATGCGATTGTACTTGGTTTTGAGATGACTGTACTTAGTATTCATTAAATGGGTGCATCATATAGTAGTAGTAGTTGTAATAGTAGTAGTAGTAGTAGTAGTAGCAGTAGTAGTAGCAGCAGCAGTAGTAGTAGTAGTAATAGTAGTAGCAGCAGCAGCAGCAGCAGTAGCAGTAGTAGTATAGAGGTACTAGTATATCGAGTTGTGCCATTAGTTTTCTCTACAGTTTCATATATTGGGAAATCTTAAACCAGAGCAATATGTTTTTGACAATTAACTTATTGTTTAACAGCATCTGATGACTTGGTTTTATAATGTTAACTTCCGCAATATATATCGATATCTTATGTAAATATTTTTCGAAGTTTATGGTAACGTTGGCCTTCCTGAAGTAGCTTAGGAATATTAAAGTCCTCAACACGACTCCAAGCTCTAGAAAACGGCATAAGTTGAGAAACATAGAGCCAAAACAAATAGCTCCGGGAACATCTCCATCTGACGGAGGAATTTTAACAATATCAAAATGAAAATCATCTCTCTTGTTACAGATTTCACCATTTTCAATAGACAGATGTAAAATCAAGAAGATTTCTTCAGAATAGATAGTATTAACTTTAGTAGAAAATAGCGGATTGTCAATATGTCACCCAGATACCGAGATATGTCATTAAAGGCTTCAATTACATCTGCCTGAGTTTCTGGTGAAAGACTTAACATGATTTATCTTTCATAGTAATGAAAGAACAAATCTGCTACAGGATGTGCACAGTTCGTACCCATAAGGATACCAACAATGTGTCTATAAACGGTAATTTCATATCTGACGAAAATATTATCTAATAGGAAAATAAGTTTACAGGAGTGTAGTGATTTTAATATGTTTAATGGTGAAATGTTTCTATCACATTTTTCAAACAAAATTATCAAATCAAAGCAGCGAATGTGTCCAGAATAGTGCATCAACCAAACCTGGCGTAATCCATTCCAGCATCTAAGGACTCAAAGGCGTTCATTTTTCACAGCTAGTTTGTTATATATACCAGCATATTTTATATCAAGAGCATTTCATTTTTCTCAATTAGTTTACCATTGATTTGTTGCAAAATAGTATTGTGTGTCTCGTTAGATCATTGTATCTTCGACAGCTAGCTTATTGCAGATACCGCCACATCATTTTATCTTCACAGCTAGCTTATCATATTCTATCATTGTGTATCTTAGATCATTATACTAAGTTCTTCGACAGCTAACATATTGTATAGTACTATCAATGTATTTGTCAGCAACATTTTATCTTCGACAGATAGCTTGTCTTAATTTTTCATTGTATGTCCCCACCTCATTTTATCTCCGACAGCTAGCTGATTGTGTAGTAATATCAATGTATTTCTCCGCAACATTTTATCTTCGACAGCTAGCTTGTCTTAACCTTTCATATATAAATAGAAAAGGAAAAGTAGATTCAAGGACGACAGTCAACCACAAACACACACAGAAGTGGGTAAGGCCATAATTAAAATTATGTTTGTTTGCCTGAACACGACCGGTTAAAAAAAACACGGACCATCTCCAAACTTCTTATTCAGTAAAAAATGTTTTTAAAATTGCTTTCTCACTCGTACCTGGTCAAACTTGAATAGCCATTTGGCAGTGAAAAAAAACAACGCGTTTCCTCTTCATCTTTGTCAATTTCGTTACCAGTTGTTTTAGTTTGGAATTGTATACACAAAGTTAAGATTTTCAACATTGCAATACACACCCAGTATACTAAAATCATCTTTAATAAGCACAAACAGTTACTTTTTTATAAAATAATCTGATTTATTACATTTCTATGCGTGAAAGATCGGGATTTCTCAGTGCAAGAATAATCATAATCGCTAAATATTAATAACTAACTCAGAACACAATAATAACTAACGTTGCTAACTTAGAACAAAATAATAACTAACGTTGCGACGTTGAATCGTGACGTCAACAATGGGGGCACTCCACAGTTTAATGTACATTTCTCAATGATCAAACCCATGACAAGCTCTTAGCCTGAATCCTTGAGCAAAAATAAATCACATCATCATTGTGTCATACATTTCTTAGAAGACAATAAAATTACCCATGTTTCCATACCAAATACAAGTATCAAAAAGCATTTTCTGTACAACTTTAGTCCCATTTCTTTAAGGTTACCCCACCCCTTAACACATGATAAAAATGCAATTTTAGCAATATTTCAAATGTCAATAAATAAAAATAATTTTTTTTCCTACACATATCAGTGTCATGTCTGCACTCATAATGCTCTTGCATATCAGGAAATGCTAAATTTTACATACCTAGTCCGGCATTTTAAAAAGTTATTCGACGCTGATCTCTTCGTCAGTGAAAATCAGCCATTTTAACTACTTTTAGGAAGTTTTTGATTGGTTCACATTTTTCTATTTATAGCCTCCAAAAAACCCAAAGAATGCATATTCCAATACACCAAAATAAACTTAGAAGTAATCAAAACTGAAAAAAACATCAAACATGTGCTTCATAATTATTATAAAGACCATCCATGGACCTAAAAGATGCTTAGTTGATTTCTTTCTGATTTACACCATGGACATTCATGCGAAACTGAGGAGTGCCCCCAATGTGTTGCTGACGTCGACGTCATCCGCCAATAACGTTCAATAAAGCGAATATTTGTTTGCAAAAACGTAATTTAAAATGTAATAAATATATTATTTAACTGCTAGGATCGATTATTAGGTAATCCTTCACTTGATGGTAGACGTGCTTTGTTTTTTCACTCACTCGCGTGCGCTCGTTCATGAAAAGAACCACACGTCTACCACTCGTGAAGGATTTCCCTATAATCGATCCCAGCAGTTAAATAATCTCTATATACATGGAAACACAAAAAGAACATTTTTCCAACCTACCGACCCATCTGAAAATTATAAGGTCGGGTTTGGGCAAAATAAGATATTTTTAAGTGTAAGTTAAAGATAATGCACATAGAAGTACGCAGATCTAGATGTATATTACTTTTGCAATTCTCGGTTTTATAGAAACGCTTCATTTATGATTTTGTTCCTATTAGCTTTCTCATTTGTTGTTCCCATTTGTTCTTGTTTTCCACATCACGATTCATAATAACTATTTGGTCTATCGGATTTTCTTGATGTCTTGGTCTTAAAAAGGGAAGTTTTGTCCGTAAAAATGGTATTGCAAGGTCACCAAACATAAATCAAATCGTCTTGAAACATGAGAAAATAACGAATATTTTCATGATCATGATTCAAAATGATGCCAGTAATTCAGTAACATTCTTGTTGACCCAATGAAAGTAAACAATTGACATACACTTAAAACTAGGTCAACAGAAAATATAAAAGTAGGTCACGCTGACCTACATCTGCATTTTTGAGAAAAATGTTTACGATATGTTTAAAAATCCTGAATTGTAAATGGCAATGTCATCAAATTGCATTCAAAATGTTACAAATCGTCCTGCGGTGATATAATTCAAGGTTTGTGAATTTTGGTCAGTTACCTACAAATATGTATGTGACCTCAGATGTAGATACAGTAACAATCTATTCTTTTATTTTTTATTTTTTATTAAATTAACACTTTATTAACGAATAAAAAACAACATCTTTAAATGTTTTGCATTTGGTGATAGTATAATAAGAAAAAAATGCTATGCTGATTTTCCACTACATACTCGTAATAAGACAAAAATGAGATGTTTGTATAGTGAATTTACATATGTATCAATATACAGTTGCAGACTGACAATAAGAACAACAGACAGAAACGAAAAATATTTCCAGTGGTATTTTGAAAAACACAATTACACCAATACGGCAATAATCCTCTTGTAAATCTAAACCAAAATACGTCAGGTTTTTCATTGTTATGGGTTTTAATTTTTTTTAAATTTTATCCTACAATGTGACGCTATGTTTTTGTAACCTTTCCCGGAGATGGAGTGGCTCGCAAAAAAAGAAATGATTAGGGCACTTCTAAACAGGTGTTTGTTTTTTGTTTTGATGATATAAAATAACAATATATGAATAATAATCCTGACATGCTCTAGAAAGTACATTTTAAAAGTTGGAAAGTTAAAAATATAGTATACCTAGCACTAAATAGTCAGCCCTAATATACTTATTTTACACCCTTTCTTCGGTCATTTATTTAGATCGTACGTATGTATTTTTTCTAACCAATAACCTCGGTAACTCAGTGAATGAGGCGCTGTACTTTAGAGCTACAGACCTCTGTCGCGCGTGGGTTCGCTCCCGGGTGGATGCATGTCTGATGGGAATCGTCATCTTTGTTTATTTATATCAAATCACTCGTAATTTGCTGTCCCAATATAATATAATATGATGTGTGAAAGGGACATAAAAAGAAACAATTAATTTCCTTTCCTTTAATAATATTAGTGAACATTTTGCTGAAAGGGGAGGATGTTATAAGCCGGCATCACCTAAAATATATTCGTATCTTATATCATTTCACAAACCATTTCATACATCTTTAGCATTAGAATACATGAATAAGGCGTCGCCATATCTTAACATGAGCATCTTTTAACTGTTATAATTCGAAATAAATCAATTTATTATACCTCACATAAAACGCCCATGCTAAATCCCCGTAGACAAAGTAATTTCTTACTATCTCACGCGAGAGTGACAGAACAGGATGATAGTAAATCGCAGGGTCATAGTAAAAAATTATCACATGCGCAACTTTGATGCGCGCTGGAGTGCGTACTGTTTCGGTGACGTCATAGACTCAGTATGGTGAAAGCTATTTTTAATTCATCATAACTTCAAAAGTACTTTACCGATTTTAATAAACTACCACTCATTTTCTTAGTTACGTTATTTACAAGCCAACGCTATAAATTTCGGCAAAGTGAAATCTGTACTAAAAAGTAAGCTTATTTTGGAACCAGCGGATTAACCCTTCGGATATTGATTGATCATATCCTCAGGGTGAACATTCTTACTATCACCCTCTCATGAATGTGATATTTATATAATATCATGACATACTTACGTAGATATACAAATCTAATAGTAAATGTAGAAATAAAGGCATCCATAGATACAAACAATAATTACAAGGACAAATAAAAGGAAGGGTATATGACATCACAAATATAAAAGGGTTGACATTAGGGTTACCGCCTTGGAACGGTCAGTGAACAAATCTCGCTTAGGATGCGTCTCACTGTAGGAAAAGTTTATAAGGTGGTGCATGCGTATCCAAAGATTAAAGCTATTCACTCCATATGTAAATCGCATGTCTCTTTTACACGTTTATTGTTCCTCCTTTCGAGGAAAGAACGCGTGATACATCGACCGACTTAAACACACATCATCATCATTTGTAGACCTAATCTTTTTGCAACGCACAGTTCGCTTTTACGCTTTCCTGTATTGTCTCGGACAGATTGGATAGTCTATGATGGTGTCTGCCTAAATATTAAAGGGACGCATGTTCGTCTTCAGTTTTGTCCGAAGGATCCTCTTGTCAGTGTGTGTTGACATTCACGCTCACACTAGCGTTTGTTCAATGCTGTGTAGCGAGTGTACGAAGTCGCCTCGACTACGTATCATTAGTGATATTACCTACCGGTCCTTCGGTATCATCGAGCCATTCTTTGCGGCTTTAAAGTGGAATGGAATGGAATGGTGTTTTACGGCACGTCGACACACAAAAAGGTCATTAAAAATATGTAAAATATATAGGTAAAAATAAGTATAAAAGTCGAACAGGAAATGCAGCTTTCACAGAACACAGTAAACCCCAAAACACGCAAAACGACAAACATGAATGGCAATGTTAATAAGGAATAAAGGCATATGACGTCACAAACAGGGTTGACAATAGGGCTACCGCCTTGGAAAGGTCAGTGGCAAGAAAATGCCACTGGGGGTTTAAACCAGGTTCTAGGGTGCACCAAACCTCACACTTACCCTATTGCCACCCCAATCGACTTTTATACTTATTTTGATCAAACAACTCTTTCATACTAGTAGCTTAGTCGTGCCTTTGACGCATAGGATCAAAGTCTACACAATCTAGTAATATATGTTTGACCGTTAACGGTGCAAAACAGGGTATCCACTCTGGCAAAGGCTCACCTTGTAATACATATGAATGAGTATAACGGGTATGACATATTCTGCACCGGGCTAAAACAACTTCCTCTCGACGAATGGCTCTACTAGAAGGACGCCACTCACCAAGTAACGGTTTAATATAATGCAGTTTATTGTTGACAGACAAGTCCCAAGTGGCTTGCCAAGAGCTATGAATATGCTTGTTAACATGACATTTAAAATCAGTATACGGTAACTTGGTATTAGATATAATGTTTTTATGTAGATTCAATACAGCAGTATAGCAGCACTATCAGCTATCATTACCTCGTATTCCTACATGACTTGAAAGCCAAAAGAATACGATTACATGATCAAATATCAGAGAGTTGTGTTTTTCTATAATTTGAAGCACAACTGGGTTATCAGGTTTCTCAGAGCCTGAAGAGATGAAAGGGAGTCAGAAAAAAATTCAAAATGGGTATAGTCAGATTCTTGAATATAATTCAAGGCATGTTCAATTGTCTTAAGTTCAGCTGAAAATATGGAGGCCCTGTCAGGCAGGCGGCTCTTTATAATGTGTTTGTTAACAACAGCTGCTGCAGCTACCTTATCTCTATCTTTAGAACCATATGTATAAATGCGTTGATAATTACTGTATTTCAATTTAACTTCATTAAATTTGCTTTAAAGGAGAATAAGGTCTATACCAGACTTGTCTTTGTTGCAAAGATTATACATTATTGTTGGCATTTCTAAGTCCACGGCGGTGTCTGTGGCACTTTGTACTTGGCAATCAAATTCAGGTCAATTTCGATATCTCTTAATTTCGGTTTAATACGAAGACCAAAAGGACGAGTGGCCTTCAGTTTTTGATCAAGTGAATACCACTTAAGCTGGTGCTAGGGGCTTGAGATATGTTGCACATTTTATTGTCCTACATGTGGTTCCACATTTGAAAGGTCACTAGGAAAAAGGCCGCAGTGGGCTTAAACCAGGGTCTAGGGTTCTCCAAACCCCACTTATCATATTGTCACTCCAATTAATCGGGACGTGTTAAATAAAGAAATCCTCTCTAAGCTATATCATCCAACAAACAAGGCAGCATTAATAGACAAACTAAGTAAAACACAAAATGTAAAATGGTTTTGGGATAGTCCAAAGTAGTCAACAAAACGGTAAATCATTGGTTTGGTAATTATCAAGACTTAAAAATGTCATGCCACCGACACAGTGATAGAACCAAACAAGTCATGTCAAGTCATCCGTGCAGTCATTAGCACTTATTAAAAAATTGATATACCAACAAAAACGTCCGACGTAGGCCCGTAGAATTGGAATGCTACCCACGCATGTAGACGAATAAGTTGTATATACCAACAACAACGTCCAGCAATGCAATGCTTCCCACGCATGTAAAAAGTTTTATATTATGACCAACAACAAGGTCCAGCAATGCAATGCTTCCCACGCATGTAGATAAATAAGTTTTATATACCAACAACAACGTCCCGCAATGCAATGCTACCCACGCTTGTAGACGAATACGTTTTAGATACCAACAACAACGTCCAGCAATGCAATGCTTCCCACGCATGTATATAATTAAGTTATTCAATTAGCAAACACTCCACGCGGTTATAAACAAGACATAGTAATATCATTTATACCACTCGGTACTAATTAAAATCAACAATAGACATACATCGTCTAAGGATGGAACTCAGTAGGAAATTTGCTCTTCATATGCGTTATATACAACTATTCATGCGGTCATATGCACAAAAAAGGATTAGTCATCAACATTATGTATAAACGTCGAACAGGAAACGTATCATTTACAGTCAACCAAAAACACGCATTCAAAACAAAAACGAACAAAAACAATGACGAGGACAAACAGAAGCAAAGTATGCTACACAACAAACATCCCCGCCAGACTATATCCTCTAACAAAGTATGCTACACAACAAACGTCCCCGCCAGACGATACCCTCTAACAAAGTATGCTACACAACAAACATCCCCGCCAGACTATATCGTCTAACAAAGTATGCTACACAACAAACGTCCCCGCCAGACGATACCCTCTAACAAAGTATGCTACACAACAAACATCCCCGCCAGACTATATCGTCTAACAAAGTATGCTACACTACAAACGTCCCCGCCAGACGATATCCTCTAACAAAGTATGCTACACAACAAACTTCCCCGCCAGACGATATCCTCTAACAAAGTATGCTACACAACAAACTTCCCCGCCAGACGATATCCTCTAACAAAGTATGCTACACAACAAACGTCCCCGCCAGACGATATCCTCTAACAAAGTATGCTACACAACAAACGTCCCCGCCAGACGATATCCTCTTAAAAGCTAGGCAGCATTATTAGGCAATATAAGTAAAACACAAAGATGACCATCAGATGAAAAGCATGTTTTGTTTCGTTTTCTCAAATATACTATGAGTGTTACCCAAAATTAACCTTTCTATCTGACACATATACATATTTTAATTTTACTTTACCTTCCTATAAAACTGAAACAAGTGATATCGTCTCATTATCGTTCTAATGACTGACAATGTGCTTTATTTTAAATTTTATAAAAAAAAACGTTTATATAGGATGATTCAATGTGCCTGGGTTCAGGAGGTTTCATCGCAACACACATCATGCAAGAGAAAATGCACTCCAATCCAATATGTAAATCTGCAAACATTTAATACATGAATAAACCACAGACCTAATAACAAAATATGTCTGTGAATAAACAAGTGAGAAAAGTGGTCCTACAGAAACCACAACACTCAAACGCAATGGAATTGTAGGCACACACTGTACCACAAACTACGAGCATATCATATACCGTTTGAATTATGTAGACAAAGAGATGAACGAAAAAAAAGATTATATGTATTCATTAAAGCCTCAACGTTTCTTATTTTAAGTATGTACGTGTATGTATATAGTTATTATTTTACGCAATACAAATACACTGGTACTTGTAGAAATTGTATTGATTAGGGCTGCATGCTGTCCTGTGGTTGTAGTGTTATATATTTCAAAATTTAGTTCTAATATATTCTTGAATAAAACGACACTGTACTGACAAAAGAATACAACACTTACTGGGTGCTTTGTAGAACTGCTCACAGCTTCCATCGTCGGGCAGGAGGAGAAATAGCGACGACATCAATGCTCTGAAATATACAAGTAGACATACCATCAACGCTATGAACTATACAGGTACATACGGCAATGATGCCCTTAAATATACAAGTAGACATACCATCAATGGTATGAAACATACAGGTACATACGATAATAATGCCCTGAAATTTACAAGTAGGAATACCATCAATGCTATTAAATATAAAGGTACATACGACAATATACAAGTTGACATACTACCAATGCTATGAACTATACATGTACATACGACACTAATGTCCTGAAATATACAAGTAGGAATACCATCATTGCTTAAAATATACAAGTAGACGTACCGCAAGTAGACATATCATTAATGCTATAAAATATACAGGTACATAATGCCCTGAAATACACAAGTAGACATACCGCAAGTAGACATACCATCATTGCTATGAAATATGCAGGTACATACAGCAATAAGGCCCTGAAATAAACAAGTAGACATACCGCAAGTAGACATACCATCAACGCTATAAAATATATACGTACATACGGCAATAATGCCCTGAAATATACAAGTAGACATACCGCAAGTAGACATACCATCAACGCTATAAAATATACATGTACATACTGCAATAATGCCCTGAAATATAAAGGCAGACATACCGCAAATAGATATACCATCAACGCTATGAAATATATAGGTACATACGGCAATAATGCCCTGAAATTAGAGGTAGGCATACCGCAAGTAGAAATACCATCAACGCTATAACATATACAGGTACATACGGCAATATTACCCTAAAATATACAAGTCGACATACCATCAACGCTATGAAATATATAGGTACACACGGCAATAATGCCCTGAAATATACAAGTAGACATACCATCAGTGCTATGAAGTATGCAGGTACATACGACAATAATGCCCTGAAATATACAAGTAGACATCCCGTAAGTAGACATACCATCAACGCTTTGAAATATACAGGTACATACGACCATAATGCCATGAAATATACAAGTAGACATACCGCAGGTAGACATACAATCAACGCTATAAACTATATAGGTACATACGGCAATAAAGCCCTGAAATATACAAGTAGACATACCATCAACGCTATGAAATATACAGGTACATACGGCGGCAATAATGCCCTAAAATATACAAGTAGACATACCATCAACGCTGTAAAATACACAGGTAAATACGGCAATACTGCCCTGAAAGATACAAGTAGACATGCCATCAACGCTATGAAATATACAGGTACATACGACAATAATGCCCTAAAATGTATAAGTAGGCATACCATCAACACTATGAACTATACAGGTACATACGGCAATAAAACCCGGAAAAATACAAGTAGACATGCCATCAACGCTATGAAATATACAGGTACATACAGCAATAATGCTCTGAAATATACAAGTAGACATACCATCAACGCTATGAAATATACCTGTACAAACGACAATAATGCCCTAAAATATACAAGTAGACATACCGTCAACGCTATTAATATACAAGTACATACGGCAATAATGCCCTGAAATATACAAGTAGACATACCATCAACGCTATGAAATATACAGTTACATACCACAATAATGCCCTGAAATATACAAGTAGACATACCATCAACGCTATAACATATACAGTTACATACCACAATAATGCCCTGAAATATACAAGTAGACATACCATCAACGCTATGAAATATACAGGTACATACGGCAATAACACCCTAACAATACAAGTAGACATGCCATCAACGCTATGAAATATACAGGTACATACGGCAATATACAAGTAGATATATCATCAACGCTATGAAATATACATGTACAAACGACAATAATGCCCTGAAATATACAAGTAGATATACCATCAACGCTATGAAATATACATGTACATACGACAATAATGCCATGAAATATACAAGTAGACATACCGCAAGTAGGAATACCATCAATGCTATGAAACATACAGGTACGGCGGCAATAATGCCCAGAAATATACAAGTAGACACACCACAAGTAGACATACCATCAATGCTATGAAGTATGCAGGTACATACGACAATAATGCTCTGAAATATACAAGTGTAGACATACCATCAACGCTATGATATATACAGGTACATACGGCAATAATGCCCTGCAATATACAAGTAGGAATACCATCAATGCTATGAAATATACAGGTACATACGCATAATGCCCTGAAATATACAAGTGTAGACATATCATCAACGCTATGAAATATTCAGGTACATACGACAATAATGCTCTCTAATATACAAGTAGACATACCACAAGTAGACATACAATCAACGCTATGAAATATACAGGTACCTTTGCTTTTTATTGTGAAAGATGAACAATTAACATGCCAAATGTCGACTGTCAATGTCATTATTTCCTGAAATTGCCAACTTATTTGTAAAAGTACTGTACGAATAAGCGACCTCCTTACCGTAACCCTTTCCCCGAATATTGATCACTGACACTCTCTATGAGAAAGTTCCAGTATGACTTTAAAAGAAGAACACTCTTAATAAATTCAAATTAAATTGTGACCACCTTCCACAATTGATTTCTATTCAGACAGAAAAGCAATGCCTCATAAGAAAGTTTATGTAATTAAACAATTAAATATATATGGATTATATAAATATAATCATATATGTCATCATCTTTTGACATTAATAGCGAGAGCCTCCTATGGTATCACATGAAAGAATCAAGTAAAAATGAATGAATCAATATATGAATCCAATAGTTTGATGATCTGAACAACAGACCTGCTCCAAAGCAGAATTAATACTTTGAATGATCTAGACTGAATCAGCAAAATATAAGAAAAATTCTCATTTTCAAATAATTCCGTAAGTATGCGGACAAGTTAGGACAAATCCGTCAAATGCAGGCCCCAAAACAACGTCACAACTCCGTAAAATACAGGTCTCGGTGTGTATTTTTCGCGAGGGGTACACACTTGGTTCTTATTGTATTTACGCCTCCCTTCTCTCGGCGTTCACATCATTATACCTCGGTCTTATTAGTATACACCATGCTTCGTTCTGTTTGTTTTTAGGACAACGCTTCACAGGACGCTTAACTTGCCGTAAAACGTCAAGCGCTTCAGAGACCCAGAAATATCCATAACAGATAGAAAGCTTCCCGGGCGCATGCGCGAAGTTTCTAAAAGAACCTACTAATGCTATTACAAAAGAAGTAGTCTATTGTCGTAAACAAGCAGTATATTATCGTGAATATGTATATAGCATAATGAAAATACAAAAAATCAAAGAAAAATATATAAAAAGGTCTAGAAACATCACGAGGTTTTTATTTTCAATTGCAGCTCGAAATACACACAGATAAAAACATTTACAACAATCGACATTGTGGTAACCAGGATTAGCGGCAACAGAAATTGACGAGGCTGTTCCGAATATATTCGTGCCGGCACCGAACAGCCGCGTCAATTTTCGTAAATGTCACGGAAATAGTTTCATCTTTATATTTGCGAGATTAAGGAAATTGATAAATGCAAGCCTATAGCGAGTATTTATCACTTTTTTTCAAGATGCAAAATACAACTGAAATTCTAAATTCATAACCATGCAATTTATTCATCGTGTAACGGTTTTGAATACCATAATTTTCCTGAAAACTAATTTAAACAACAGCTCACGTCTGCTGCGTTCAAAATATTTATGGAGTATTTTGGGTCAAGGGGAGTATTTTTAGCGAAAATTGTGTTTGGCATTAATGTAAATGTATCTTGACTATAAACGCTCATTTTATAATATATTGCGTTCCTATGCGTTCCTAAATTGATAAGTATTAAAACATATGAATATAGATATAAAAATCGTACAGGAAAAACAGTATTCAAGGAAGACAGTCAACCACAAACACACACAAAAACAAAGAACAAATTTAAAGATGAATAAAATGCCAAATAAGACATCACAAACACAAAAGGGTTGACCATAGGGCTACCGCCTTGGAACGGTCAGTGACAAAAAAAGACTGGGGTTTAAACCAGGTTCTAGGATGTACCAAACCTCACACTTACCCTACCGTCAACCCAATAAAAGGGACAGGGTAAATAAAGAAATCCCCGCCATGAACTATTCTCTAACCAACAACGCAGCATTAATAGGCAATATAAGTAAAACACAAAGATGCTCGTGTATATTTAAATACAAAAAAGTCTAGAAAGCCGAAGGTACTCAATGACTTGAAGTTTAAATGGTCAACTTTATGATTCTTTAAGTCAACTAATATTTAACTGTTTTACATGTTCACATTTTCCATCTTTTAAAATGAGGAGGGCCAAGGGAGTGTCTCATAACAGGATTACAGCAAATTGAATTTGATGATAACAGACAACAAAGATTTAAAAAAAGAAAAGAAAAAAAAGGGTTAACAGTAAAAACATCAAAAAGAAATATAAAAAGATCGGACAGGGAAAGTAGCATTCAAGGAGGACAGCCAACCATAAAACACAGAAACAAACACGCAAACAGACAAACAAGAAGGCAAAAGCAACAATAAATGCAAACGACATCACAAACACAAAAGGGTTGACAATAGGGCTACCGCCTTGGAACGGTCAGTGGCAAAGTAGGCCACTGGGGGTTTAAACGGGTTCTATGGTGCACCAAATCTAACACTTACCCTACTGTCATCCCATTAAAAAAGGACAGTGTAAATAAAGAAATCACCGCCTTGATCTAATCTCTAACCAACAAGACAGCATCAATAGTTTACCATAAGAGAGGTGCGGAATAACCTTTTTCTGTCACTCGATATCGATTGTGGATAACAGATAACAGTATTCTCAATAACAAATGAAATACATTTCGCCAACAACAGTTAACTTTAAATTAATCAATTACAGGTACTATTACTTCACAATTATAGCAAGGAAAAATATAAATAAATTATGTCTAGAAAAGAATCAATCTGCTTTCCTTTGATTGTGGTTGCTTATGACTTAACTTTGCATTACGTAGACTTTGATCCGTATTCATAAAAAAGAGTATGATAATAGAGCTTTGGAAACGGCCGAAAACGACACATACGAAATATTGCAGTCTTGGTTTGATTGAGACTGTTCATGAGCGGTAGTGAAATATGCTAGCTACCGCTTACGCCCTCTAGCCCCGGGTTGAACAGAACTCAATATTAATAAAATCAATCGTACAAAATGTTAACCATCCTGAAGATGGCATGCATATGGCGGTGGACATGGAGTGTCTTTCTTTCCCATGTCGTACGGCGTATGGTCCCAGTATCTAATAAAATTAAATGCCCCGAAGAGCGAAATAAACATAATGGAATTTAGTAGGCAGCAGCGGTTATGAAGCCTGCATATCACAAGTAACAGTCAAAAGACTAAATTAAAAAGCAGACAACATATCCTATAAGTGGTTAAACAATACCCAGAGCCTTTAATCGGCCGGAGTAGTGGAACCACTGAATCGAAAATTAAGTAAGAAAACAAAAAGAAATGAAAAAGTACCACCGATAATTAAATATAAGTATCGGGCTCAGCGATCTCCAAAGATCGAATGAATAACAGTACTGATTGCAAGCGCGGGGAGACGTTAAAGCTTCTTAGCATTATCTTGTAATACACCGTGCTTCGTTCTGTTTGTTTTTAGGACAATGCTTCACAAGACGCTTAACTTGCTGTAAAATGTCAAGCGCTTCAGAGACCCAGAAATATCCATAACAGATAGAAAGCTTCCCGGGCGCATGCGCGAAGTTTCTAAAAGAACCTACTAATGCTATTACAAAAGAAGTAGTCTATTGTCGTAAACAAGCAGTATATTATCGTGAATATGTATATAGCATAATAAAAATAAAAAAATCAAGAAAAATATATAAAGATGTCTAGAAACATCACGAGGTTTTTATTTTCAATTGCAGCTCGAAATACACACAGATAAAAACATTTACAACAATCGACATTGCGGTAACCAGGATTAGCGGCAACAGAAATTGACGAGGCTGTTCCGAATATATTCGTGCCGGCACCGAACAGCCGCGTCAATTTTCGTAAATGTCACGGAAATAGTTTCATCTTTATATTTGCGAGATTAAGGAAATTGATAAATGCAAGCCTATAGCGAGTATTTATCACTTTTTTTCAAGAGTCAAAATACAACTGAAATTCTAAATTCATAACAATGCAATTTATTCATCGTGTAACGGTTTTGAATACCATAATTTTCCTGAAAACTAATTTAAACAACAGCTCACGTCTGCTGCGTTCAAAATATTAATGGAGTATTTTGGGTCAAGGGGAGTATTTTTAGTGAAAATTGTGTTTGGCATTGATGTAAATGTATCTTGACTATAAACGCTCATTTTATAATATATTGCGTTCCTAAATTGATAAGTATTAAAACATATGAATATAGATATAAAAATCGTACAGGAAAAGCAGTATTCAAGGACGATAGTCAACCACAAACACACACAAAAACAAAGAACAAATTTAAAGATGAATAAAATGTCAAATAAGACATCACAAACACAAAAGGGTTGACCATAGGGCTACCGCCTTGGAACGGTCAGTGACAAAAAAAGACTGGGGTTTAAACCAGGTTCTAGGATGAACCAAACCTTACACTTACCCTACCGTCAACCCAATAAAAGGGACAGTATAAATAAAGAAATCCCCGCCATGAACTATTCTCTAACCAACAACGCAGCATTAATAGGCAATATAAGTAAAACACAAAGATGCTCGTGTATATTTAAATACAAAAAAAGTCTAGAAAGCCGAAGGTACTCAATGACTTGAAGTTTAAATGGTCAACTTTATGATTCTTTAAGTCAACTAATATTTAACTGTTTTACATGTTCACATTTTCCATCTTTTAAAATGAGGAGGGCCTAGGGAGTGTCTCATAACAGGATTACAGAAAATTGAATTTGATGATAACAGACAATAAAGATTTAAAAAAAGAAAAGAAAAAAAAGGGTTAACAGTAAATAACATCAAAAAGAAATATAAAAAGATCGGACAGGGAAAGCAGCATTCAAGGAGGACAGCCAACCACAAAACACAGAAACAAACACGCAAACAAACAAACAAGAAGGCAAAAGCAACAATAAATGCAAAAGACATCACAAACACAAAAGGGTTGACAATAGGGCTACCGCCTTGGAACGGTCAGTGGCAAAGTAGGCCACTGGGAGTTTAAACCGGTTCTAGGGTGCACCAAATCTAACACTTACCCTACTGTCATCCCATTAAAACAGGACAGTGTAAATAAAGAAATCACCGCCATGATCTAATCTCTAACCAACAAGACAGCATCAATAGTTTACCATAAGAGAGGTGCGGAATAACCTTTTTCTGTCACTCGATATCGATTGTGGATAACATATAACAGTATTCTCAATAACAAATGAAATACATTTCGCCAACAACAGATAACTTTAAATTAATCAATTACAGGTACTATTATTTCACAATTATAGCTAGGAAAAATATATATAAATTATGTCTAGAAAAGAATCAATCTGCTTTCCTTTGATTGTGGTTGCTTATGACTTAACTTTGCATTACGTAGACTTTGATCCGCATTCATAAAAAAGAGTATGATAATAGAGCTTTGGAAACGGCCGAAAACGACACATACGAAATATTGCAGTCTTGGTTTGATTGAGACTGTTCATGAGCGGTAGTGAAATATGCTAGCTACCGTTCACGCCCTCTAGCCCCGGGTTGAACAGAACTCAATATTAATAAAATCAATGGTACAAAATGTTAACCATCCCGAAGATGGCATGCATATGGCGGTGGACATGGAGTGTCTTTCTTTCCCATGTCGTACGGCGTATGGTCCCAGTATCTAATAAAATTAAATGCCCCGAAGAGCGAAATAAACATAATGGAATTTAGTAGGCAGCAGCGGTTATGAAGCCGGCATATCACAAGTAACAGTCAAAAGACTAAATTAAAAAGCAGACAACATATCCTATATGTGGTTAAACAATACCCAGAGCCTTTAATCGGCCGGAGTAGTGGAACCACTGAATCGAAAATTAAGTAAGAAAACAAAAAGAAATGAAAAAGTACCACCGATAATTAAATATAAGTATCGGGCTCAGCGATCTCCAAAGATCGAATGAATAACAGTACTGATTGCAAGCGCGGGGAGACGTTAAAGCTTCTTAGCATTATCTTGTCAAAATTTATCGATTTTTTAGACACATTTTTCCATCGTTTCAAGACATCTTCTTTCATATTTATCTTAAAATAGATGCTATATATAGTGTCGCTGAGAGTTTAATAAGGACATTTGAAAATATGCAAACGTCTGAAGTTTTAACTGAAGTAATATGTTCTATTTAAGTAACTAATTGCTTTATTATTACGGGCCATGGGCATTAATAATCTACAAGAGAGTGCTGGTGATTTGTGTTAAAGTCGATTCCTTAAAAAATATAATTGGATACTCTGATGTACCATTGATGAGAAAAAGGCGGTGTATTTGCCTGTGGTGGATTTAACAGTGGGAAATCAACCATGTAAGCCAAATCGTCCAAACATATAAAACGTAGACTGTTCATATGGAAAACAATAGACTGTACTGTGTTTTTTGTCAAAGGTTTTATGCATTCGTACTCAACCATTTTCATTTTCCCTAACATAATGTTGAAATATTAAAGAGTTAAAATACTGTCTAAAAACCTACCGCCATTAGTTATTTTAGAATCAGTATTGACGTGTGTTTAAAACGTACTGTAATATGTATATGTTCATCCTTAAATGGCATTGTTTGTAAATTGTTTTGTGTTTTGTTTTTTGTTTTTAGCTGTTGTTTTTTCAATACAGGGACCTCTATCCATTCACCCTGAATGTACATGTACACACACACACACACGTCATATTGGGTATCTCGAACATCAATTTACTGAATAACTTCCCAATTTCAGGACCATATATTGCTTATATATGGTTTGGGTAAAGGATATCTGCAACATCTAAGCAATTACAAGTGACCCTAAACGCTTTATGTTAAACACTATTTAATTATTCTCAAATATACATAATTATAATGAGTTAAGTCTATAGACCACAGCTATAAATCAATGTATGTACAATGTAACAAACAATTTGAAAACGTGATTCGTAAAATAGTTTAAACCTCATATCAATCTTTTCCGACAATTGCTTAATTTGTGATGTCATAAACCATTGATAACGCATCGGTGGGAACCTTACGGAAGATGGGTACTGTTGTATACGTATGCGTCTCATGGTTCATAGATATTTAACAGGTTGACAGATATATCATGTATTCCGGACGGTTAGCTTAAACGGTAGAGTATCGGAACGGCAGTCCGAAAGTCCATGGTCCGAGCCTTGGCCTGGTTCTGCTGCATATTATTCTAGCACTGTGACATTCGGCGATTCAGTCTGAACTAGATAAACTCAGATTTTCGTACCAGCCGATTCTCTGTCTCTTTGGATATTTGTGGATGAGGGGAATATGTCACCAGGACTTTATTAATATACGTATCTATCTACACGCTGATGTCATGGTTCAGATATCTAACAGGTAGACCAGTACAATACAACCAGTTTAATTTACAACAGATATAAATCAATGACTTTAACATCGTCTGAAGTTTCTTTTATTTTAGGGGTTTACTTTTTCTGAGCAGAAACTGTGCAAAGAAAAAATATGAGCAGAAACTGTGCAAAGTATATAAATATGTGACAACCTCGAAAATACATGACAATATGTTGTATCGATCTTTTCTGCTAATAACAAATAAGGCAACCTAAACTACACAAACGATGTAAAACGATGTCATACACATTTTTGAAACCATCAAACTGTAACACTACCAGACCCTTTAATAAGTAATAATAATAGTTTAATTACAAGTGGTAGACGTATCTCGCATTTAATAGTAAATGACCAATATTCTACAATTTGGGACGATCCTTTCAAATAGCAGATGTTATATTAGCTTACTCAGGTAGTTACCTTGTTACGACCAATTGAATAAATGTGTAGAAATCCAATAAAATGATTGCACGTGCGTGCAGGTATATACTGGGATGTTTAGTAGCGAGAGGAGGATCTGTTAAGATTTGTTAGAGAATCTGTTAGAATGTAGAGATTGGTTTGCCTGTAGGGTCTGCTGGAATTACTATACCGCTATTAAAGCTTGTATTTAAGAGTCTGGACTTGTTATTTATTTATGTCCTTGTGACATATTGTCACAAAACAAGTGAATATGATTTAAACTTTGTTTTTTCCTTTATAATTTGAAGAACTTGATTTATATCATTAAGAGTGTCCCTAATGTTTCTACCTCTGGTTCTAATGTACTCAAAACGTCTTCGTCGTTCTTTATTTTGATAGAAAACAAATGTTTTTAGGTGGAGATGGGTCGGTACCAAACTCATCTGAATCAACTAGATGCTTGTTTTTCAACAGTTTAATATAAGTGATGGGAAAGCAATAGTTTGGCTGACAGAGATCATCAAATTTATATTTTTGATTTTCTACAAATATAAAAAAATATTATGATTTTTATTGATAAAAATATTTAGCGTTGGGCCGTTTTTTAGACCGGTAGCGTTCGGGCAAACAAACATTTTTTTAACGATGGCCTTAATTTAAAACAACGTTTAGAACTTGCCGTCCATTTAATTTAGGGACACTTTGATACGCTCGTGTATCGTATAGCAGTTACTGCCTAAGATGTTCCATTCCTGTTAACTTCAATACACAGTTGATTACACAGTTGCACAACTGTTGTAATTTTACTACTGTTAAAATATATTATGTTTTTTTATTGTCTGTGACAAGAACGTTCACAAACTGACTTCTTTTTTACAATATTTAACCAGACTGTATTTATAAAAACAGGTTATGGCACCTTCTACTTTGGGACATACTGAATGTTTAGTGGTTAACCTACTTGCAGTTCGCCACTTTGCTTTTCTCTTTGATTTTACGATGACCAGACAGTTTGATACGCTCCCTAGACAACGGACGTTTTTACCACCTCGTTTCAAATATGTAGACTGTGTCATATACCGAAATACATTTAGAGAGATATATAGAAAACTTGTTGACATGACAAACCCAGCAGTCTTGATATTTAAATTGTATTGTAGCACTTATTTAATATACAGTGGTCGTAGTTTCCGATATAACGGTAGATAATACACTGCTGTGTCTCTGGAGGTCATTCTTCCATTTCAAACTGGCTAACATGTACCCCCGGCTGTATTGAGGAACGTTTCAAATTCCCATTTTAATCAATTTAAAAGGTCGCGACTTTCATTAAAATGTTGCAAATCCCAGGGCACATCTAAAGGGGTTTAGTATATAGAGAGTATACAACTGTAAAGTCATGACCTATACGACAGACATAAACACACACACACACCTATATACGTATATTGCAAACATGCATTTACTTCAAACCCGATAGTGAGTGGTGGCACGAAATACCCAAATCCACCAAATGCTACCCAAATCCACCAAAATCTACCCAAATCCTTACTCAAATCTACCCAAATCCTTTCCCAAATCTACACAAATCCTTGCCCAGATTTACCAAATTTAGCTTCAGAAGTTATATACACATATAATGGCACGAAAGTATATCTGTATATTGTAACTTCTGAATCCCAAATCCTTGCCCAAATCCATGCCCATATCTGTCAAATTTAGCTTCAGTGAGTTGGTTTACACAAAGTGTCAACTGTATATTATGTGGAGGTCTATAGTATATGCGGAAGGATGACAATGAGGATACATTCATCCTTTTGGTTAACTAAAACGTATGCTACTTAGAATACAAGAACGAAACACAAATGAATGATGCTTGGTTACACCAATTATCGTTCAAATCAATTACAAAAGTACATTAATAAACAATAAGAATATGTAAAATATTTGGAATAAATGACACTATCTACAGAGTCCCCTTCCTTATAAAATGCTGACATTTTCCACCTACATTGTTGTACTAATAACAGCAAATGCAATTTCCACATGCTGTGTTTAATCATACTTGTGAAAAATACGTGTACATAATTAAATATATTATTATTATTAGCTTGATATATCACGATAATAATATATTATAATGGAAGTTTATTGGATGTCGTCGATGATTTTAATTATTTAGGTGTGGTTATTAATTATACTGGCTCCTTTTCGTTAAACCAACAATGTCTTTGTGGAAAAGCCTTAAAAGCAATGAATATACTCTTGGTTAATATACGAAAATATGAATTGAAACCAAAATTATCTCTTCAGCTTTTCGATGCTTTTGTGGCATCAATATTAAATTATGGAAGTGAAATATGGGGGATTACAAAATCAAAAGATATTGAGAGAATACAGTTAAAATTTTGTAAAATTATTTTAGGTGTTAAACTTACCACAAGCAATGCTGGTATTTACGGAGAGCTCTCTCGTTACCCATTATACATTAATAGATATGTAAAAATGATCAAATATTGGTATAAACTATTGTCTACAGAGAACATTATACTAGAAGCAATATATAAGGATTTGTTACCTAACTGTAATAAGTGCGCGAAGAATTGGCTAACTAATATAAGGTTTATCCTAAACAGTAACGGTTTTAATAATGTCTGGGATAATCCGATGAGTGTTAGTTTTAAACTATTTCCTTTAATATTTAAACAAAAATTAATTGATAATTTCATGCAACAATGGAGATCTGATATAGAAGGCAGTAGAGTTTTAACGCTATATAAGGTGGTGAAAGAGAAGTTTGATTTTGAAACATATCTAGAAACATTATGCTCCAAACAATTAAGAAGTTGTATAACAAAAATAAGATTATTCGCTCATTGTTTAAGAATAGAAACAGGGAGATACTCAAGAGGGAGAACAGAGAGAAACGAAAGAGTGTGCGTAATTTGTAACACTAACGATATTGAAGACGAGTACCATTTCATTTTGATCTGTACTACTTACTCTAACATTAGAAACAAATACATTCCTAAATATTACACAACTAGACCAAGCATGTTTAAATGTGTGGAATTGTTGCAGTCATTAAGGTTATTCTTAGTTTGGGTAAATTCATTTCCGATGCACTTGTATTAAGGCTATCTACATCCATTTTAACAGACTAAAAAAACACAAAAAAACACTAGATATCTTATTTTAGAACATCCTCGTTTAGCATTGACATACCATAATATGTGTATGTTTTTGATTGTTAAAATATGTATGAAACAAAAAAATAAACATAGTGATTATTTTGTTGTATTTGCAATGTTAATATCTGTCACGTGTGTGTATATCATAATTATCATATATTTGTAATGATGAAAAACTGTAAAAGTTTAAGTCAATAAAAGTATCTATCTATCAAAATATTAATTATAGCATTAGTTTGACTATTAACTCAAACTGTTACCTTATAAAACAAAATATATTGTCACACGTTGTAAACAGTACGGACAAAGAGTCAACATGTTATAAGGATTGTCACAATAAGTGCGTTTGTTCTATGAGGGTATTCTATTCCCACGCATATTGCTCCAAAATAACTGGAACCAGACATTGATTGTCCTCTGCTGTCCTTGATAAGAGTTGTTTACTACAGGAGAAACTAGCACACTTACAAGTAAATAATTATAACGCCAATGCTGCCGCACGAATATTGCAAAATGTTGTTCAAGGTAACACTAAATTGACATTAAAATATATTCCATCAAAAACTAAGACATCTAGCCATATCAAAGAGTTGAAATCGCAAACTGAAAACCAAATGTCTCCAATATTATATGTATCAAGCAAGAAACATAAAACGTATAAGACAAAATACCCTATTATTTTGCAGCACTTTTGGGCATACACTAATAATACAAGAGTAACTTTAGATCAAAGGATCGACTATATTACAGAAAATAAAACAAGCTCGAAAGGAAACTACAAAGCAATTTAACCAAGCACGAGCGAGTGGGTTAATACCCAATCAAGGCGATATATATTGGATACTTTTACCAAAGGAGCTCATCACATATAGCATTTCTTCAAGTTTGAAAAAGCAGTTGTCAATATATCACTAAATACACAAAGAGAGAGAGAGAGAGAGAGAGAGAGAAGGAGAAAGAGAGAGAGAAAATGTTACATGATTTTAAGATTGACTGTTATGATTCAGTTATAACTATATTGCTTGACGGTCGTGATGTTTGTTTATACTATTCAAGTTGTCTTTATTACGCTAAACAATGACGACTATGACGTGGGTTTATGTATACTTAAAAAGCAAATAATGTATATCGTGATCTCTCTAGTTGCAGCTTTAATTCAGAAACAACAAATATGGTGTCTGGTTCAAAGACACTCGTGTCCTTGCTCATGTTGTGCGACTTCTACTGTCTTTCAGAAAATCCGGGGAGGACAACCGGACCTCCCGACTAGGTTTGTCTCGGTGTTTTCTAAGCTCTGGCTATAGGCCTGCCGCTTATGTCGCTAGATAATCGACATACTTATGTGTGTGTGTTTATAACATATATTTCTTGGATATATACGGATTTTAATTTTAAATATAAGGTACTAGTTTTATAATTATGTTCGCCTGTTTGTGTGATAACTTAAAAAGTATACAGCATATTTTCATGAAACATTTTACATATTGTAGAGGGGCATAAGGAGATTGTGCGCGTTATTTAATTTTGTTGATACGGCCAAAATTGTGATTGCTACGGCAACAAAATAGTAAAAAATAGGCACACAAAATAGGATCATGCTATAACTAGAAAACTATAACAGCTATTGGAATAAAACTTGGTACATATGTAGAGGAGCATAAGGATATTTTGCACACACTTTTATTTTGGTGATATGACCACAATTGTGTTTGTTATAGTAACAGAATTCAATAGTTAGTTATACTGATGAATAAAGGAGCTTAATGCGTATATCTTTATACTCAATAAATATTCGATAGTTACTTCCCTTCAAATATAGTTATATATTAATACTTGACTTGAAATTTATGTTCATGTATTTCTTTGCGTATGTCTTTTTATTACTTGTTGTATTATATTTGTAATATGTTTGTAAACTTACTGGATTTGAAAAAAAAGAAAAAAAAGTCAAGTATATCCTTTACAAATTTGTAAGGTACTCAAACTTGTTTCGTTAAGGTTGCGAAATGTAGCATGCCTTTGTTATTTGTCTAAATCATAGCCTTTTGTTTGGTCTGGTTCAACAAAAAACATTTACTGGCAAACATCTGACCGGTAGTTGAAATCATGTATTGCCATTCAATACTGGATTATCTTGTTTATTATGTCTATTGGATATTTTCATCCAAGCGATTTCACTGTAACTGACCATTTTCCTATACAAAACGTTTGTTTTATATACTCATATATCAACCTAAACTAATTTTCGTAATTACTGAAGCGATAGCCACCTCCATCTTTAAAAGCGCGCGTTCAAAACCTGTATATATCCAAAAAAGTAAAAATATGATCCCAGCCTAGCAACATTACCGTTAAAAGGACGTGCATTTATAGGGACTGTGTAGCTTTAAGGACATATTTTTTATACGCTACCTGGTCTTTGAAAAACAACAACATGGACGCTTGCTTATTTGTTACTAACATGTTACATGACAGACTAGCTAAGGTATAGACAGTGAAGTCCGATTACAGTTTTTCCTTGAATAGAAGAGTATGAGAGTTGACCTTTGGAAACACATACGAAATATTGCAGTCTCGGTTGGATTGAGACTGTTCATGAACGGTAGTGAAATATGCTAGTTACGGCTCACGCACTCTAACCCCGGGTTGAGCAGAACTCAATATTCATAAAATCAAGAGTAAAGAATTTTAACCATCCCGAAGATGGCATGCTTATGGCGGTGGACATAGAGATCTTTTCTTCCCCCATGTCGTACGGCGTATGGTCCCAGTATCTATCAAAATACTATGCCCCGAAGAGCGAAATAAACAAAATGTAATTTAGTTGGGAGCAGCGGTTATGAAGCCTGCGTATCACAAGTAACAGCCAAAAGACTAAACATTGTGAATTGAATATTATCTTCAATACAGCTATATAATATTTCGAATTTTTATGAAGAAAATCACAAATCAACAATCTAGCTATAGCAAATATAACTTTTTCAAAAATGAGAAAATTGGTGCTTTAAAAACCACAGCACCCAAACGCAATGGCATTGTAGGTCCGCACTCTACTACAAGCTTAATTAAATGAGAAAATGAAATACTCAATTAAAAGTACAATACACAAACATGAGTGGTGACGACAGGGTTACGACTTGGAACGGTCAGTCGGCAATACAGCCTTCTGGTTGGCGAACATTTACAATCATGTAGACAGAAAATGTAGCATTCAGTGATCACAGTTAACCAAAACACGCACTCAAACTAAACACGTTAAAGGAAAACTGGAAGTATGGGACAATACAAACATAAAAGGGCTGACAAAAAGGGTTCCTCCGTGGAATGTGGCAAAACGACCGTTTGGGGTTTAATTCAGATCCTAATTGGAATAAAACCTCACGCTTACCCTCTTCTCATCTTAATAAAACGGGACATTGTAAATAAATTAATAACTGGAAATAAAAGTACAACACAAAGATGATCATGTATATATGAATATGAAGATTTAATTGCACAACAAGATAAGATTGAAGACAAACATCAACAATTTCCATCCTTTCAGAATTTAGGTAGAAGGCATCATAGGGCCCACAATCTATCCGGTCATCGCACAATCAAAGAGAAAAGCATACTGACGAACTGTAAATGGGGAAACCACTAAGCATGCGGTGCGTTGCAAAATAATAGGGTCATAACCTCTTTCGATAGACTTTTTAACTCGTTTAAGATTGTATGAAGCGATCATGACCAAGGACAAAGTATAACGTTTAATAAACCAAAGACAGGAAAAACAACTGTTTTACAGATCATACCTGTTTAAAAACTATTTCGATAATACAATTGTACACACGTTCATCGGTCTAGTTTGCGCTTAATTGATTGGGGTACACAGATAATACATTTGTACACACGTTTATAGGTCTAGTTTGTCCTTAATTGGGGTACATAGTTTTCACATGGGCTCCGAAGAATAATAAAGATATTGCAGCAATCAATAACCACAGATCTACGCGCCTGTTAAAGTGAATAAAATATCAATATCTAGAATAGGGTCGATTTTTATAGAGCTAAAAGTTCACACTAAACCTTTGAAAAAAACATAGGACACCGATACGGAGAACGAATCCCTCACTCAAATTTTACACCAAACATGTCCTGTCAACACTATTTAAAGTTAAATAATTTAAACATACACAAAAGTATAACCAATCATTTGGCAACGTTTGTAAACACCATCTCTAAATAACATATGGTCAGATAACCCTAAGGCTTATCTATCAAGTAAACAAAGTTGAACTTGTAATAAAACCTCATATCAATATTTTTTTCGCCCTGTATGATGGAACACTGCAGATGTATCCAAAAGAAGATATTTTCTCATTAATTTTACCGTTTTCTCTACATCGTAAAAATCAAAACATAAGCTTTACGTATATTTACAATAGCATTGTATAAATATTACATTCATGAAAGGGTGGTAGTAAGAATGTTCACTCTGAGGATATTGGAGGAAGCCGAGGGTGATAATCAATATCCAAATAATAAATAAGGTTAGTTTTAAGTACAGATTTCACTTTGCCGGATTTTTTTTTTTAAAAATATGCTATGAAAGTTATATCGTTTATTTGGAAATAACGTAACTAAGAAAATGAGTGACAGTTTATTTAAGTCGGTAAAGTACTTTTGAAGTTATGATGAGTTAAAAAATAGCAATTTCCCTATACTGAGCCGATGACGTCACCGAACAGAAGGCTCACCAACACGCATCGAAATTGCGCATGTGATAACTTTTTTAAAAGAATTTAAAACCATGTCCTATACAATTGTTGACTGTCAATGTGCTTGTTTCCTGAAACTGTCAATTTATGTGTACGAACGAATAAGCAACCTCCGTTCCGTATCCCTTTCCGCAAATATTGATCACTCACTCTGTGAGAAAGTTATAAAGAATGAAGAACACTCTTAATAAATTCAAATTAAATTGTTACCACCCACCAAAATTGATTTTTATTCAGACAGAAAAGCAATGCCTCATAAGTTCATGTCATTACATCAACGCTGCGCAGGTGATAACCATTTTTGCTATGACCCTGCGATTTACTATCACCCTCTAATATCACCCTTGCGGCAGATAGTAAGCAATTACGCTTTGTTGTCTATGGGGATTTAGCATGGTCGTTTTATGTGAAGTTCAATTATAGATGTTATGGCTGTGTACTATCCGAACTATTCCCCCTGCCATTCATAACTCTATATCAATGAATCAATCGATGAATGATAATGTCCAATTACCACATTAATGCCTTGCGCAAAATAATCTGTGCAAACCAGTTCAAAGTAGCGACAATAGCATTGCAATGATAATTCTCAGGCGCGTATGGATTTACATTATTGGCTGTGGTAACAATACGAACCAATGAATGTTCTCGATCGAATGAGCTTTACATAATAAAGTTATATGAACATTGTGGAATGTTGAATGTTGTTTAACGGCTCATCAACACAGTATAGGTTATTTAGAGCCGCCCCAGAGAGAGGGGAAGGATACATAGGAATCCGGGAACCGTGCCTTACTCTTATTATCGAATTGATTCCTATGGTTCTTTAACGTGCTCGGAGGATAGACCGATATACGGGACCGCCCGGTTTACGTCCCCATCCGACGTATGGGGCTAAGGGAAAATGTCTTGCCCAAGAACACATCGACGAAACTCTGTGGCACCACGGAGTATTGAACCCGGGGCCTCCGGTTACACATCCGCCGTGCTACAGACTGTGCCACGCCAGCCCTGGACCAAAGCGTTAGTAAAGTAATTATAACGTGGAGTTTGTTTCAAATTAATAGGTAAAGGAGGATTTCTTTAAGCATATCAAACCTTTGCTCTGAAATTTTACATTGGCTGTCAATATTTTAAAACCAAATTTATCAAATATTTTTCAATAACTACATCGTAGTCTACAGCATTTTTTTTTATTAGAAATATGTATAGTTTTTCAGTTTTTTTTTATAACTTTTATATTTTTGTCTTTTAAATACATATATACATAGGATATAAATACACCACTCAAAGAGGCTGATAGAGTTACAAGAAACACAATATTGACTTGTTTAGGCCTAAGCTGTTGTTAGGAACCGCTGCATGCGAATATATGAATATAGGAAAATAACAATACAACGATATAAGTTAATAGAAATTGTTAAATCTTTTTCGTATCTGGAAATTGATTTTACACTAGCTGGTCAAGCTGAAAAAGCAATATTTAAACTAAACAGATATTTATACAAATTTAAAAATATCACTGTACAACACAAACTTGATTTGTTCGAAAAGCTTATTGTTCCTATTTTAAATTATGGCTCTGAGGTTTGGGGATTTGTAACAGCATTTAATATAGAACGAGTGCATACACAATTTTGCAAACGAGTATTACAGGTAAAACGATCAACACAAAACGATTTTATTTATGCCGAATTAGGAAGAACGAGTCTTGTAAAGCAAAGATTTATTAAAATAATTACGTATTGGCTGAAAATATTGAATGTTAATGAAAATAAGTATATACGCCATGTTTACAATATGATGATAATGGATGCTGAGCTATATCCAAATAAAAATAATTGGGTAAAATTGTTAAAAAATTGTTAGAATCTCTTAGTTTTTATCATGTATGGTTATTTCAAGGGGTTGGCGATAAGGAATTGTTTCTGTACTGTATAAAAAAAAAGAATAAATGATAATTTAATTCAAAATTGGCATTCAAGGTTAGAGAATTCTAGAAGGGCAAATTTTTTATAAACTGATTGTTTATTATAATTTTGATCTTAAGCCATATCTAAAACTCGTAAACATACCAAAGTTTAGACAGGCAATGTCAAAGTTACGTGTGTCCTCTCATACCCTTGAAATAGAAGCTGGAAGATGGCAAAAACAAGTGAGTAAACCAATACATGAAAGAATATGCGTCGTCGAATATCACTTTGTTATTGAATGTAGCATGTTTAATGAAATAAGAAATCATTACATAAGTAAATATTTTTGGAAAAGACATAACGTGATCAAATTTTTAGAACTTTTCAAATGCGAAAACAAAAAGACACTGCAAAACCTTAGCGTCTTTATATACGATATACTTTGAAATTAGAAAATCAATGGTGTATAAGTAATACATTTACAATAGCCGTTTATTTTATTATTATTATTTATGTTATTCTAAAGTTGCATGTTTACGTTATAAGTGTATATTTGCTTATTACACACTATACATATACATGTGTGTTCTAGTTATTGTTCCATTTGTCGCGTTAGTTAAATCTAATATTATATATAAATTAATATAACATGAACATATTAGTGATTCAATGTGATGGTTCAGTCACCTTCTCCGCATATTTTGCGGTGAAAGCAAAATAACAACTACATTAACTGCTAAAGTATTAATTGTTACCTTATAATACGTTTCTGTTAATTATGTTAGTTGTTGGTATAATTTTGTATATATACATCACTATCGCTGTCAAGTTTATATGTATTTGTTGCAAAGCATTAAAAGCTATGAATCTTTTAACTGCAAACATTAGAAAACTGAACTAAAACCTAAAACATCCCTTCAATTATTTGATGCTTTCGTCTCATCAATACTCAATTACGGCTGTGAAGTCTGGGGTTTCATAAAATCGAAAGAGATAGAGAGAATTCATCTCAAGTTTTGTAAACACATTTTAGGAGTAAAACTGACAACGAGCAATGCTGGTGTTTACGGTGAATTGGCGCGTTATCCATTATTTATCACAAGATATACTGGAATAGTTAGATATTGGTTGAAATTAGTTACAACAGAAAATATAATTTTATCATCTATATATAAATCTTCATTATCTGATTGTGAAAGTGGTTTAAACAATTGGTTATCCAATGTAAAATCTCTGCTTAATACGTATGGCTTTATGCATGTATGGGATGATCCTTTAAGGGTGAACCATCAACATTTTATATCTAGCTTTAAACAGAGGTTGGTGGATTTAAACAAGTTTGTATAGACATGTTAAAGATAATTTTGGATATGAAAACTATCTGAATATTTTATGTACAAAAAGATTACGAAGTGTTTTTACTAAATTACGTTTATCTTCACATAGCTTAAGAATTGAGACAGGTCGTTATGCAAGACATAGGATTGAAAGAAATGAAAGAGTTTGTCAAATATGTAATTCAACTGAAATTGAAGACGAATTTCACTTTGTTTTAATTTGTACAGCTTATAATGATATTAGAAAGAAATATATCAGAACATATTACATACAAAGACCAAATATGTTTAAATTTATAACACTTCTACTATCTTCAAAGAAGAAAGAACTTTTTAATTTAAGTAAATATTTATCAGAGGCGTTTACTGTCAGATATTCTATTCCAAATATTATTTCTTAAAATATGTTCAAGTACATCCTCACATAATTGTTATCTTATATATAATTCCTTTTGTTGTTTGATATCCTTGGATTATTGATTACAATGTGTGATTTGTATGAGCTATGATTAATTAAGGAGTATTGAAAATTGAACTATAAGTGAGTGTGTAGAAGTATGTGTAACCTGTAATGTGATTATAGTTATGTATTACAAATTATGTATGTGATGATGAAAAACTGTAAAAGTTTAAATCAATAAAGTATCTATCTATCTATTTGTTGTATCCTCACGGGTCTTATGACCCATTGGAATTATTTGAATAAACACATATATTACACACTGTAATACATTTGTAAACATTGGTAAACAATTATCAACTTATAACCTCTTTAGTGCAATTATCACATCCTTTTAGGTTAACAGTTACAAATTAAATCCAAAGCAGAATAATTATAATGCTAGTAACATAACACAATGTGTGCGTTTACTACATACCAAATGTGAGGAATTACCAACTGATAACATGCTTGTCCAATTATCAGGTTCTTTTTAAGTGCATAAATGTGAATTATATCCAAAGAAGAATATAATTACAATAACATACAACCCGTATTCGTAAAGTACATATCAATTGACTGAGGTCTGATTGTTTAATTATCTCAATAATCATCACTTCATTTCCAGATGCGACCGTGCGTCAACAACTTTCCTTGGCTTATTTTTTCTGTTACTGTTGCTATGTCAACACACACTGGTATATATAACGCAAGAAGTGATAACAATGAATTAGCTAGGTATTATAAGGCACAATCCATCAGAATCATTGAATTTGCAACATCATAGCCAGGCACATTATAATTACTCTATACTGTGTTTATTCATCAACACGAGGTAAATAATCGATTACATAAAGGGCAGATAATTAATAAGTTTTACCTTCAACTTTTGCGTTTAGGTCACTTTTTCTCAAACTGTATGCACTAAACCTTTCAAACTTTTCTTATAGTTGTATCTTGAGTGGTACATTGCAACGTGACAAAGCAAATGTGAAAGTGACCATTGACCCTCCCAGCAAAGGGCAGATAATTTAATAAGATTTACCTTTAACTTTTGCGTTTAGGTCAATTTCTCAGAAGCTGTATGCACTAGACCTTTCAAACTTCGCTTATAGTTGTTTCTTGGGTAGTACACCACAACGTGTCAAAAAGTAAATGTGGATGTGACCTTCACCCTCCAAGCAAAGGGCAGATAACTTTAATTGTTCCATTTACATTTACATCACTTTCTCATGAACAATAATTATGCATTAGATGCTTTTTTTTTATAAAATGCAAACTGTAAACTCCATTGTTTTTAGTTATTTAAAATGCTTACAAACTTTCCTTTAAGCAACATTTATCTTTTTATTTTTAAGTCCCGCCCCCGTTAGGCGAGACATGTGAATCCGCGGATTTTTTGTGCATGTTATGTTTTCGCTGGAAATTATCATACGCGGCGAAGATGAACCATTTCTCATCATATTAATATATCCGTACTGACTTTTCTCCTGCAATTACCCCTATGAATAAATAACCAATAATCTTGCTTTATGACTTCCAGCCTCAATAAATGCAGCCGTGTCACGCCATACACTTTGTTCACTTGAAAGGAAGATTTGATTTATATCATGCGCAATTACAAATAACAATATTTATCAATTTTAAGAATTTACGTAAAATGTAACTTTAATCATCGGAAATTATTTTTTTATTATTAATAATGGCATTTATTTGCAAAAAATGCTTAAATAATGTACTAAAATACAGAAAAAATCCCTAAACACAAACTGATTGAACCAAATATGTTTTAATAATTTTATTATATAGCAAACCACAGTTATTAGTTGTAAGAGAAAACTTAACTAATGTGAGCTAACATAATTAAATTAATATTTCCACAAACAAATTTAATAAGAAATACTAATATGAATATTATTATTTTAACTGAAACTTCCCGGGCCAATAAAAACCACCAATGCGTCATATATATGTTCAATACACACTATAGGGTGTTGGTAGATTGCCAACTATGTGTTATCTAATTAAGCTCTTTCATAAACCAACAAAACATATTTTCAACTACAATTTTCAATTTTTAAATATAAACTAGACCTAATAACAAATAGATAGGATACTGAAATTGAAATTGCAGGTGACACAGAGCGGAAATTTCATAAAATATTGCCCAACTTCGAAAACACACATCATAAAGAGTTTGATGCATATACGTTTCACTTATGTCAAAACCCATCAAAAATGTATTTCTCTTTCTATGATGGTATTTTTCTCATTTTAACATTTTAAGCAAAAAAGGAGTTTAAAGGAAAGTCTCACTACGTCAACTGCTTGGTTTTAAAGGGAAAAGCCAAACAAGATTATATTTTTTTAACTTAAGGCTGCTTTATATACAATTTATTATTTTGAAGAAAAAAAAAGGAAAAAAAAGAGAGTATAATCCCATTTCTGTTGGAAAAATATGTGACCTTTTCTATGACTTTTAAAGTTTTTTCTACCCCCAACCCCTTCATTTCAACGAATTTTCATGGATCTGTACTGTAAAACTGTGTTTAATGGCTGTATGCTTGCATGAAAATGACCTGTAAAGATAGTACAAAAAGTAGATAATAAACATGAAATGTCACTGTAAGTGATAAATGCCCCCGAAGTGACCTTTGACCTCTGAGTATGACCTTGACCATGGAGCCATGGATCTGGATTTTGTGCGCAACACGTCGTCTGGTTGTGGTGAGCGCTTGTGCCAAGTTATTTGAAAATCCGTCCAGGAATGCAAAAGTTATTGACCCGATATGATTTGACCTTTGACCTCTAAGTGTGACCTTGACCTTGGGGCCACAGACCTTGATTTTGTGCAAAACACATCGTTTTGTTGTGTTGAGCACTTGTGCCAAGTTATATGACAATCCGTCCAGGAATGCCAGAGTTATTGACCGAACATGATTTGACCTTTGACCTCTAAGTGTGACCTTGACCTTTGAGCCACGGACCTGGAGTTTTGTGCGCGATACGTCGTCTTGTTGTGGTGAGCACGTGTTCCAAATTATTTGAAAATCTGTTCATGAATGTGAGAGTTATTAACCAGACACGAAAACACTTCATTTTGACCTTTGACCTCAAAGTGTGACTTTGGAGCCACGGACTTGGATTTCATGCGCGACACGTCGTCTTGTTGTTGCGAACAATTGTGGCAAGTTATTTGAACATCCATCCATTATTGTCAGAGTTATTAACCGGACACGATTGTACAGACGAACGAACGAAGGGACTGACGGACGGACGGACAGTGAGACTGCTATATGCCTCCCTTCGGGGGCATACAAATTACATTAAATAGCAGCTACTGGCAATCTGGTGTAATGAGCATGTTGTAAAACATGGCATGGCCCTAACAATTGAGTTGGGAAGGATAGCCTCAGAATTAAATTTGGTCAATTTTAAGCTATAATGTTGCATTTTCCTAATGGTTTCACATATCAAAACTGCTGATTAATGTTAATTCGTCAATTTGAAGGCAGATTTTGAATATATACAATCAAATGGCATTTTTATGGTAAAATCTGCTATTTTGACCCCTGAAAATAACAAATATAATTTTTGAGTAGATATTATTTTCAAGATAATACATACTATTTGAGTAGATATTCAATAACAGATATACTTTTTGAGTAGATATTATTTTCAAGAGTAGATATTTTTTTCAAGTTAATATATAATTTTTGAGTAGATATTATTTTCAAGATAGCTTCTTGAAAATCATATTTGTTGTTGATGAAATCAATTCACTTGATTTGAAACAAAAGATTGGAACAGTTGTCGAGATATTGCATTTTGAACATTAAGGATTTACGCGTAAAAATCGAATGAATTTGACTTTAGCCGAAGCTCTTTTAAGCTCTCATATTTTGAAGAAAAGGACTAGAAAAAGACACAATTTTGCCTCAGATTGAATGTATCAAACAATTTAGCAAGAAAAAACAAACTTCAGTCAGGTTTGAAAGTCTATTTAGGTAGACACCACTATTGATTTGGGGCTTCTGATTGGTTGAAAAATGTATAGGGTCTATAAGGGGATATAGTCATATTGTAAGATATATTCTGACTGGATTAAGTAACCAAAAGCATAACAAATCTCAAAAAAACTTCAAAATATTATATTTCCATCATAAAACATACCGATTTAGGATATTTTGACTAAACTTTGCATTTTTATGCATACAATTGTACAGAGGATATATTTGCAAAAAGTAAAATTTCTGCCATTCTTGAGGAGCCCACCTTCAGTGAAATAATATAGGCTGATATCATCACCCCAAATTTGCTGGTCATTTTTGAGTGTCTCTAAGATAGTTTTTTTAACAAGAAGTAAGATTTGTTCATCCGTTTAAATATATAAATAGGTGTTGTATGCCTAAAGGCTATAATGGGGACTTATGGGAAATGCGGTAGTGGTATACGACCATATGACACGAGGGTGATATTGCAGGGTGAAATTAAAAAAAGTTACCGCATGCGCAGCTTTGTATGGTAAAATTGCTATGTTTTAACTCATCATAACTTCAAAAGTACTTTACCGATTTCAATAAACTACAACTCATTTTATTAGTTAAATTATTTTCAATTCGATGATATACTGTAATAGCAATTTTCTGGAGAAAAAAATATCCGGCAATGTGAACTCTGTACTGAAAATAAACGAGAAGATTTCGGTATAATAAAATAAATAACACGTTCTTGAAGGTAATTGAAGGAATGTGATATTTATATATTACTCACTGTAATAAACCATGTAACACTATAAACGTAATATATGTTTATCACATGAGCATCGACGATGATTCAGATGTGTTTATGCCACATATAGTCATGTTAATGCTAACTTTGTCATTACGTGGTCTGAGTAATAACTTTCATACCAAATCCAACCCCTCCTCCAAGAAGTGAAAAAGGGGTTGGTTGGGGTATGAAGTAGAACCTTAATTTTGGCATAAAATATTTGCATATTGTAAAATTAAAACATTTAGTAGGTAATTTTAAACATCTTATCGCATTTTTTCATAACAAATGTTTTTAAACGCGTTTTATTGTTGAAATATCCGTTATAAAATCCTTTTAATAGATCTATGAGCTTTACTATCGCTTAAAGGATTTAAGGCGGGACCAATTAATGTGAATTCAAGATATTGTATTGTATTGTAATGGTATCATTTACTGTGTTTCATTCGTTAAATCGCAACACGTACTCATTGTTTAACCTTTTCGCTGTCACAGTCAAACATTTTGATTATACAACCAGTGTAGGTTAAGACCAACAAGACACCATGTGAAGGCTGATCAGGGTTTACACTGTTCGCCACTCAGTAAGAATGTTTTCAATAACATGTATATATAAAATATAACCCGAAAATTTGAATTCAGATTTGCAATTTGACGGCAAAAGAGTTAAACCTGAAATAAGAATAAATAATGAAAAGGGAATCCCTTTGAAGCAACAAACACAAACAAGAGATAAAAGTAGCAGACTCGGTTCTATTGGGTCTGTTCATGAGAGGTAATGTTAAATGCAACACCTCTCACGCCTTCTAGCACCGTCTTAAGCGATATGCTACTTTAAAGCCACACAGATTGGGATTGATGATCAAAGGACCAGTAAGTAATAACACTACTGATTTGTAGTCGGTGCGACTGTTTAAGGTCGCCACACTGCACTAAACAAACGCTAGTGTGAATGTCAATAAATACTGAAAAGGAGATCCCTTGGAAGCAGCAAACACAAACAAGAGATACAATAAGCAGACTCGGTTTTATTGAGTTTGTTCATGAGAGTTAATGTAAAGTGCAACACCTCTCTCACATATACCGCTATAGATAAGCGTGAATAACGATGCTGTATCAAACGGAGAAAACAAGGTCAAAATGATATAATGCGAGGCTCTTGCCGAGCATTATATCATTTTTGCTAACGAGTTTAATAAATTCAATAATGAATGAGAACGAATGTTAGATTCTATTTATCACATAACTCACATATCGACTTTTATTGCATTTTGCCTGTCGCTTTAACACGTCAGAACATGAACATTAACGTGACGTCCATGACGTCATGAACGTTATGTTATACCACTAGTGGAATATCGAAAATATTGAATGATGTTATTACACTCCAACACCGCGTGTTCTCCAACACCGTGTGTTATGTGATAACTGTATTTTAAGGAGTTTGTCCAAAAAGATAAGAATTACATTTAAAACAGTCATACTACGAACATCATTATACTAAATCCTGATTAAAAAACTGATTAACATAGACGGGTGGTTGAGAGGAATTATAATCAAGTACAATATAAAACATGTTAAAGCATATGTTACACAATATAAAACAACAAAAAATAAATGTACGGCTTTTTACTGGTTGTGATAAACTGCATTTTTCAGAACACAAATCATGTTCGCAGAATACAATACTTTTAGAAGAAATGAAAACACTACATTCTTGATTGTATGTTTAAGTAATAAAACATGGAGTGCAATAATTCTTAATCTCTTACGATTTTCTCAGATATAACCGAAGAGCAGATACGAAGGTCGTCTGCTCCGCTAATTAAGATGAAGATCAGCGATAATAGCAACGACCTTTTTTAATTGTATGAAAGTCATAAAAAATGCATATAAAACCAGATATGCAATAATATACCTTGCAAATACTTGATAAATCTTTGATACACGAGAAGAAAATAAAACAATAAAATATATAGCAACCAGTTTAATTATTAAATGAAATTTTAATCATTAAATAAACAATATAGAAACCTACTTAATCATTCTAACACGACCTGCGCAGTCTTTCATATACACAAAGAAGAGAGACAACTGTATGTTATTCTACGATAAAATACAGCTGTTCCATTAATTCCCCGCGTAAATTTCATCCGTTGGAAGCGCCACGTTACATGACGTCACTTGGTAAATATACGTCACGAAGACAAACTCAACAATAATTTTAATGAAATGTTAATTACAACAAAATTGACATGCTCCCAAACCTTGCTTTTTTTGTTAGAATGGCTTTTAACGTCATTTATAGCACAAGTTAGGCCATATTTATAACGGTCGAGTTTTTTGTGGTCTAGGTAGACCACCCCAGTTTTCCTTGGTAGAGGCAGTACTATATACCGCCCGCCATCCGTACATAATCAATATAAATAATATTAAATAGAAACAAGATTACTTGTTAAATACAAATATTATAACATACCTCAAGTGCCTATTTGTTATCGATTATCAACTGTTGTCACATACATTTTTATTTCATCGACAATGTACCAACGTAGCTATAGGTAGTCGTTGGTTCTTTTCTATCCACGAATAGTATTTAGAAATGTTACTTGAAGTTCATGAAAATCACTTTTATTTGATATAGACATATAAATTCCTGGACTTAAGCTGTCGTTTGTCTGTTTGTCAGTAGTCGCTTGATCCTTGTAACCGAGTCAATGTATTAAATAGGTATATATCCAATGTTAATGTTGACATGTTTATAAACGCAGCCTACGTTACAATCTCACAAACAGAATCATGCATCTGTATTAAATTCAGCTATGACGTATAACACATCCAATAAGTAGGAGAATAATTGAGGTTAATACTACAATACATCCGTTGAGTAAGTCGCCAGTATCGGTAATGATTTCCAAGTAACTACGATGAATTGAAAGGTACGTTTAGTGAAAGCATTGACAAATTACTCCCACGTCAAATCGATATATAGCATTAAATTTGCGTCGATTCAGCATCCGTATTAATGCAATCTTTCTGTCACGAAATGTTAGTCTCAAAATATAGTGCCAAATATATAAATATAAATTAAATAAATTAAACAAGTAATGATACAACGATTTCCCACCCCAACCCCCTCCCCCCATAAATAATAGCTATACAATATATTGAATTACAGGTTATACTACAGATATATATTTTAAAACATTTATTTTTTCTACATACTTTAATATATCGATAAAATACACAATTACTCACAATTACTCACAATTACTCGTAATTTGACATAGGAATATTAAAGAAACGTACCCGCCAATTAACGGCAAAATTACACTACAAAACCGTTTATCGAAACTCTATCGAGGTGTTCTGGTCAGATAATAATGATTATTTGCCGAATAAAAGTATATGAATTTTCATGGATTCTTAAAATACCCGTGATTGAATATTCGTAAAATGAATTATGAGTTGGTAACTCTTAATTCAACGCTCCAGTTTTGGGGTTTGGGCTGGATGTACACCGTTTCTAAACCAACTGAGATACCTCGTCAGTTGGGGATATACCTCGTCAGTTGGTTTAGAAACTGTGTACACATGTTGTAAAATGTGACTGTTGTTCGCGGGATAGCTACTTTAAGATGGCAGAGTGACACCAATTTAAAGGAACTAACATTGATTTATACATAGACGAACGTTTACTCGGCGTATAGTACACTTGAATTAGTTTTTCACGTAAATGGTATTAGAGCGGAATCCAAAGTTAGCAGAAATAAAACGTCTTTATTTTTGATAATTGTAAAAACGGTAACACATTTAATTATTTAAAAGGCCAAACGGCGATCTTAATTCTTGGAAAACTCACAGTGACACAGTATTTGAAAAACCTATTTAATCATTTTTCAAAATTTGACATAATCCTTATTGTTGAGCGCAATGCACCATTAATTAAATGAAACGTACGTAACTATCTCAAACAATATATTTTGATATTTTTTATTTTCCCAATATCTAAATGTGTACATTCAGTTTTAAAGTAACACAGAATAAATAAAGGTACTTTACTGCGTGATGAATTTCAAGAGTGCCATTTATCACTTGAATACGGTGATAAACTGCAACATCATGGTGATTAAGAGAATGAAAAAGCTGAGAGAACTGATTACACATGTACGTTAATTAGCACTTGTATTCCCTTAATCAATTCAAAATAAATCTCAGTGACAAGAGTGAACTAAATATGGATTGTGGGATTGACAGTGGGGTTGGAACAAGAGGGTAAAATGAGTCCACACATTCTTACAATGTGTTTCATTTTATTAGATATATTGGGATTTGTGGCATACACATGCCGCCTGGCATGTGGCGGTATTTAACGGACACAGCATAGTGTAGTTAAACTATTCTAAGAACTTTGTTATTTTCTACGCAAGAAGTTTTTAATTTTAAGACTTGTCTTTGTGAACATCTGTTCCCAGGGTGTACACTGTACAGTGGCCAGTTACAATTTAAACTTAGTTTGGACTATGAACATTGTATTTACCTGAAATGTTCCAATTTGATTAACTACACATATTAATTTACACTATATATTGTTGAAGCCATGGCCAGCTTATTCCAATAAATATAAACTAGTAACATTTTGTTTTATTTGTAACCCATCTTAAATAATGGTAAAACACGCCAAATAGATTTGTTCATGCACACATATAAAATATTAGGGCCATGAGGACCTATTCTGTCCACAATCAAGTCAAACTGATTGGTGTGGATTGTGGGTGGATGGGGGTCTAGCACAACATCTCTATGCTCTAATGTATTTTGTCAGATATGACTATACATTTAGTATATTGGGAGGCCTCGTCATGTAAAAAGAGCATACTATTATTACTTCTGTTTTTTTAATTTTTTACTTTCTTTTCTACAATGGTATGTACTATATAGCATACCTTAAAACTGTTCAACTCAGCATAGCTAATATTTGTGAAACTGTCGTTTTTTTCCTCGATTTGCATCTCTAGATTGAAAATAGGGGAAATGATAAGCACAATATATGACAATAGAGATGACTTTAATTTCTCTATTAAGTTTCATGAGTAACATCTGATGTGGTGTATGTTACTCAACTTATTCGTTTTTCTAGAGTGGGGGACTTTAATATTTCATGAGTAACATCTGATGTGGTATATGTTACTCAACTTATTTGTTTTTCTAGAGTGGGGTCTTTAATATTTGTTAACTTTGTATAACTAAAAGCTACGCCATCAGAGATACCGATTCCGAAACTTATATTAACGTTGCATAATTGCTTTATCTTTTAACTCTTCCACGACAAGGACTATCATAAAATGACGTATTGTGACGTGATTTAAAACTTCGTACGATCCTAAATCATGATCACTTTTATAAAATCTTCATTAAACCTATTAAACAGTTTATCAAATTGTGCAACGCACTGCATGTTTAATGGTTGACCCATTTACTGTTTAACACTATGCTTCTTTCATCTTTTGCTGTTTGGAGATGAAACATATTGTCGACCCTATGATCGCGTCAGTCTAAATCATGAAATGTTTTATGTTTAGCTTTAATATTGTCTCTTCTGCCCTTAATGTATATTCTCTTGTTGCCCTGGCTTTTTCTGAAATCATTTCAACTGTACTGAGCTTTTTTATATTTGTTTATAGTCGTATATACATGATCATCTTAAGGCGGCCTAGATTGTTGGAGGATATAACATGGGGATTTCTTTATATATACTTTTTCCGTAGCATTGAGATGACAACAGGGTAAGCGTGAGATTACGAGCACCCTATAACCTGGTTTAAACGTCAGCGGATCCCCTTTTGACAACCCTTTTATGCTTGTGGTGTCGCATACTTTGCTTTTGTTTCCCCTTGTAATTGTTGCGTGTTGTGTATGCGTGTCTTTAGTTGACTGTTCTGTGATTATCCACTTTTACTATCAATCTTACAAGAACAGTTATATATACGTATCATCGATAGGTCTCTGTTATACGTACTTTTAGTAATTTCATTAAAAGTCTTACACATATTCTGATATTAAGTAAAGAATATGTTTAGAAAGTGGTATTTTAAAATATATTACACCACTTGTTTGACTCAATACACACAGACTAGAAAACAGAACCAAAACCCGCAGAAAAAATATGTATAATATTATCCTTGTACAAGTATTTGTCTGACAAGACTTGTTCCGGCATAGGCATAACACATTTCTTCAAATTAATCTGTTTTCGTGTGTATGCCTCTGCCAAAACAAGTCTTGCACAATCCTAGTTCAGATAATTTTTTATTGTTTGAATTGTTTCCAGTCTTAACTCTGCCTTAGGTCTTGAAATTACACGAAATAACATCTCCTCTGATACGTGATCATGCTACCGACTATTTGTTTACCAATCAATTCAACTGGAAATAATTACAGAGCAAACATGGAGCCCCTCACCACCGCACCCCCAACCAATATACATTATTTGTAATGAAAACTCTGGTTAATTTATGTTGGTCTTTTTAGATTATGTAAAATGAACATTAAGTACCATCTACATGTATTGGTACTGATGTTTTATATACAGTATATATACCTCTGCCACCCAATTTAATCATTTAGTGGAGTGCTGTGGTCTAGTGGTAAAGCGTTGGACCCATGATCCAAAAGTCGTGGGTTCGATACCCGTCATTGCCATATGCGTTGTGTCCCTGAGCAAGACACTTTATCTGCATTGCTTAGTACTGGTTCTACCCAGGAAGACATCGAGAGTGATTCAAATAAGTTCATAGAGCTTTCGTTACAATCGATGTAAAATAAATAAGTTTAAACTAAACTAATCTAATTATTTATCTTATTTAAAGTCAGATTATGTTTGTCCTCTCATACTTTAAGCATCGAAACAGGGAGGTATTCTCGTGAAAGACTAGAAAGGCATGAACGAATATGTCAAACATGCAACATAACGATACTGAGGACGAGTTCCATTTGGCCTTGGTATGTCCCGTTCTGTTTATAATGCAATTAGGAGTAAATACATCAAACGATATTATGTCCAAAAGCCAAGTATGTTTAAATTGATTGCTCTCCTTCAGTCAACAAACAAATACGAAGTAATTAATTTTAGCAACTACATTTCAGAAGCATTCACTTTAAGACGTACCATGATAAATAACTAATAATCTCGGTAACCCTCACTGTAATAAAATTGTTCTATAGTACTGTATTATAATTTTGTTTTCAAGTTATTTCTTGCTTTATCCACAATATTTTATGTATTGCTAAAATTGTACTAATCTAGTTATTGTGTTTAAATTATATTTGTAAATGTGTGTTTATATGATGAAAAACTAATAGTTTAAGTCAATACGATTTCTTCGTCGTCTTCTTCTATTTGGTTGAAAGCACTTTCCAGAGAGAGAAAAATAAAGTATTGACCTGTTACAATATTCTGTCAGCAATATAGACTAATTCACGGTGAAGACTTGCAATGACGGTCGCGACTGTTGTTATACTCATGTGCATTTACTCTGCAGCCATTGTCGCAAATTTGTTTTTATATTATTATGAAAGAGATTTCTCGTTGATTCTCATGAAGATTTCATTGCTGCCTTTAACTATATATGTGTGACTATTTTAAACATTGACAACTACTTCTTTTCAACGATGGTGAATAATGTCTGTACTAAATAATTTCTAATCAGTAAAGCTATCCATTTTTGCCAATGTCGTTTCTTTTTGTCTCGACTTAATCTCTATGATTGAAACTAGAAAAATAATTAGCAGTTTTCATGTTTTAAAGGTTGCCATCGTTAATCTCTACCCCACACCCTCCCCACACCCTACGCCTACCAATACATTTAGAAAGGAATGTTACATGGAAGACAGTTTTCGAGTTTAGGGCTTTTGTACTCTTTTAAGGCTACCATTACGAGAAATTTGCCAAATGGATTATTAACTCTCATCTACTTTTGAAACAAAAAGATAATTTACAAAACACTCCTTCGTCAAGGATCTCCCCAACCTGATTTCTAGGATGACATGATTAAAAAACTTCGTTTTATGCTCTTGATAAATTTATTTTATTTTTAATTAATTTGCATTGCAGTGCATGTTTATTGGAATGATAGTTTTACTGGTCCTTTTGGATCGGCGAGCCAAATATATGTGGCCTTTTAAGTAGATTACCGCTTAAGCCGGAGCTAGAGCGGCGCGTGAGAAGTGTTGTTTCCCACATTACCTCTCATGACCAGACTCAATAAAACCGAGTCTGCTACTTGATTGTGTTTGTTGCTTCACATGGATCTCCTTTGTCATTATAGATTACCAATTTACAGTTCGCCATTATGTATTTCTCTTTGAATGAATGATGATCGGACTACCTAAATCCTGATGCTAGTCTTTGGTTCTGTCTTTTCGTACCATTATTGGTTAATTCTAATTCAACTATAATGAAACGCATTTGTTAACGTCCGACATTTCCAAGCTTAACACGCCCGATTCACCGTCTGGAAATATGGAGACGTTAGTTAAAGCTACGACAACGTCATTGGATGACGCCAACTAAATAACGGCGCTTATGAATTGGAACTGACAGAGCAAGACTATTGTGTTTATGATGTTAACCTACATTTCCAGGCATTTTCTGTCGTGTTTCATCGGTGAGGTTTGGTGAACCGGTTTATGCTCCCAGTTTTTGCCTGATCGTTCCAAAGCGGTATCCCTATGGTCATCTCTTATTGGGACATGCACTGTTTTACAACTGACTTTCAGAACGCTTGTTACATTTTGAACAAAGTCAGACGCCATAAAAGCTGAGAGAGTAATGCATAATTATAAAACACAAAAAGGCAAACAAGGATAACTTGTTTCTAACCGAGAAGAATTTGTCGAATATGTGTTTGATATTTATATAGTAATCAAATACTATTTACAATAAGAACATTTCTTGTTTCCACTTGTAAATATAATATGTTCATATGTTAAAAAAAAAACCATTTGTCCCTTACATGTTATTTGTTCCATATTCATTCAATGAGTTAAGGCAATGACCGATATGTATTTGTGTTTATACTTCACAAAAGAACAGTTGCGAGACGAATATTTGATAAAGACGCACATGGTTATTATATAAAATAGTATTTGTTTCGTATATATACTAACACATTTATAATGTGAACGCTTGGATTGGAAAACACATTTGTAAACTAAGCCAGATTTATAAATATGTAGGATAACCACTTTTACTTCTTTTTTTCACAATTACAAGGTTGACAAGATAAACTAAAATGATATGTCTCTTTATTTTTAAACAACATAATTCGTTTGATACTATTATTATTTTAAATTATGAAGGCTAAACAACAGATCTTGATCATCTTTGGTGTCTGATTGTAAATACGCACATCTTAATTCTTTGTGCAAAAAACCTTTTGAAACCGTAACAGCATGTCCTTAATTATGTTTTATTATGGAATGTTTGACATTCCACATTTATTTCGTCGATATAATGATGAAGTTTCCCTGTTTGTTTATGTAGTATGTGAATTTTTCTGAGATTTTCAGAAGTTGTCTTGGATTGAATTGGATTGTTTCAATCTAGTTATTTATTTTAACATTTTGCACAACTAATCAAATGCATGCACTTCTAATTTGCAGTGAGCAGATTGTGAGAATGAATAACTAGATTGAAACAATCCAATTCAATCCAAGACAACTTCTGAAAATCTCAGAATTATCAATATACACAATAAAAGAGAAAAAGAGGGAAACAATACCTTCAATACAACTTTCAAGAAAACTCATGTAGACTCTAAGGTGTTTTTCCAAGATCTGACACAAAGACAGAAAGCGGGAAAATGCATTTCAGGTAAGCAATGATCTGATTGGTCACTTGTGTGGTCAGTTTATAGTGATGTGCATTGAAGCAGTGATTTGTATTAATTTGCTTACAGGTTTATTTTAAAGGTACACTGTCTATTTTATATATGATGAATACAAGTTTAGTTGTACATCAATTTACTTGTCGTAATGTTAGTTATATAATGTTAAGATTGTTATTTAAGATCATTATTAAGTGTGATTTCTACACCTAATAATTCACATACTACATTTACTTATTAATTTATTGTCTTTCTGCCGTTCTGTATATCTTGGATAGAAGGTGCGTCTGTATTAGCCAATCAGAAACAATACCAGAATCTCGGTAAAGTTGTTGCCGCTATTTAGTCTATTTAGAAAAAGGTTTTCAATATTCTATATAATGTTTATAAAATGTTTTACTTTAAGGTTTGGAATGAAAGATAACTTTCAGAAAATATTGTTTAACAAAAGAAGCATTACATCTATTTTATCCATCATACACATTTCAATACACTTACTAAGTATGTTTGGCTTACCGCAGGAAAGAAAGGACAAGGTATGATATAGGGGTATTTTGGCCCCCAATATATTCAAAATGCAAACGAATAATATTTACATATAATCTGTTGTGCATATTGAAGTAAATTGATCATATTCTATCTTCAAAATATATTTTAATTCATTTTATTTATCTAGAAGAATTAATAGGGTCTCAAAAACGGCATTTTTGGCAATTTTGTTATATTTTGTAGATTTTGGACCTTTCTGGGCAAGATTTTGATCCTGAAAATATAGAGCGCACCTCCGAGCACACACAGTTATTTGGTTGATGATGCATCCCTATCAAGTACCTGTTTCAACAAAAAATCAGCTGTGCTCGAGGGTGCGCTCTGTATTTCCAAGATCAAAAACTAATCGAAAACTGCTGAAAATGAACAAAAATTTCATTTTCTGAAAGAAAAGGCTTTAATATAGATTCAGTTCATTTGTAGCTAAACTAGATATTCAAAACTTGTGCATTAAAACTTTCAATATTGGGGGCCAATTTTGTCCCTTATCATGCCTAGTCCAAAACAAGTAAAGTTTAGGACTGATTTCCAATGAGGAAAGAGCAATATAAAATAAAGTAAATAGGTGTCCATCTCATATAGAGGCAAAAAACGATATTGCGTTATAACTTTGGTTCAGTATATGTATACTAAAAGATAAAAGAAACGAAACTCGGGAATTTACGCTGTAAAATGTACATACTGCACACTTAATTCCATGTAATATTCCAGAGAAACCGCAACATGTTTTGTAAAAAAAGGGATGCAGCTAGTTAGAGAAAGGGCTAAACTGTGCTGCTGTAGACCTTTTAAAAACAGTACACTTTGTAACACGAAATTCCTAAATGTTGAACTTTCACTTTCAAAGTTTGAGCTTTTTCAGTGCTGAATTTAATGTAAAAAGATTGCAGTTTTTTACAGCCTAAGTTTTCTCACCTGCTTGTGCCAAATGCGTACTCTATCAAAAATGAAAAATTAAGTTTTGAAGAGATAATATTTGGTATGTGGTGTGTTGCTTTAGTATTTTTTCCGAAAGGAAAAGTCTAATGTAGCCATGCGCCGTTCAATTTACAACAGCATGCAATATAAAACGAATATTCAGCAGCTGCGTTTCTTTTTTTCTTTAGTTTAGTTTTTTTTAGAAGAATATAAGATCGCATACTAATTCTGCAATTGCTGATCGTAAACCATCTGAATGCAATACTTTAATTGTATCCTAGTAATATATCCGTTATTCCACAATATTACCTTAAGTTAACATCTCTGGTTTAAAATTCCATCACTCTCATGGTTTCCCATGGCAACCGTCTAATGAACAATTTACACAATGTAAATCAATTTAATTGCAATTCGGATCGGATGAACGAACGCAATCTCAGGCTAAAATCATAAGATACTAGTGATACGAGAATTTCATATTGGATTGTGAACAGCAGTTATACGTTTTAATTTGGCTAATAGGCAATGTTTTTAATTGGGATGGTCATGTATTGCAGGAGCCTTCTCGGGTTATCGTAATTTTAGTAATTATTGAATGCAATTCGTTAACATTAAAGACACATTTCGAGCCTATTGTATTTGGGGGGTGGGGTGGGGGGGGGGGGGGGGGGGGGGGGTGGAGGGGGGGGCGGGGGGGGGGGGGAATTTCTATAGGTAACTGTAAATCGCTGTTAGAAATACATTTGCACAAGGAAATTGAGATTATTAGTTTTTTGTCAAAGGATGAGGCCCGTCCCATAAAGAGTGTATAATAATGTAGTAAAAATTATAACCGTTTTGCATTTTATGTGCACTTGTATATATGTTAAAACGACTATGTATAGATGGATTTTCTTAAAAGACCCGTGTTAACAATTAATAGTTTTTGTATGTTTATCACAATATACTCTATTATCAGTTACTTCTCTGCCATGTTTTAGTAAATCTCAAATGCAAGAAACTCATCGGGACTTCAAAATTCAAAAATCGTTGTCATCTGTCAGTGTTTTTGATCACCTGAACCGAAGGCTCAGTGTGATGATTTAGAATCACTCTTCGTCAGTCGTCCGTCCGTTGTCCGTCCGTTGTCTGTCCGTCGTCCGTACTCGTCGTCGTTATCTTTTGCTTCTGACGACTTTTTCTCAGAAACCATCGGAATTCAACCAAATCTTATATGAATTCATTGAACTGGATTTTATAGTTAAACCAACAGCTAAGGTCATTTGGCGACATTTCAGCTTTTTATTGGTGGAGGAAGACCCCAGGTGCATACCCGGGCATTGTTTCGTGCACGGGCGCGCACCTGAGTAGAACCACCGACGTTCCGCAAGCAAGCTGGATAGCTTGATACTCAAATACTAAACAGTTCTGGCCCCTTGGGGAATCAAACCCACAGCGGTGAGGGACATGTGATTTCAAATCTGAGACCACTCGACCACGGACGACCCCAAATTTATGTGAAGCATCATTATATGTTTGTTCGAATGGTACACCTGAGGTCATAAATGCCCCTGCAATGGGGCTTATCAGTTTCATTTAACAAATCTTAAAAAATCTTCTGCAAAAATACAATATATAAAGCTGTGATATTTTCCATGTAATATCGTCATATGGTCCTCTAACTAGTTTGTTCTAATGGTGACTCTGAGGTCAAATTTGGACTCGCACCAGTGGTCACATATTAAACAAAGGCTTATATAGGGAAACACTTAAAAAATATTCTTCTCTGAAACTACAATAGCCAGAGGTTTAATATTTTGCGTTTACCTTAAGGTTATAGTCATCTACCAAGTTTGTTCAAATAGTGACCCTGTGGTCAGATTTGAACATTTCCTGTTCTGCTTCCTTTTAGTGTATTTATATTCATTCGTTCATAACCTTTCAGTAAATAAAAACAAATTTAAATTGTTTTCAAATCTGTATTTCATGTACGTTGTTTATCGAATGCATCCCGAAAGTTACACAGAAAAAAGTAATGTTTAGTGTGAGTGCTTCCTTATTCAAAATGAATCCATACGGAACTCTTTCAAAAAAGGGAGATAATTAAAGTAGTGAAGCTAGAGTTATGGTTCCTATGAACTGAACTCCGTCTCATTGTCCTAATCATTTACACGAACTTTAATCAAGCATTCTTTTTGAGTTATGCTCCGGACAAAAAGTGTCACGCACGGACGCACGGGCGCACACACGGACGGACGGAAAAAGCGGCGACTATATGCTCCCCCATAATAAACAATCTAGTGTTTTTAGTTACAATATATTTTATATCAAAAACTAAGGTTATAGTAAATGAAAAAAAAACTGTGATGGGGCGTATACTTTGCTTTGAATGATGAAACGGCCTATTTAACATATTCTTCAAAATCGTACGTGCAGTGAAGTTTATTGTGAATATCATAAAATTGCTTTGAGTTATATAATTTATAGAAGGCGATTTATGATCTAGACCCAATTTATACACCTAACGCCTTAATTGTATACATTCAGACGTACCTTTTACTACACACACACACACACACACACACAAACAGTTCAATCTGACGTACACACGTTAAGATAATGTTGCATACATTGCTCTACAAACGTGCTCCGTTTAACCTTTTCTCACTACTTAGATGCTAATAAGCGAAAGAAAAATGGACATCAGAAAACACCAGTGTCATGACACTATACACCAAAGTTATGACACTATACACCTGTGATGTAATAACTCTGTTACGGAAAACGAAACGGAAATTAAGCTGCTCCAATTCGTGTTACCTGTTAAAAGTTGCTCGGTCTTCTGACAAGTCAATGAGTACATTCTTGTTTCCGTATTCATATATACATGATCATCTTAATGTTATATTGCTATCTCCCTTAAATGCTTCATAGTTTGATAGAGGATAGTCTCGTATGGATTTTTTGCTTAAACCAGGTGTGATGTAGCTTTGTCATTTTCTGGATAAATTGTCTATTTTAATGGAGGAATAAATGTAACCGACATATCTTTCGGAAGTAATGTACGAATATTTTACTTTAGTTTTAAGTCGGAATGATACTGTTAACAAATAGTAATACATTATTTCTTTAATGTTTGTTTGTTTGTATGTTTTACGTCATTTTCAACAAATGTAAGGTTATATATGACGGTCGATTTATTTAGTGACAACGTCCCGTTTATTTGAGATAAGAAAAGGGTAAGAGTGAGGTTTAGAACCAGGTATAAACACTCTCCAGCTGCCTCCGTGCCACTGACCGTTCCAAGGCGGTACCCCAATGGTCAACCCTTTTTTCTTTAGAACTTGGTATAAACGCCCTCCAGCTGCCTCTGTGCCACTGACCGTTCCAAGGCGGTACCCCAGTTTTCAACCCTTTCTTCTTTAGAACCTCGTATAAACGCCATCCAGCTGCCTTTGTGCCACTGACCGTTCCAAGGCGGTACCCCAATTGTCAACCCTTTCTTCTTTAGAACCTGGTATAAACGCCCTCCAGCTGCCTCTGTGCCACTGACCGTTCCAAGGCGGTACCCCAATGGTCAACCCTTTCTTCTTTAGAACTTGGTATAAACGCCCTCCAGCTGCCTCTGTGCCACTGACCGTTCCAAGGCGGTACCCCAGTTTTCAACCCTTTCTTCTTTAGAACCTCGTATAAACGCCATCCAGCTGCCTTTGTGCCACTGACCGTTCCAAGGCGGTACCCCAATTGTCAACCCTTTCTTCTTTAGAACCTGGTATAAACGCCCTCCAGCTGCCTTTGTGCCACTGACCGTTCCAAGGCGGTACCCCAATTGTCAACCCTTTCTTCTTTAGAACCTGGTATAAACGCCCTCCAGCTGCCTCTGTGCCACTGACCGTTCCAAGGCGGTACCCCAGTTGTCAACCCTTTCTTCTAGTTATCCTTGTAATTCTTGTTTGCTTTGCACATGTGTTTTAACAGTCTTCAGCGAATCCTGTGAAACCCAATTCAACTGTTATACATAGAGGATCTTACATGAGTATCCATTCATTATTGAATTTATTAAACGGGTTGGAAAAATGATATAATGCGAGGCTCTTGCCGAGCATTATATAATTTGTGCTAACGAGTTTAATAAATTCAATAATGAATGAGAACGAATGTTAGATTATCTTTTATAACATAACTCACATATCGACTTTTATCATGCAACTAATGTGATTAGTGGCTCGCATTTATCACTTTCCTTATAACACTCGCCAAATTACAGCTGAAATTCTAAGTCACTAACCATGTAATTCTTATTTATTGCATTTTGCCTGTCGCTTTAACTCACGAAACCGACATAAACCGTGGAATTGGATCATAATCATAATCGATTTTTTGGACAGTGCATACTAGGCTTTTTTGCATACTTATATAACTAGTGGTATATCGAAACTATAGAATGGTGTTATTCCACTCCCACACCGTAAGATATGTGATAACTACTTTTATCAGACGACATTATTTTTATTTCATCTTCTACATAAAGCGTTAATAATGTAATAGATATTTCCAGTTTTGTACTTTATGTCTGTATGCGTAGGTTGCCTCTATATATATACTACACTGACTGACTGACTGACTGTACAAAACATGTATACCAGTTTTCAGTTACAGTTGCTAAGTTGTCAATACCAGCTAGACAAGATGATGCTCGTTTAACAATGGATGCCCTTCAATACAAATGTGTTCTTATTGTACTGAATTTGGATGTTGTTGGCAGAAGAGTGCGTTTTATCGGTCAAGGTGTCAAACACACCAATTCTTGTTACCGCTTGGATACGCACTTATACTATTGGCTTTTTAAATATTGAGTTCTGCTCAACCCGGGGCTAGAGGGCGTGAACGGTAGCAAGCACTTTTCACTACCGCTCATGAACAGTCTCAATCAAACCGAGACTGCAATATTTTTTGTATTTATCGCGTTGACGATTTCCAAATTTCTCCTTTCATACTTTGTTATAGCTATTTTGTGATGAACAATGTAAACTGTAAACAAATCATTTTTCAATTTACAAAGCACGGTGATTGAAACGCCCACGTTCTCACAGTATGCTATGGTAACAGCTTAATAATCATGTTACACAATCCTTAAACGCATTAACAACAATATATTTCATACACCTAAATTGACCAGACACACACACACACACACATGAATTCACGCACGCTCGCACGCATGTTGGACAGCAGTGAGGCACTAACTACTCCTGAAGCAAATTTGAGGCCTTAGAAGCTGGATTTTTTCCGAATGGTGATGAAAGATAAGCAATGAATTAATGAAGTATGATATGGAGAGACCAGAATCTGACGGGTTTGAACCCACGAACTTCCACTTGTGGGCCCAGTGCTCTCACCACTGGGCTACAGAGGCCTCGCATTCAAATTTGAATAATCAAGTTCATGAGAATTTCCAGAAAACTAAACATTAACAGGAATACTGTTTTCTTGTCATTCAACTCCGTGCATTTTGCAATTTTGATTTTGCAATTTTGATTGTGCTGTCTTTTAAAATTGAGGAACCCCAAATTCTGTTAGCGAAGGAATTTTCATACAAAGGTATTGCAACTTTGTTAATGCTTACATTTTGTATATTTTAAAATTGGTTTTGCTACATGTGTCATTGAATATTTCCAAAAAAAATGTATGTGCAAATTTTCTTGTTAGGACTTAGTATAAATACAAACACATATTCTTTTAGAAATCTTCTGTTTAACATACAAACATGTTTACGACAATTTATCTATGTACGTAAGAGACAATACAAACCAAGAGTTGAATGCGACATTATTTTTACTATATATAACTAAAGAATAAGATACACGTTTGTTGTTCTTATCCTTGCGTGTAAACGTTTACACCTACTACGAATTAACTCTGGGAATGGACACTCCCAGTATTCCGTTAATACGTCGAATATGCCTGCTGGTGATATGGTACTTGTTTACTGTCACATTAATATATTTTCTAACTGTAGGTTCCAAAAGGATTGGGCCTCTAACTGTCAGGTTTTAGATAATTTAACATATGACACATCTCAGTTTCAGTCTATGTGGTTTGTTCCTAAATTTAGTTGGAGCAAATTTTAATATTGTTATGTTTTAATAGCATTTGAACATATTGCTCTAGGGATATGGGATTGGGTTTTAATGGAATTCAAACGTTCGTCACAATACATTATTGCTAAGGAGTATCGTCGTATGACCAGGTGCTGCAATGTCTAGAGTATCAGACCATTGCCGATTGGCATGGACCACGCGTTATTTATAAATGGCCAACATATTTGTCAAAAATGGCATTACTATTCCCAAATAACTTATGTCCACGCATTATTTATAAATGGCCAACATATTTGTCAAATAACTTATGTCCACGCATTATTTATAAATGGCCAACATATTTTCAAAAATGTCATTACTATTCCCAAATATCTTATGTCCCGCATTCTTTTATTGGCTTTTCTATTATAAATACTACCGCATGGCCATATAACCGTTAGTTTAGGCAATTCAATTCGCGATGGTTAGAAGTATTAACTGTTGGTTGCATGTATTCCGCATTTCTTCAATACATTTTCTTCTTTGACCATTTCTATCTTACATAGATCTTCTTACTTTACATTTCATTGAACTAATATGAATGAAAACAAATGTCTAAAACTAGTTTGGATATTATTGTTATGTAAATCTTTCTGAATAGAAACAAAGAAAAATACTAAAATTGGTGGTGACTAGCTCTGTTGCAATTTCATAGCTTCAAATAAGTACATAACGCGATAAATACTTCATATAGACTTATACATATTCCATACATATGCGTTTAATGGTAAAAACACCAAAACTACACACGTGTTTAATTCGAAAAGCTTGAAATACTGAACAAAATAAGAAGGTAAACACTTGGAAAATGTTAAGATGAAATCCAAATTTACAAAATTACCAAATACCTTTTACAGTCAACACCATAAGCACGACGATTTCTCAATGTATTTGTCTAATAAAAGTTCAACTTCATTTAAAAAGGAAATATAGCATTCAAGGAACACAGCCAACCAAAAACACGCACAGAAACAAGCAATACGTACAAAGACAAATAAAAGGCAAGTACATAAACGGGTTGACAATAGGATAACCGCCTTGGAACGGTCAGTGGAAAATAAACGCCACTGAGGGTTTAAACCATGTTCTATGGTGCACCAATCCTCTCTCAAACTCAAAATATCACTATAATTACGATAATACATGTATAGGAATTAGTTGTCTTACAATTCATTTATCGTACGTGCGCACATTCACATACGATATATTAAAATGGGAAGTGACAATGCTGGAAACAGCTCATCCAATAATACAAAGAAAATGAGGTAAATATTTACATAAATACTTTTAATTAGTCACAAGTATTGGTAATGAGATCAATCAACTGCGAATGACAGAATTGACAGATTACTCCTACGTAAGTATTACGTGTTACTACGCATCGTGCACTATTTTTTCTTACATAAGTGTCAATTCAAGAAGTTCAGTCTCAAAGACAACATGATATGTTCGACACACAGAAGACGACTACATTGTCTAGACGAAGACGAAAACCGTCCCTTCTGTAGTTGACTAGACGGAAGAGAAGAACCCAAGAAGGCATTTAAAACGATCAAATGAATCAACTAGCTAAAATGTAATTAAATTGCAGAAAAGAAATATTATGAAAAATTGTAAAATAAAAGATTGTAAACGAAATTATAACACATTAAATGTAAAAGTATAATGGGTCAATATGATCACATTGTCATGATATTATGTGCTGACAACAACTGGAATACCAGTGCTTCTTTTTGACATGGTAGTACCTGATGCTGATGCTCAAATATAAAGGGAAACAAAATAAATCTTAAAAAATACCGAAATTGTACCCTTAACGTTTTGTTCTGTTGTTGATCTTGCTTCTGCCAAGGCAATGAGAACTTGCTTTTTGACTTTCTAGGATTTTGTTTTTTATATCCATTACATAATCATCTATTTTACTATTAATGCTGCCTTGTTTGTTAGAGAGTATAAGTTGGCGGGCATTTCTTTATGGACACTCCCGTTTTATTGGGATGACAATATGGTAAGAGTGACACAATTACATAAATTGTATGTTCCCATTCTACGACTCGTCTTCGAATAATAACTAAACTCAAACTAAAATGTTTACTCATTCAAAACCTTCCAAAAGCATCATGTTTCTGAGTTGTACATTAAGTATGCTACATAATTACATGAATTGTATATTCCCAATCCACGACTTTGTCTTCAAATATTGACAGAACTCAAATTTATTAGGTTGTTATTAATGCCAACTTGCCAACTTATGTATGAGCCATATAATATAATATAAATTTTCTTTCGAATTTACTTTGAAAGAAATGGCACGTGTGTCCGTGTTAACGTTGATTGCTTCTGCTGCACCGCTCATTGACGTCTTACAGGGTGTAATGTTTTTAGGTCTAATTCCAACAAACGCATTACAATGACATTTTCAAAAACGTAAAATACCAAGTGATTACAAATATTTATTATCATTAGCATCAGTACACTGTATTTAAGTCAGTGCGTCTACACACTTTTAAAACGACAACAGTGACATTAAACGTTAAACTTTAATACATACTTCAATACATCGATTAAACCGAATTGTCGATTTCCTTCTTACCGTTCTCGGTATTTTCAGTGGGATTATGATATAGGGGATCGGCTGACATATTTGGGTGTGGTGGTCCGTGCAGTTTGTACCCATAAAATATAATTAATCCCCTACACAATTGGCAATGTCTATATGTATCATCACGCACAATCATGTACAGTCCCAGTTAAGGGCGAGGGAAATGCTTCAGGAGAATTCGTTTAATGATAAATCAGTGTTTAATGTTGCTGACATTAAAATAGAACACAACTTTAATAAATGACACAGTTTTTGATTGGGTTCATGACATATGTCATGTATTATGAGATGCCTTATGACATGCGGTTCATATGTCAGACCTTAAACGAATATTATTCCTCGACTTACGGCTTGGTTACATATAGTTTCCAGGCGGAAAAAATGAGCACATCTCCCTTGTCAACAGTTTAAAGAAATTAATCTTGTATTTGATGCATCTACGATGACAATCCATTGATAAGAAACGACCCTTAATGTTTAATGCACAGATTATAACTTCGACTGTATCATGTTTTATGCTGCACGTATTTCGTTTAATTATCGAATCTTAAGCCTTAACACGAACATTGTTACTGCATACGACAATTCTCATTAACTACCGGTAATTTGACGCCGTCGTAGGATTAAGTGCAGGTATTTACCAGTACGTAGTCTAGTCGCCGAGCTGTTGGTAATTAACTGCCGTTAATTATTTACTGTTAAGAACATGGACTGAACACTAACGTATATATATCACATGGTATTAAAGTCAATGAGATGAGATTGCCCTGTATCAACAGCTTATATAATAAACTAACTTATTTCTGCAACAGTCCTACTGTTTTATTTAACGTTGAAGTCGCAAAAAGATAAACTACTGTTAACTTCTTAACACTTATCAATTTATATTTTTATGAAAGTAGATGTAAAAATAAATACTGAAACGGTGATCCATTGGAAGCATCAAACACAAACAAGAGAGAAAAGTAGCAGACTCGGTTTTATTGAGTCTGTTCATGAGGAGTAATTAGAAGATGCAACACCTCTCACGCCTCATAGCACCGGCTTAAGCGATATTCTACTATAAAGCAACACATCATGGGCTTGATTATCCTAAAGGACCAGTAAATAATAACATTACTGATTTGTAGTCGGGGCAAGAAATGTAGCATTAAAGTACCACAGTCAACCAAAAACCACGCACGCATAGAAACAAACAACAAGTGCACGGTTAAATAAAAGGCAAGGTATATGACATCACAAACATAAAATAGGACTACCGCCCTTGAATGGTCAATGGCAAAAAAATGATTCTAGGGTTTTACTATAATAAAAAACCCCAGCTTTGTTTAGTGAACATGAACATGGTGAAGTTTTTCATATTTTTTTATTTTATTTATATGTGTGATGTTTAATATAAAACTCAAACTTTCTCAAAACTATGTGTTGAGTAAATGCACTGAGGTATTTGGACATGTATGCAAATACGCCAATACATGAGTTGACTAAGCATTGTGTTTATCCGTTGTCAATAACCGTCGTATAGTGTGTGACAAAAATAGCAAAAGAGTGACGTTTTGTCAATATGTTATAATTAAGTGCAGTTACACACGTATGAAAAGAGCAATCGTCGAACACGATAAATACAAACAATATTGCAGTCTCGGTTGAGTGAGAATGAACTGTATTGAAAAGTACTTGCTACTGTTCACGCCCTCTAGCCCCGGGTTGAGCAGAACTCAATATTTAAAATGTCAATAGTACATAAATTAGAGCCATCCCGAAGACGGTATGCATATGACGGAGAGCATGGTCCCAGTTTCTAACAAAACGTTTTGCCCTAAACGAGATAACAATGCGAAATAAACAAAAAGGAATTTAATTGGGATCAGAGGTTATGAAAGATTCAAAAGACTAAATTAAAAAGCAGGCAACATATCCTAAGGGTGATTAAACAATACTCAGAACCTTTAAGGCTTAAGTAGTGGAACCACCCATTCAAACACAGCGATTACAATTCTATTATTACCATAATTACCATAGTATCGCATAATAACAGTATAATGATCTTGTTTTTTGTTGCTTTCAATTTAATACTCATCCGTATCGGATGAACGCAATCTTTTGGTAATATCATAGGAGTATATGAACAACAATAATGTTCCAATTACGCAAATGAATCTGCATTGTGCAGTGTGTTGTTTTCTTTGAGTACACAATGCAGTCCGTAAGGCGGGTTTCAGGTCGTTCTTGTATTGAATACAATTGAAAAAATAATTAATAAAATGCATACATGATCTTATGTCAAAAATCAATATAATCGTGCTTAAAGTTGCACTAGCACTATTGAACAATCGACGTTTCAGGATGTCCCAGATTTCAAAATTAATTGGAGCAGCATGAGAGGACTTCGGCATCAATTTCTCGGGTGACATAAGGTTAACTTTCCTTTCTTTAACATTCGTAAGTGTCTTTTATAACGTATGGCATGACGCATTGTCTTTGTGGACGATCATGTTCTTGCCAGCATCACCTGGAAACAAGTGTGGTGTCACATCTCTAAATTGGGTTTAAACATGTTTTAATATAGTACTCAAAGTTGACTTTTGTCACTTTGTCAACAACGTTTATCCCCATTTAGTCATTATAGCACTCCTCTGGCCATGTAATACATCCAGCAGCAAATGAATAGCACGTAATGAACTTAAGTTTATAAAGACCCCAAGGAAATGTCGTATTCGCACTCTTTTTTCCACATCTGAATACTTCATAGTAGTGTTTAGTATTCAACAGTGTATGCATTTTGCCCACTACTTTATCGTCAGTTGTTCAGTTAACCATCATGAAGGCACCAACAAATCTACATGCATCAAAATACCGTGACGAACAATGATGCGTACCTTTACTTTTTATCGTTCTAGAAACTGGGCAATCGCGTTTTGAATGAATGAATGAATGAATGGTGTCTTACGGCACGTCGACAAATAAATAGGACATATTGTGCGCAAAAACTGATGAAAGATGAAGAAATGAAGTAGAAAATAAAACTTAATGTAAATATATAAAGATAAAACTATTTACAAATAAGAGATGATATGGTAGTAATATAAACAACATATTATAATGATTTATAAGTCTGATTTATTTCAAGAAATCTAAAACAAGACTAAAATCTATAGTATCAAATAACTCTTTCATAGTATGGACATTGGAGTATCTTTGCCGCATATGATCAAAGTCTACACATTCCAACAAGATATGTTTGACCGTTAACGGTGCAAAACAGGGTATACATTCTGGTAATTGCTCACCTTGTAATAAATATGAATGAGTATAACGTGTATGCCCTATCCTGCACCGGGATAGGACAATTTCTTCTCGACGAATGGGTCTACTAGAAGAACGCCATTCTCCGAGTAACGGATTAATTAATGGAGTTTATTGTTAACTGACAAATCCCAAGCGGCTTGCCAAGAGTTACGAATATATGTGTTAATACAACTTTTGAAATCAGTAAAAGGTAATTTGGCATTAGATATATGTAAACCTAATGCTGTTTTAGCAGCACTATCAGCTCCATCATTACCACGTATTCCTACATGGCTCTGAAGCCAGCAGAAATCAATAACATTCTCAACTATAAGAGTATTGTACTTTTCTAAAAGTTGAAGCACAACTGGGTTATCATGTTTCATATTACCCAGGGCTTGATGAGACGAAAGGGAATCAGAAACTATTACAAAATGGTCATCATCAGATTCCTGAATATAGTTCAAGTTCAACTGCCTTAAGTTCAGCTGAAAAGATAGAGGCCTTGTCAGGCAGGCGGCTTTTTATTCTGTGTTTGTGAACAACAGCTGCTGCCGCTACCTTATCTCCGTCTTTAGAACCATCTGTGTGTATATATGTTGAAAGTTGCTGTATTTCGATTTAATTTCATTAAATTTGCTTTGAAAGACAGTAGAGTCTGAACTGGATTTGTTACTATTACAAAGATCAAAAATAACTGCTGGTGTTTCCGAAGTCCACGGTGGAATTTGTGGTACTTTGTACTTGGCAATCACATTTAGGTCGATTTAAGTGTCTCTTAATTTTGGTTTAATACGAAGACCAAATGGTCGAATGGCCTTCGGTTTTCGATCAAAAAGTGTTTCATAACTAGGATTAAAAACAGTATCGAGAGCTGGTTTGAAGGTTTAGATAGTAATTTTATGGCTTATTGAAGGGCTAATTTGTCCCGACTATGAGACAGTGATGGTTCATTTGCCTCAACATATAGACTTTCGGCTGGTGATGTACGAAAGGCACCTAAGGCGAGTCGTAATCCTTGATTATGTATAGGACCGAGCATCTGCAAGTATGACTTGCGAGTCGATCCATATACTATCGAGCCGTAGTCTAGCTTGGATCTGATAAGAGATCTATAACGTTGTAAAAGTATTGTATGAATAAGTTGAAGGTCTCTCATATTAAAAAGTTAGAAAAGATGTTTCTTTCTTAACACATGCATTCCGTTTTAGCTGATTCAATTTTTATTTGATCAGCTGGGGTTTTACTATGATAAAAAAGCATCAGTCGACTTTAAATGTGTGATTTCCAACATGAAATTCAAAATTTCTCAGAACTGTGTGTTGTGTAACTGCATTGAGGTATCTGGACATGTATGCCAATACATGCGTTGAATACGCATCGTGTGTTTTCGTTGCCAATAACTTCGTATAGTACGTGTCAACAACAGCAAAAGGTAGACGTAGTTAACACAGTGTAAATTGTCAACCTTTGATTATTAAAGGCAGTTTGTTTGTTTACAAAACACAAAGATTACAATTCCATTATTATCATAGTCCCTATTGTATCCCTTTCTAAGAGTCTAATGATCATATTTCTTTTCTCAATATAATAGTCACCTGCATTGGATGAACACAATATCCTGCTAATAGAATAGGATAATAGAGATGTATGAATTCCAAATTGATTTTGAACAGCAATACTTTTCCAATTACGCCAATGAATCTGCACTGTGCAACGTGTTTTTCCTTTGCGTGCACAATACAATTCATTAGCTGGATTGCAGGTTATTCTTGTATTGAATACAATTGAAAATTAATTAATAAAATGCATACATGTTCTTATGTCAGAAATCAATATAACCGTACTTTAAGTACCAATAGCACTATTGAACAATTATAATATATTCCAATTAAGCTAACTAATAGACGGAATGTCAGGTGTACACTGTTTACACGGTCAAATAGAACAAATTAATGACTTAAAGTGTAATCCAAAAAATGTAAATAGGGTTTAATTCACAGAATGAAAGGAAAATGGTTCAATTGAAACCAAAGCACCTGATCAACATATAAACGTTCGCAATGTATGCATCATACTAGGAAGAAGCTCAATAACAGGACAAGTCAAAACATAAAGAGTGGCGAATACAATGTTATCGACTTGGAACGGTCAGCAGGGCTATACATATGGCCTACTGGTTAGCTAAAATAGATGTGTACACAACTCGGCTATGTTTTCCATCTTCAGCGTTCGCATTTACAAGACAGTATAAATCAAAGTTTATTCCATCAAAATGAAATCTATAACAATAAAGTGACCATCAACAGAAACAACGAATGATACTCTTAAATGATTGTTTAAAGATATATAAAAAAGAAATAATTAGAAACACCTTAGGATGTATCCAGAATGTATGCAGAAGTGTACTGAACAACCACAATGGTTTCTGTGGAATCCAAAGGAACTATTTGGACCAAGGTTCAGGCAACTACCTCCTTTTCATGTTTTCAGACGGTGCAATCATGTAAAGGGTCATATCCTTTCCTGATTAATGTTCTGAATAATTTAAAATATGTCAGGAAACTGTCAGGCCTATTTAAATTTCGAAGTTTATAGATCACACTTCCATAATAAACGCTGTGATATTTATAGTCGCAGTAATATTCTTATGTTGTTCAGTATTTCTTTCTTGTTTTTGTTGTTTACTTAAAGAAAGACTTACGTAGTCTGTGATAACGAAAGTAGGTATAAAAGTCGAACAGGAAATATAGTCTTCACAGAAATACCGTCAACATAAATATAGATATAAAAATCGAACAGGAAAAGCAGCATTCAAGGACAACAGTCAACCACAAACACATACAGAAACAAAGAACAAATTTAAAGATGAATAAAAGGCCAAATTAGGCATCACAAACACAAAAGGGTTAACAATAGGGCTACCGCCTTGGAACGGGTAAAACAAGTCAGTGGCAAAAAAGGACGCTGGGGTTTAAACCAGGTTTTAGGGTGCACCAAACCTCACACTTACCCTACTGATAACTCAATAAAACGGGACAGTGTAAATAAAGAAATCCCCGCCATGAACTATTCTCTAACCAACAAGGCAGCATTAATAGGCAATATAAGTAAAACATAAAGTTGCTCGTGTATATATAAATACAAAAACGAAATGGCCTAGAAAGCCAAAAAGAAGGTACTCAATGACTTGGCAGAAGCCAGAGCAACAATAGAATAAACCATTGAGGGCACGACAAGACCGCAGACACACATCAAACGTCGCCGTCCTTTTGTGCTTTTGGTAGACGTCATCACAAGGTCCACAGCCTGTTCGGTCATCGCACAATCAAAGAGGAAAGCATAGTGGCGAACTGTAAATGGGTCCACCACCAAGCATGCAGTGCGTTGCAAAATGATAGGGTCATAATCTCTTTTGATAAAACTTTTAACAAGTTTAACAAAGATCACTATGAATGAAAGTGATCATGACCAAGGATCTTACGAAGTTTGTAAATCACGTCACCAAAGAAGTCAGGTTGTGATAGTCCTTTCGCAGAAGAGTTCTTAAATTACTTTTATATTTGGAAAGAAGATCAGGGTTACGATAATACAATATTGCAAAGGTTTTACGAAGTTTATGGTAACGGTAGCGGTAACCCTGATGGAGTAGCATTTTAGTTATACACATATTACGAATATTAAAGTCCTCAACTCGAGTACAAGCTCTAAAAAACGAATAAGTTGAGACACATAGACCCCATAAGAATTTGCTTGGGGAACATCCCCATTTAAATGAGGATAATTAACAAAATTAAAATTAAAATCATCTCTTTTGTCATATATTTTGCTAATTATTTCACCATTTTCAATGGAGAGATGTAAATCAAGGAAAGAAGCATTAGTATCAGAATATTAACTTTGTTAAGCTGAAGTTCTTTAAGGTATATATTTTTAACCATAGTAGAAAAAAGAAAGGGTTGTCAATGTTTAATATGTCATCCAGATACCGAGAGATGTCATTAAAGGCCTCATTAACATTTTCCTGGGTATCTGGTGAAAGACTCAACATGAAATCTCTCTCATAGCAATATAAAATCAAATCTGAGACAAGTGGTGCACAGTTCGTACCCAGTTCCTACCCATAGGGATACCAACAATATGTCTATAAACGGTCGTTCCATACCTGACGAAAATATATCGAATACGCAGATGAGTGCTTCACAAACTTCTTGGCAAGTCCACATAGTGTAATTGTCTAAACTGCCGTCAGTAAAAAACGCTTTAATAGTATTACAGGCCAAAAAATGTAGTATGTTCCCTAGCGAATGTTTTTTGAATAAGAGCAATAAGCGTGTCTTTGATAAGATGATGTGGTACGGTTATTAGTATATAGTGTAGAGAAGTCATAAATAAGTTTAATAGATGAAACTTGACGTTTATTGCAAATTTTATCAAGAACGTCTCCAGAATGTTTTATAGACCAAAACAAATTAATCCCACATTTTCATAAGTTTTTTCCCAATATTGTTTTCTCCAAAAAAAATTATAGACCAAAACAAATTAATCCCAGAGTTTTCATAAGTTTTATCACAATATTGTTTAACGCGATGTTTAACGTGATTTTTAACGGCAGTAAGACAAGAAGATACAAATTTGGAGATGTTTGTGGTGGTGCAGGCACTAGAATTCGAAATAAAGCCGGCCTTATACGGATCTTTATGTAATTTAGGAATATCTAAACATTCACTAAAACAAATAACTATTAGAATATTACTAAGAAAGTCATGTGCCATCACAAACACAAATGGCAATAGGGCTAGCGCTTTGGAACGGTCAGTGACAAAAAGGCGACTGCTGGTTTAAAACAGGTTCTAGGGTGCACCAAACCTCTCTGTTACCCTTGCTAAAGAGGCTGACTTTTAATAACTTGGTTTCGATTATTGACGTCCTCAACATCGATACGCTTTCTTAACGGATGAGCGGGGAAATAAGATGTAGCACGAGGTATATCACCGTTTAAATGTGGATAGTTGACGATGTCGAGTTAAAATCATCTCGCTTATCATAGATTTATTATGTATGGTAATCATTTGAAATCGAGAGAAGGGTTTAGGAATGCTGATATATAGTTTATAAACCTTTCGCTGTGTTCAACGTGATCTCTGGTGGATAAATATTAAGGATGATTTGAGCAGAGAACGGATTATGCCATCTAGATACCGAGATGTATTCTCAAACGCAACCCTGTTATCTCCATGACGTATAGGTGGCACATTACCTGTCATTCAGTGTAATTCTACCTAATATTTCCTTACCTTATTCTTATTGCTAGGTTAATTATGTTGAATCAGTGTCTATCAGTGCAATACTACGCGAGCTTCATTGTTCACATGCTAGCATATGAGTGGGTTGTTTGTGTTGATTAGCACTGTTTGGTACTCTGTTATATAATCTGTTCTTAAAGCATCACATACTTTATTTTTCTTGAATCAGTATCTTGCTCAAGCTTTCCTGCTAGCTGGTTTTAGTGTTTTGTAAGGTTTTAGTCGTTGCAAGGTTACGTTATCTGCTCTTTCAGCGTCTCAGAGCTGTGTTACACTTGAATCAATATTATCTAGGACAAGCCTAACTATAAGCATCATGATCATGTATTATTTTGAATCAATATCCGTATAATGCGTATGACTTTGCTATCAACATGATCAAAGGCATCCCAACTATACATACTTCTAAGTATCGTACTAGACCTACAATCAACTATCGTACTAGACATAATATCAATTATCATATAAGACATACTACCAATAATTGTACTAGACATTATACAAATTATCTTAATAAACATATTACCGATTATCGTATTAAACCTACAATGACGCTATCAATTATGGTACTCAACCTACTACCAGTTATCGTATTATAGCTAGTATGATTTAGCCGCATGTTTCAAATGCGTTAGAATATTACATAGTATTTAATAATGCATAGTAATTTATAACCGATCAAAAGAAAGTCTAATTATGGTACTAAACAGTTTATGAATTATCGTACTAGGCATACTACCAATTATCGTACTAGACTTACTACCAGTTATCGTACTACAGATACTACCAATTGTCATACTATACATTATAAAACTTATCGTACTAGACATACTACCAATTATCGTACTAGACATACTACCAATTATCGTACTAGACCTACTACTAGTTATCCTATTAGACCTATTAGTATGAATTATCGTACGTCTCCTAGTCAGCGGACGTATTTACCACTTACGTTTCAAACAAGTTTAAATATTACATATTAATTTATAACCGATGCGAAGGAGAGTAGAAATACCGTTCTAGATATTATTACAATTATCGTACTAGACATACTACTATGTATCGTACTAGACATAGTACCAATTAACGTACTAGAGATACTAATAATTATCGTACTAGACATACTAATAATGATCGTACTAGACATACTACAAAGTATCGTACTAGACATTCTTTCAATTATCGTGCTAGACATACTACCAATTATCGTACTAGACATACTACAAAGTATCGTACTAGACATACTACAAAGTATCGTACTATACATATTATCAAATATAGTACAAGTTTTGTTACAATGGCAACCACATTTCTAACGCGAATTTACCCAAAAGAGGAAGCGCACAACTACACCATGACACAAACATTCCTGCCAAGTTTCGAATTTTTAGTACCAGCTGATCTTGAGGTATCGCGAAGACAAGCAGTATTTATTGATTTTTTTACATGTTTTTTTACCACGGAAACCACATTTATTATGCGAATCTACCAAAAAGGGGAGGTGTTCACTAGACTAATGATTCCTGCCAAGTTTCGAGTTTGTAGTGCCGGCTGTTCTTGAGTTATCACGAAGACAATATTTCGGGACGGACCGACCAACTGACCGACCAACCGACATTTGCAAAGCAATATGCCCCACCTTCTTCGAAGAGGGGCATAATAAAATGTCGACTCGTGTTGCAGTAATAGGTCGACTCGTATTGCAATAAAATGTCGACTCATACTGCAATAACAGGTCGACTCGTATTGCAATAAAAGGTCGACTCGTACTGCTATAAAAGTTCGACTCGTATTGCAATAAAATGTCGACTCGTGTTGCAATGAAAGGTCGACTCGTATTGCAATAAAAAGTCGACTCGTACTGCAATAAAAGGTCGACTCGTATTGCAATAAAATGTCGACTCGTGTTGAAATGAAAGGTCGACTTGTATTGCAATAAAAGTTCGACTCGTGTTGAAATAAAACGTCGACTCGTATTGCAATAAAAGGTCGACTCGTATTGCAATAAAAGGTGGACTCGTATTGCCTGGATCTGGTTTCACTCCTTACAACATGTTCATCGATAAATAGATACATCTATGCATAGAGCCATTACTGGAGAAACTAGATGATGCTTTTAAGAATACGAGAGGTGTTCGAAAAATAATGCAATCTGTCAATTGTCTCAGCGATTTGCCAGTTCCGTTCCATAGAGTTGGCCTAGTTACCTTTGACATAATCTTTCACCTTAATACATCGCTTCAATCTTTTTACCCAGTTTTTGAAGCAATTTGCATACTCATTTATAGTTATACTCATCAGGCACTGATGAATCGCGGACTCCAGGGCTGTTCTGGATATCTCTTTCCAGAGAAGTGCTTCTTTAAATTTGGGAAGATAAAATAATCGCAAGGGGCAAGGTCCGGCGAACAAGGAGGATGAGACAACACATTAACCGTTGCGCTTAAAGGAACTCAAGCACAATAATTTATTCAGGCCTTGTGAGCAGGTACGTTGTCATGCAGCAGATGGATATACTTAAGACCCGTGATTGGACGCCGTTTCGTCAGTTTGTTTAACTTTTTGAAAACAACATTTGTATAGAACTTGCCTGGGACCCATTTTCCCTTTGAAACTGCGACTTGCATGATTGGACCATTATTTCTGAAACATATGGCGCACATGTACAATAATTTTCTAGCGGTAATTGTTCTTTTGGAAATACTGGGTCTTTTGGCGTTTTTCCTTGCCCATACCCTATTGTCTGCTTTTCGTCTGGGCTCATCAAAATGAACTCGTGTCTCGTCACCAGTAATGCAGTTATCAAACACCTTTTTGTTATATTCAGGGAACTTTTTCAGGAGTTGTTTTGCCATTTTTACCCTAGCACGCTTCTGGTCGTCAGACAATAAATGTGCGATCCATCGGGCACTATTTTCCTAACTTTAAGAATTTTCTTGAGAATTATATGAACTGATGCTAAACCCAAGCTGGTAAACTGTGCTCTCTGTCTAACAGTATAACGCGCATCTTTATCAATGATTGACTTGATTTTTCAATTTTAGATTTGACGATTGCAGACTTTAATCTACCAATACGTTTGACATCTTTTACCGGCTCCTGACCTGAGGTGAATTTAGTTACCCACCTGCAAACTGTTAAAAATTATATTTGAGTATTCCCATAAATACTACAAACATCATGTATGGGTTTTGTCTTGAAACCAAGACCAACTTTATCTAAGCCCGTATCTAGCTAACTTTGTCAGCTCGTTTTCCTGTCATTTATAACGCATTATACCACAATAGCCTAAATACACACTATGCATCGTGTAATACCCGAGAATATACACAGCATATGTTAGTTATTGTGGTATAAATACAATAGAGCATGAGTCTTGCACGTGTACGGACGATAATGCACTCGCTAACGCTCGTGCATTATCTCCCCGTACACGTGCAAAACTCATGATCTATCCTATACATGGGTCATGCTCATGCCTCGTGATAATGCTATTTCTTGATTGGATCGAGCTGTTAGATTTACTGAAAACTGCAACGCCCTCAAACGTCTTGCACATGCGGCTAGGGTACAAAACATTAAAGCATATTTTTCTCGTATGCGATAAATTGCATATAATCGAAAAAGTATTCTATAAATATTACGTGTATATGAATGCACCACAAAGCATTCTAAATTACAAAAGAACCGGTTTATATATTAAAATGATATTTATATACAATGTACACGATTGTTCATTCTAACGTTTCGTATTGGTTTGAAACATGTAAATTTCGTGCTCAGCAAGTATTCAGGCTGGTTGCATTATGTTTCGAACACCCCTCGTATGTTCACATTTAAAACAGAGAGTATATCAACTGATCACATATTTTTAAATTGAAAGAAGACATCAGTAGTTTACCTGTTTTGTATGTTGCATGTATTTCAAGTCTAGAAGCTGTTTAAGATGTTCATCGTTATTATAGTAATACAAACTGTATTATTTTATTAAAATATATCGATGCTGACAAACACCCTCTCCTAGCCATCTTTGAATTGTGATAAAATGGACAAAACATTGTAATATATTGAATCTATATTAAAATGATAGGATACTGTAATAACCTATGTGCAACTTGAATATTTTATAAAAATCACACATGTTTTATGAATTACCCCGCAAGAAAAGAAATTGCTCGATGTTGTACTACATTTGATTTTACATAAATTGTATATAAATTTATCTGCATACAGTTTCAATAACAGCATTACCGGATGTCATGTGATCAGATAATTACTTCCTCAATTTTTAACATTCACATAAACGATACGTTTTTATTTACAAAGCACAATGTTGAAATCCCATCCCTCCTACTTTATTCCATGGTAACGTGCTAACAATCACTTTACACAATGATAAAACCAAGTTAATTGTCACGTATCCGCTTTGAATGAACGTTATTCCTGTTTATTTCATAGACTAATAAGAATAATGATACACAAGTTGAACATCAGTACTAAACTACAATTAAGCAAATGGATCTGCATTGTTTACAGTGTTTTATGTCTTTATGATCCCTGGCCGTGTTAACAGAATTGGTGAAGGGCCAAGTAACGTTCTGTCAGTGTTGTTTTATAATATAAGTGCATTATCATAATTTCTTAGAAATTCTCCAGTTTTACTCTGCTGGTAAAGGTAGCGATATAATTCCGCTGATAAAGGTAGCGAGCGATATATTCCTGATAAAGGTAGCGATATAACCCCGATGATAATGGTGGCGATATAACCCCGCTAATAAAGGTATCGATATAAACCCGATGATAATTCTGGCGTTATAGTCCTGCTGATAAAGGTAGCGATATAACTCCGCTGATAAAGGAAGCAATATAACTCTCTGATAAAAGTAGCGATATAACCCCACTGATAAAGGTAGCAATATAACCCCATTGACAAAGGTAGCGATATCACCCCGCTGCTAAAGGTAGCAATATGTGCCTACAATTTTGTCAAGTGTTTTAACTTTCAAAAAATAGAAACATTGCTCTGTATCTGTGCTGTTTTCCATAAAAAAATATGAAAAGTAAAGTAATATTACACTTAGATGTCAATTTAGATATATTTGAGTTGCATGAATCATTATCAGTGAAAACAACAGTTTATGTTCCTATTGTCTCAGGAGAATATTATTGTGCTTTACTAATCAGATGTGCATTAACAGTATTTGGTCGTTTAAATTGCATTAACGGCAATCACAAATATTTAAACATTCGATGTACCAGATTTGGTTTTTGCAACAAGCGTTAAAGAAAGATAAAAATATCGGACAGGGAAAGCAGCATTCAAGGACGACAGTCAACTACAAAACACAAAAACAAACACGCAAACAGACGAACGAGAAGGCAAAAATAATAAAAAATGCAAACGACATCACAAACACAAAAGGGTTGACAATAGGGCTACCGCCTTGGAACGGTCAGTGGCAATACTTATATAAGTACTTATGACATTTTCACACGATATACAACCTTACCACACAAACTTATCAGAAACAAGCTTATTGCTCTTATTCAAACAATTTTTTTCTAGAGAAAAAAACACTACATTTTTGGACTGTAATAATATACAATAATACTATTAGTTATTTACTAACGACAATTTTGAAAGTTACATTATATGGACTTGCCAAGAAGTTTGTGAAGCACTTATTGTTCTATCAGTTATTGGTTTTAATCAAGTATGGAACTACCGTTTACAAACAAATTGTTGGTATCCCTATGTGCACCTCCTGTCGCGGATTTGTTTTGTATTGCTGTGAAACAGAGTTCTTGTTGTGTATTTCATCGGATAGGCAGATGTAATTACAGCCTTTAATAATACCTCTCGGTAGCTGGATGACATATTGAACATTGATTTTTTTCGTCCTCGAATGCCTCTTTTAGCACTGACCGGTAGCCCTATTGTCAACCATTTTATGTTTGTGATGTCATTTACCTTTTATTTATCCTGGTATTGTTGTTTGTTTTGTGTGCCTGCTTTTGGTTGACTGTGTTTTGTGAATGCTACATTTCCTGTTCTACTTTGCACAGTTACCAGGCCTTGAATTCACCAACCATTCTTGAGAATATTCTTAGATTAAGCCCAAATATGCAAATTTCAATCACAAATATTTCTGTAAGTTTAAAGTATAAACATTCATTTCAAGCTGATATGTATAAATATGATAAATACTAATAAATAGCAACTTCATACGATTGTTCATGGAAATATTTGTGAACGAAATTTGAGTACTTGAGTTCAAGTCTAAGAATAGTTTGAAGAATGGTTGGTAAATTCCAGGCCTGTTCTACTTTGTTTCGTACCTATGTTTGCTTTAGCTGATTTTCGCGCGACTTTAATTTCATCCCGACGTCCAAGTATGAAAACAATGATTGCAACCAAATAATAACGTTTTGATTGAGGAGAGAAAATTCTTGAAAGCGAGGAGTAATAAATAATTATGTATATCAACTGATTCACAATATACCGAACTATTTGAATTTGCTTATCAAACTGTGAAATTGATTGGTTTAGTTTAACATTACGCTAACGTTCACCAGGAAACACAAATAATGCAACGATTCAAAAAATTAAAAATTCATAAATGGTATTCTACCAATATAATTCCGCCCGCAAGGATATAAAATGTCATTAAAATTACTTTGATTCTGAATTAATCCTAATTTACCAGTCATGTTTAATGTAAATATAATGTAAAAGATGTGTGATAATATGCCAATATAGCATAAAGCCTGCTATTACCTCCCTCCTAGCTCTATCAGCACTTTCTATCTATTGTTCTATTAACAACTTCATCCTATTGTTTGTCCTGTTTTGTGTTTTTGACAAATAACGAGAAGTTAGATTCTTTTATGACATGGTATTTTTCATCAAAAATATTTACATATATGAAACATTTTGTAGTTCGGATTTGAAGGAGAATAAATGGCCTACACACAAAGATAAAACCAAACAAGAAAATCGCACAAAATGGCTTAGGTTTATTTTGAAAAGTTCTGACACTACATTTCCCCGCACAATGTCCGATATGTGTACGTACCTCACGGTTTACACGGCGTATCACCTCAGCTATTTATGTAAATGGCAGACAATTATTCAAAGCTCAAATATACATGAAATGTTTATAAATGCTTTAATTATAGCCAAATACGAGAGCTTAATGGCAAATCCATGAATATGATGTTATAGACTATCTTTGCATACTTTGATAGCAACATAATGTATTATATCGTTTTCCGAGTCTTTCTCGATTGTTCCATCATCTGAGTTTCGCAGGTTGTATGATGGAAATGTTGCTCTGTATTATATGTAAGCTTCGCGTTGCAGTAGCATCGGCTTGGTCTCGTCGTGGTTGACATCTACTCCAGAATATTTGACGTTGACGATAAAAAAATAGTTGATAGAGGTCATCCCAATGAGTATATAGCTGTTCGGGGAGAGAATGTTTGAAAGTAGATACATTTTTGTATTTTAAACCATAACGGTAACATTGAATAAAAAAAACTGAACTCTGATAGGGAAATACCACAAAAACATTTCAGTTATATTGACAAACTTGTTTAAGGTAACATGTTATGTTTACAATTCCCTTGATGTAGCTAGATGTAACACTCATGAAACCGTAATGGACATTTTAAATAGTGACACAGACGAAAACCTCGACAGAGGCCAACTCAAGAGCATTATGTCTATCTTTATATATTGGGCCTCGACAGAATAATCTGAAAATCTGAAATGGTACTATACAAGGAAAAGTTACCACACACGTTGAGCGATGTTTGGCGCATGCTCGCTAAACATTTAGTATAAGTATGGGGAAAATAGTTGAATCTACACTGCACAATTAATATGTATATAACATGCATCTAATGAATTGTAAATTATTACTAATATGTAGGGCAATAGGATTGACGCTGCAGATACCTGTAAACTCAATAGCTTACATGCCTTTCTCGATCATTGCTACCTTGATGGAGACTAGCCAACATGTGTCGGCGAACAATAGAATCTTCAGTGTACAAGACAATGAATATGAACATATACTGCAACAAGCTGCACAACTGTGTATATTGAAAATGTTATATCGTGCATTGACAAGTGCATACTGACAAATAAAAGTAGAAACAAAAGACAAAACAGAAATGTAGAATTGACAGAATTCGGTCCTCCAAAAACAAACATGCAAAACAAGTAACACAGAACCAAAATATGCGACGACACAAACATAAAATAGCGGACAACAGGGACAGCACCTTTGGACGATCAGTGGTGGCAAAACTACCGTTGGATGATTACAAATAAGTATAAAAGTCGACCAAGAAATTCAGCTTTCACAGAACACAGTAAACCCCAAAACACGCAAAAGGACAAACATGAATGGCAATGTTAACAAAGAATAAAGGCATTTGACGTTACAAACACAAAAAGGGTTGACAATAGGGCTACCGCTTTGGAACGGTCAGTGGCAAAAAAGGCCGCTGGGTGTTTAAACCAGGTTCTAGGGTGCACCAAACCTCACACTTACCCTACTGTCATCCCAATAAAACGGGACAGTGTAAATAAAGAAATCCCCGCCGTGAACTATTCTCTAACCAACAAGGCAGCATTAATAAGCAATATAAGTAAAACACAAAGATGCTCGTGTATATATAAGTACGAAAAAACAACAACAATAGCCTAGAAAGCCACAAAGAAGGTACTCAATGACTTGGCAGAAGCCAGAGCAACAAGAGAATAAACCATTGAGGGCATCCCAAGAAAATATTGCAGACAAACATCAAACGTCACCGTCCTTTTAGGCTTTAGGTAGACGTCCTCATAGGGTCCACAACCTGTCCGGTCATCGCACAATTAAAGAGGAAACTGTAAATGTGTCCACTACCAAAAACGCAGTGCGTTGCACAATGATAGGGTCATAACCTTTTTTGAAAAACCTTTTAACAAGTTTAACAAAAATAGTATGAAAGTGATCACAAGCAAGGTTTTACGCAAGCGTAAAACAGCTGCCGAGAGACAAGAAGTTAACATAATAATATATCAAGTCACGGGTGTTAAAACAATATTGAAAAAAATAAATGTTGTCATGGAGACATAAACACGCCACGACCGTTTTTTCTTACATTCCTCCCGATTTTTACCATCAGTTCTTCCTACCAAGCGTTTTAAATCAATGTGGGCGACCTCGCTTCTTTCTGTTCAAAAACCTTGATATGCCTTACATATTGATTACAATTACCTTGTAATACGACGTTCTAGAAGTACACATCAACACAGAAATACAAGTGTTCACGTGTGCGTTAGAGTGTACATTACAACACATATAAACTGTTCACTGTTACCATGTGTAATTATAAGATTGCGTTATCAAAGTGAAAATGTAAAGGAATAATATAAACTAATGACAATTAAAAAAAGGGAAATCAGCAGGATTGAACCCCTATCTTCCTGGGCACTAACACGGCACCTCGACCAACTGCACTGTTGAGGCTTCTGAATGTTTCGTCGCTAATATACATATAATAGTAATGATTACATGCTACATTTCAGTAGACTGGTTTACTAAAACGTCATTTCAGCAAGTGAAATGGTAACCTTTCAACATCACAAAATATGTGTTTATACCATTCAAGTTTTTTAGACGAGTTCTCCAGGAATTCAAGTTGTAAAGCATGCTTATTGCCACTTACATCAGTCACAGTCTGTTAACCATAGACAGGTATAGAAAACATATAAGTGTCAGCTGCCTTCGGCAGCTGAATGACCAAGGATTTTACGAAGTTTGTTAATCACATCACCATAGAAGTCAGGTTGTGATAGCCCTCGTCGCAGGAGAGTTCTTAAATTACTTTTAAATTTGGAAAGAAGATCAGGGTTAAGATAATAAAACCAGATTCCGGCAAACACCAGACCTAAGTCATACCTATTTCCATTCCATGCTATATCGTTAACAAACAAGGCAGCAGTAATATGCATTATAAAAGAGTATGAGAGTGGACCTTTGGAAACGGCCGAAAACGATATATACGAAATATTGCAGTCTCGGTTTGATTAATATTGCAGTCATGAACGGTAGTGAAATATACCGTTCACACCCACTAGCACCGGGTTGAGCAGAACTCAATATTCATAAAATCAATAGTACAGAATTTTAACCATCCCGAAGATGGCATAAGTTAAACACAAAGATCATCATGCATATTTAGACGATCTTACATCTGCGACAGTGTATTATTGATTTTAATAAACGCGTTGGATGAAATTATAGAATACAAGGGTCTGCAGTGTATTTGATTGAGACTGTTCGTGGACGGTAGTGACGTTCACGCTTACAAGGGGCTATTTGTAAGAGAAATCATGACGTCGTTTTGTTGTTTTCATGACGTCAGCTACGTTACGCGGCTGTAAGCGTTCGCCAGGCAAATAAAGCGACACCTTAAACCAAATTCAACGTTACTAACATGCATTTTATAAAGTAACATTTCAAATAATGATAAATAATTAAGGTGTCTAAACGTATCTTATGATATACCACGCAAAAAACTGGGACTTAAAATTTTTAATGTATACAAACATAGTGATTCGGTCCTCATTTGCATCTGTAATACACTAGTGTATTACGAGAAATAAATCACGGCTTTCTTACATTCACAGAAGCCATATTATGTGATAAATGGATTTAAAAACAAAAGCGTAGAAAACCACAAATTAAGTACGCAATGACTGAATAAAGACAGAGGAACTAGAGAAAAAAGATTAAGAGCACGACAATACAATATATACGACCCTTCGGTTTCAAGATGTAAATAGACGTCATCATAGGGTCAACCGTCTCTAGGGTTATAGCACAATCAAAGAGGCAAGCATAGTGAAGAAATATAAATGAGTCAACCACTAAACATGAAGTGATAGTGATATTTTGATAAACTTTCTAACACGTTTGATAAACTATTGAATGAAAATGTTCAGACGCAAGGATCTTACGCAGTTTGTATATAACGTCACCATATAAGCCAGGTTGTGACCTAGTCCATGTCGCAAAAACATTCTTAAATTAAGTTTACATTTTTAAAGTTGATCAGGATTACGATAAAAATAAACAGTGATAACGGAGATCCTTTGGAATCAACACACACAGCCAAGAGAATAAAGTAGCAGACTCGGTCTGCGATTGAGTCTGTTTATGAGAGGTAATGCTAGAAGCAACACAAAACTTTGAAAAGGCTTTGTGACGTTTATGGTCACGGTAGACCTGGTGGAGTAGCATTTTATTTATGCAATTGTTACGAATGTTAAAGTCCTCCTTTGGAAAACAGTCCTAATGTAGAATTAATAAACATATAGCAAACTATATTAGGCCATAGTCACTGTGTTGATTGTAATTAACGTTGGTAAGGGAACGACATTCGGTAGATACTAGTCATTTAATAACCCTAGGACAATGTATATATATATAGATCATTGATGCATAGAGGAAATACTATGAACGAGAAAATATCAACATAATTGTAATATAACTGAGTACAGATATATTCTGTAAAAAGTTAAGCTTGTAGAGCCCTAGTAGGGTAGGCTAAAGGCCCTGGATTCGAGTTTCGGTTCGGGTTTCTAGATTAGTTACATATGGGGCTCGTCTGGAAAAGGTTTCGACATGTTTATTTGCTGTTATTTTTTCTAGTACATCAGGTACACGTTTAGTTCGTCGAGAATCGGATGTCGTTCACTTTCCGAGGAGGCTGTCGCAAACGGGCGTCCAGACAGAGTATTAAGACGTTCTCACCACACATATTTACACCTCTGTTAATACTGCGAACTTTAAACGAAAATGTCGTATATAATTAAACAAAATTATCTAACCATTTGCAGCTTAGCTCCAATCTACAGTAAACGTAAACCGATTTGACCTTTAAGTTTGTCCATTAACTCTCAGTCAATAGTTGTCCTCAATCAATGAAGTTCTCATTAGACATTCCGCACGATATGCCATGTCCCTCAACGTTTTAAACAGGATATCACTATCAATGACATTTGCGCATTTTAAAAGTCGGCGAAAGTGATTAATGCCTTTACGTATTCGTGTATATGTTATAAAGGTGATGGCTGGAAGCTTTTAATTTCGTGGAATCCATTTGGGCGTCGTTGAAAGTCGAGTCTTTCTCCTAATGTGATATGTATTCCGCGAAATAAAAAGTGAATTTGGCACTTCTGTTGTTGACGATTTTGTGAATGATGTTTATTGAGCATAATTCACACGTTTGGTTTTAGAATAATCATATATTAAAGCATTTGTAACTAGTACGAACAGAACAGTTGGTATCTACCAACTGCTGGTAAAAGTAGATATAAAAGTCGGACAGGAAATGCAGCATTCAAGGACCACATTCGACCTAAAATTCGCATGTTAACAAACAATACTTACAAAGGTGAAATAAAAGGCAATATGTGACATCAGAAACAAAAAAATAATGTTGACAATAGGGTACGCCTTTGGATGGTCAGTGGTAAAAAGAAGGCTGGGGGTTGAAACCAGGTTCTAGGGTGTAACCTCACTCTTACCATATTGCCATCCCAATAAAACGGGACAGTGTAAATAAAGATATCCCCGCCAGGTTATATTCTCTAACAAACAAGGCAGCATTAATAGGCAATATAACTGATCATGTATATATGAATATAAAAGCATAACCCTAGAAAGTCACAAAGCAATTACTCAATGACTTGGCAGAAGCCAGAGCAACAAGAGAACACACCGTTAAGGGTACTGAAAGACAAGATTTAAAACAAACATCAAACGCTATCGTCATTTCTGGATTTAGGTAGACGTCATCATAGGGTCCACGATAAGCCATCTATCTGTTTCACATCTAATTTATTTTAGATGACGTTAATAAATAAACATACCGTTGAACATTCATTCTTTTCAACATTTACCGCATCAAACGTTTGAATGGTTCTGTCGTTAAAGTTGGGTTGAGTAGATTTCTTACGTTACTTTTCTTAACGTATTACGTAACATTGATATCAATGCAGCAATAGTATAGTAGAGATATTACCGACTATTTCAGCCGGTTTTGCTTTGCAAACGTCCATTTATTCTTTGAATAGAGCGCATAGTTATGTTAAAACATGTTTGAACATTTTACGTGCTTTTCTAATATCTTTTGTTATATCTCCTCATCTTAATATTGTTCATATCATGACTAATGAGGGATTCTCAGACCACATTTCCTCTTCTTTTTTTCCCCATTTTATCTTTGCGTTATAACCAACATATATATGGAGTTTATACAATGGGTTGACTATCCACCCACATTACCAAGCTAGCAATAGTTTATTATCTCCTCTCTTAGTTTATATATTCGAATACAAAAGCATTTATCCATGATCTCTTGTAACATTTAATGCTTTAAAAGCAGTTTTCCAAGTAAACCTCTCATCTCAAACGACTGTGTTTGCTCATATGCCGAACCACATTTGGAGTGATATATATATATACAACTGATAGACAACCGGTTGACATGACCATCCCAACAGTATTGATCTTTTAAAATGTATTATAAAGTCGTAATTTCCGAAATATACCTATAACGGTAAAGAAGACACTGCTATGTCTCTGGAGGTCATTCTTCCATTTCAAACTGGCTAACATATGCCCCCAGCTTTATTGAGTAACGTTTCAAATTCCCATTTTAATCTATTTAAGAGACGGTCATGGCTTACATTAAAATACTGCAAATCCCAGGGCATATATAAAGGATATTACAGGCCTGCCAAATCTCCAGATAAAATCCGGATTTCTCACTTGCTTTCCGGATCTCCGGATTTAAGTGGACAATCTCCGGATTTTCCATCAAATGTTATTTTTTAAAAAAAATAATCATGATTTAACAGCTATATGTTCACAGTTTATCAACTATTTCCTGCAATGGCCCTGTTACGGTCACTAAACAGCGATGCCAAGGAGAATTTTTACAAGTCTCAAATCAATGCATCATTGTAATGCACTGACTGAAAGTCATGACCTATACGACACACATAAAGACGTTTAAGCGTTGTTTTCGTCATACGCATGGTTGGTCGCAATACTAACAAATCATTAAAATTTCTTTGAAATGCATTATGTATTTTTCGTTTCAAAACGTTCGTACGCAGATGCGTATCTGCGTATAGACAGCTACGCGCGCCTACGCATTACGAGATACAAGTAGTATTCGTCTTTACTGGCGACAGCACTATACGAGATACAAGTGACATAGTATGCGTCGTTTCTGGCGACAGCTCTATACGAGATACAAGTAGCATAGTATACGTCTTTTCTGGCGATAGCACTATACGAGATACAGGTAACATAGTATACGTCTTTTCTGGCGATAGCACAATACGAGATACAAGTAACATAGTATGCATCGTTTCTGGCGACAGCACTACACGAGATACAAGTAACACAATACTATATACGTCGTTTCTGGCGATAGCACTATACGAGATATAAGTAACATAGTATAAGTCGTTTCTTGCGACAGCACACTACGAGATACAAATAACATAGTATGTGTCTTTTTCTGGCGAAAGCACTATACGATATATAAGCAACATAGTATGCGTCGTTTCTGGCGACAGCACTATACGAGATACAAATAAAATACTACGCGTCATTTCTGGCGATATCACTATACGATATACAAATATCATAGTATGCGTCTTTTCTGGCGACAGCACTATACGAGATACAAGCAACATAGTATGCGTCGTTTCTGGCGACAGCACTATATGAGATACAAATCAAATAGTACGCGTCGTTTCCAGAAATATGTGGGGTCAGTAAGATTTATAAGGGGCGAGGCGATAGCCGAGTCCCCCTATACATCTGACTGACCCCATATATTTCTGTAGGGGGTCAGTAACAAACCCAATAACTGATGTATTGCATCGAGCACCTTTTTTAGGGTAATCGTCGATATTTAACACATTTTAATGGAGCGTCAACGGCATTGAGACGTTCGCGCAATTTGACGTCATGACGCTGACGTCACGACCGGTACAGTTTAAAAACATTATTAAAGTTACTTATTATGTGTGTTACTAACGTCTTAAAGAACTATTTGCAAATGATTTAAAATGAATCGGAATTGTAGTCCATATTGTTTTAGTGACCCTCTATGAAATCTACTGACCCACTATAGAATAATAGAGGGTCACCATGTGACCGCTCTAATCCAATGAAATTCCTAGGATTTTGTGCGAGGTGCAATAAAAAGTAATATTTACGCGCATTTTCTGGCGAAATATTTACGCGTGTTTCCTGGCGATGGTACTTCAGAGCATAACAAATAACATTTACGCATGTTTCCTTGTGACAGCACTAGGCAAGATACAAGTATCATTTATGCGTCGATTTTCGCGATAGCACTATATGACAAACAAATAATTTGTACGCATATTTCCTGGCAAAATATTTACGCGTGTTAACTAGCGACAGTATATCAGACCATAACACATACTATTTACGCGTATTTCCTGACGACAGTACTTTAGAGAATAACAATAATTTTTACGCGTGTTTCCTGGCAACAGTACTTCAGAGCAAAACAAATAATATTTACGCGTGTTTCTTGGCAACAACACTAAATAAGATACAAGTAAAATGTACACGTATTTCCTGGCGAAAGCACATCAGAACATACTTAATAAAATTAACGCCTGTTTCCCTATGAAAGCACTACACGAGATATATGCCTCCTTCTTGGCGACAGCACTATATGGCGGATATTTTGCTAACAGCGTTGCAAAGCACACAAGGCAATATGTAAGCGTTTTCAAAAACCGGAAGCCTCGATACAAAAGTGGTATCTGGACTAAAGTCTGCATAGTAAGTAATATAAGTTCATTTGTAACGAACATACACTAACTTTAACATCACCAACTATTTTTAGACGGGAACTTATGGCCAGTGTCTGTTATTGTATCTGAACACAAAAGATACATTAAGTGTACCGAACTTGCATTATTATGATAATTCAAGTAAACTAAAACGTCTACCGTTTTCACGGACGCTTGTAACCGAGTCTTCAATAACCGAGTCTTCAATAACAACTGAGTTCAATGTTGTTGTTTTTGTCGGTGTTGGGGACAGTGTAATTAGACTTCGCGAACAAATAGCAATATACAGGGGACTCATGTTTCATTTATTCTTGCTTTACCACAATAATGAGACAATTAAAATACAATCATGGTAAATAATGAATATTTTCTTGACGGAATTTCCTGATTGTAAATAAGATATTTAGACGTAGACCTAATGGAGCTTAGTCTCAAATTTGGTCCAGAACAATTAGTTATTTGGGCTCTCATTCCCTGCTTGTCTGGAAATTATATTCACCCCGAGATATTAGGCGAGGGGAAATACATTATATTTTCCAGGCAGGGATTGTGAGTCCAAGAATCCAAATAACGAATTTGTTATATTTCAAAGTTGTTACTATTAAAAAACAACACAAAAACATTCGGCCAATTTCCCCGATCATGCTCATATTTCATTCCTAAGACGTGACTTCGCTAAATGTCAATACTAAATCGGCAGCACGATCTTCGCCATTTTGTATTTGTTGTATTGAAAGTATTAGGCACGCATAATGAAATCGTCAAATGTTTACATAACAAGACATATAAATGGGCTCATGTCTACGGCGCATTGACCAATCAAAACCCGAGAATTGTCTTTGCAGTATGAACAAACACACCTAGCAAATTGTTTTGAAAACCAATTAAAGGTAATCAAGAGAGATTGGTATACAGCCAAGCTACTCGCCATCGAATTCCAAATTATCTATTTGAATATGCTATAGGTCAACCTAAGCAGACTGGTAGACGGTTCCCATTATTAGTCTACTGGTACCCTAAATCACACTTATGTTTGCAGTGTTCCAGCAGCCTTTCTTGCCACTGACCGTTCAAGTGCGGTAACCCTATTGTCAATCCTTTTATGTTTGTAATGTCATATCTTGTATTTATCTTTGTAATTATTGTTAATTTCTGTGCGTGTTTTTGGTTGAAGTGTTCCTTGAATGCTACATATTTCATTCTTCTACACACAGAAACAAACAAAAACTACAAACAACTACAAACATTAGTAAAAGGCAAAATATGACATCACAAACATAAAATAGTTGACAATAGGGCTACCGCCTTGGAACGGTCAGTGGCAAAAAAGCCCTGGGGTTTATTCTAGGTTCTAGGGTGCACCAAACCTCACTTTTACCCTAGTGTCATCCCAGTAAACGGGACAGTGTAAATAACGATATCCTCGCCAGGTTATAATCTCTAATAAAGGCAGCATCAATAGGCAACTTAAGTAAATGTATACATACAATCAAAACTCGTTTTCTAGGTAAACCAATTACTCATTATTTTGCTAGATTATGTTTATACTAGTGAACCTAAGCAGACTGGTAGCCGGTTCCCATTATTAGTATACTGGTACCCTAAATCACACTTATGTTTGCAGTGTTCAGCAGCCTTTCTTGCCACTGACCGTTCAAGTGCGGTAACCCTATTGTCAATCCTTTTATGTTTGTAATGTCATATCTTGTATTTATCTTTGTAATTATTGTTAATTTCTGTGCGTGTTTTAGGTTAAAGTGATCCTTGAATGCTACATATTTCCTGCTTCTACACACAGAAACAAACAACAACTACAAACATTAGTAAAATGCAAAATATGACATCACAAACATAAAAGAGTTGACAATAGGGCTACCGCCTTGGAACGGTCAATGGCAAAAAGGCCCTGGGTTTTTTAACCAGGTTCTAGGGTGCACCAAACCTCACTTGTACCCTAGTATCATCCCAGTAAAAGGGACACCAGATTATAATCTCTAATAAAGGCAGCATCAATAGGCAACTTAAGTAAATGTATACATACAATCAAAACTCGTTTTCCAGGTAAACCAATTACTCATTATCTTGCTAGATTATGTTTATACTAGTGAGCAAATTCAATTCAATTCAATTTTGCGTAACATCAAGCGGCGTGATTCGGATTCTTTGTTGTTTGTCTTATTCAAGGACAATACATTTCATCAACATTCATTTAGCAAAGCATATGATTCTGAAGTTATAGTTTACCGTATTTTGCCATGGTAACGAGACAATTAATAGCAACGTGGTCAAATATTAACATAGTTTCTAAACAATATGTCTTGATTGCAAATGATATATATATCCTATTGAACGTTAGTTTAAATCACAGAACTGACAACGAAATGTGAAAACAAAAACAAATGGCATCATGTATACGTAATGTATAAATATGTCGTCTCACTCTTATTTCATGGGTACATTTGAATATATTGGACACATTTTTCATCACATTTAAAGATACATTTATATAAAAATTTATAGACGAATTTACCAATTGCTTTAAGTGACATCTGACAAATAATCTCAAAACAAGACGATATCAGCTGCGTTTTTTTTTGTCACAAATAATGTGTATTACCATTTTGACATGTCGAATTGTTAATAGGATTACGTCTAGTGGCCAAACACCATAAAATGAACAAACCTTTCATTGAATTTTAACAACAGGCGTCTTCGGAAAAGCAATTCCATATTTAACCCTCTACTTAAATATCGAATTGCCATGGTAACGAGACAATTGAAATCGCAAACTCGATAAAGAATGATCTGAATGTTTCTTTGACAGTATGTCCTGATAGCAAATGAGATATACATACTCCTTGATTCTGAAACATTAGCTTAACATATAGTGTCATAGTGTTCCATTTATACGACAAAACTACTTGAAAACGGAACACAATGGAACTGCGCATAATACAGGCTAGATATATGTTTACCAAAAAACAGTTATAGAATCGAACAGGAAATGTAGCTTTCACAGAACACTGTCACCAAATAGAAACCTGCTGTAACAGTAACAGAACACAATGGAACTGCGCATATTACATAGAAATATGGTTACAAAAGTAGGTATAGAAATCAAACAGGAAATGTAACATTTACAGAACACTGTCACCAAATAGAAACCTGCTGTAGCAGTAACAGAACACAATGGAACTGCGCATATTACATAGAAATATGGTTACAAAAGTAGGTATAGAAATCAAACAGGAAATGTAACATTTACAGAACACTGTCACCAAATAGAAACATGATGTAGCAGTAACAGAACACAAAGGAACTGCGCATAATACATAGATATATATGGTTACAAAGGTAGGTACAGAAGTCGAACATGAAATGCAGCATTCACAGAACACTGTCACCAAAAAGAAAACTGCTGTAACAGAACACAGTGGAACTGCGAATAATACATAGAGGATCTTAAACGAGTTCCCATTTCATATAAGATTTATGAAACGAGTTATAAATTATTTTAATTTTAACGAGCCTTTCGTCGAGTTACAATTAAAAATAATTTATAACGAGTTTCATAAATCTTATATGGAATGGGAACGAGTTTAAGATCCTTTTTATCACATAACATTGCAATCAAATTAGTAAAAAATAATTCAGATGTACATAGAACCGCTACGACGTCAGACACACTTTAGCGCCAAAACTTCATAAAATATGTGACGTCGTAACGTCGCGTCTCACACATAACGTTGCGTATAAAAGAGTTCGTGTTTTACCTCTTTACAAAAAAGCAGTTTACGCCAACATTTTAACAAACCAACAACAATGTTTTGAATAACGTGCATCATTGTTATAAGCTGTCTCAAATATTAAGTTTATGACTTAGATCTGGGTGAATTTATAATAAATACAATAGTTTCAGTTAATAAACTTGCGTAGTGTTACAGGTTTAACTCAACCAATCAAAATCGTTCCAGGTTATATTACACGTGTGTCATACAGTAGAATATTAAATGGGTGTTCGACACTGCTAACAAGGGACGTTATGTGATAAATAGAAGTATATATGTTTCCAAAAGTAGATATATAATATGGATATAAAAATCGAACAGGAAAAGTAGCATTCAAGGACGACAGTCAATAGAAGTCGAACAGGAAATGTAACATTCACAGAACACTGTCACCGAATAGAAAACTGCTGTAACAAAACACAAAGGAACTGGGCATAATACATAGATATATGTTTACAAAAGTCAGTATAGAAGTCAAACAGGAAATGCAGCATTCACAGAACAGTGTCACCAAATAGAAAACTGCTGTAACAGTAACAGAACACAAAGGAACTGCGCATAATACATAGATATATGGATGTTGGGCATAATATATATATTCATTGAATTTTCTTATTAAATTAAACATACATATAATACTATTGGAGGAAATATATCTGGCACACAAATCGGATTCAAAAAAACGTAATTATGATAGCATGACATGCCTCCTGGCAATGTGTCGTATTTTTCTAAATACCGTGAACCGTTTATGCAAAATACATGATGTTTGTCTTAAATCCTGTCTTGTCGTATCCCTAACGGGTTGTTCTCTTGTTGCTCCGGCTGCTGCCAAGTCACTGAATACTTGCGTATTGGACTTCTAGTTTTTTTTTATTATATACATATATACGATCATTTATGTGTTATATTTATATTGCCTATTAATGCTGCCTTGTTTGTTAGCGAATATAACTTGGCGGGGATATCTTTATTCACACTGTCCCGTTTTATGACAGCAGGGTAAGAGTGAGGTTTGATGCACCCTAGAACCTGGTTTAAATCCCCAGCCGCCTTTTTGCCACTGACCGTTCCAATTAGGTAGCCCTTTTGTCAACAATATTTTTGTGTGTGATGTCATATATTGTCTTTTATTTATCTGTGTAGTTGTTGTTGTTTTTTTGTGCGTATTTGTGGTTGACTGTGGTCCTTCAATGAACCCAATTACTCCGACATACGCCAAAGAAAGTTATAAACTGAAATACAGTGTCACATTTCATTAACCGTACTACTTAATAGAACTATATACGTCACGGGTAAACCTAACAACATATTCGAAGTTGTCCAACGTTTTGAATAAACATGATGAACATCTCTAAAACTATTGTTCCTGTTTTCTTAAGAGTCTGCAGCAATACTAGTATATAACGGGGCCATTCCAAACCATTACCGACTCGTATAGGATTTCTGGCAAAGCCCATTCTGTGTTTGTGTTAGTGTTGCTTTTTTTTCTTATTATTATTGTTATCAACAGCATTATCATCAACCATATACCGTTCAGCTAGATTCCCATTTTCTTAAACATTTATAAAAATAAACATATTTAGTACTTAGAGTTTCCTTCATTGTCATATATTACCACACAACTCGAGAAAGGAACTGTATAAGCTTAACAGACATAACAGTGCTGTTGTAGAGTTCTTAATCACAGTACACTTTGTAAAACGAAATTAATAAATGTTGAAGTTTCGCTTCTTAACGTTGCATCTTAAGTTTGCTCACATGATTGAGCCAAACGCTTATTCTACCAATGATGAAACTTTGAAAAGATAACATTTGGTGTTTTAAATATTGATTTAAATTTTTTTCCAGAAAGGTAAGGTCTAATGTAGTCATGTACAATTCGAGTAACAGCAACCTATACTTGCAATATATAGCTGGAATATCCGAGTTGCGTTTGTTTTTTCCCTTTAGTATAGAAAAATAACTAACGGGCGCCAAGAGTTTTTAACAAGAGGCCCAAGAGGGCCTGTATCCTCTACCGGCTAAATGGAGTCTTTGATGGGGAACACGACAACAACATGCGCAACTAGTCTTGGTACTGATCATTCCTGCCAAGTTTCATTGAAATCCAGCCAGGGGTTCAGGAAAAACTGTCTGGATAAAGTTTGTGTATAATTAGGTCATAAATCATTCAACCAGAACACGGCGATGATAGGCGCAACAAGGCTTGGTACTCATCATACCTGCCAAAATTCGTTGAAATTCGGCCAGGAGTTCAGAAGAGACTAGTCTGGATAAAGTTTGTTTATCAAAACCGTTAAAGGGCTATAATTGCGCAAAAATCATTCAACCAAAATACGGCGATGCCATTGATAACTTAGCTTGGTACCGATCATCCCTGCAACGTTTCGTTGAAATCCAGCCAAGGGTTCAAGAGAAACTCTGGTGTTACTGACCCAATTTAGCTGATTTTCGAACTTGTCCAAGCTTTCATTGATATTAATAATCTATGTAAGTTTGATAAAGATCCAATAATAAATGAAGGTGCTAGAGTGTTCACAGGCAGAACATGTATTTTTCAGGAAAAAAAAGGACCATAACTCTGGTGATCTGATTTGTCTGATTTTCGAACTTGCCCGAGCTCGCATTCCTATTAACAATCTAAGCAAGTTTGGTAAATATCAAATAATAAATGAATGTGCTAGAGTGTTCACAGGGTTTTTATATGGCATTTTTCAGCAAAACAAAGGCCGTAACTCCGGTGCAACTAATCCGATCTGGCTGGTTTTTATTGATATAAAGAAACTGGCAAAGTTTCGTAAAGATCCGATTATAATGAAGGCCCTAGAGTTTTCATAAGGCAAAAATTAACGGACGACGGACTACGGACGGCGGACAACTCGCTATCCCATAAGCTCTGTTGGCCTTCGGTCAGTAGAGCTAAAAACAAATCATAAGTCTGCAGCAATTTAATATAAGATTACCATGTGTCCCTTTAAAGTTCTATTACTAGGAATTTAAGATACCAACGAACACTAATACTGAAATATACTTAAGTCATACTCGAAAACTAATACTAAACCGTTCGCAAATTCTACAAAAGGCCAATGTTCATAAGGTCCGAAATGAACTCCGAATCCACGTGAATATTTTATAGAGTTACGTAGAGCGTGATGCTACTTCTGTGCTACAACCCAATAATCCAGTATGATACCGTAACTTAAACCTTTAAATTCTAACTATTCTAACTATATATATCGTCAAATCTGATCACAGCCACGAAAGACACGCAACACGCTATACTCCTTCATATATACTCACTTCCTGTTCCTTCATTTGATAATCAACATAGACGCTACAGCGGAAAAAGGTTAACTTCTTTATATTTTCTATATCTTCATCGTATAAAAAAGAGACAGTTGCTGTCATTATTTGTAAATTGTGACCCAATCTAGTTAATCGTTTTTATCACATAATTCCCTATAAATACGTTTTTGAATATACGATACGACATAGACCTAGCTAATCATATCATTCGGGATTTAGTTGTCGGGCAATGAAACTGTATCACACGCGTGAAATAAAGGGTAAACAAATGTCATATCACGGAAATAACCGAATGTTCTTTATGACGATTTCAGCAGAGTGATACGGAAATTACCGATTAGTTACGATTGTATACGATTTGTCACGCGTATGGTTTATCGTTTGCATTCCATCCTGTTTTCACGCCAGATTATTTGCTATACATCTATATCTACATGCGTACGTTGATCTGTCATCTTTGACCATAAGTCAACTGAAATAACTTCACTAGTAATGCTAAGAAAATGAAATAAAAGAGATGATAGATAGAAGTAAAGTAAAGAAAAAAAAAAAAAAATAGGCATAACACACGGACCATAAAGAGAGTTTAACCCATGTATAAGATATTCAATGATATAGAACCATACGTGGACGAAATAACCACTTGTGACCATTCATTTACTGAATTAGACACTTTCAAATTCAATGGTATTCATTTTAAATCAAATTTCGGAAAAAAATAACTGTCGTGTACCCGGCAGACGTGAACACATCAGAATGGGATTATACTAGTGTCTATTAATAACATGACTGTTTTCTCCCTGGAAAACAGCGTAGTAAGTTAGCTGAAGTTGACAGTTCAGCAAAGTCATTGCTGAAGTATATGATAAATAAAATAAAACATGTTTATTTTCATATCACACCTAATGTGTCTCAGGCAAATTAATTAGTTATTAGGATTCTTGACAGGGGACATAGGCTCACATTCCCTGCCTGGAAATTATGATACTTGTTTGTTAGTTGTTACCATTTATTTAAGAAAACAAACAGCCAAAAACACGTTTCATTTTTATTGCGCCAATTTCCCCGTAACGTACCTCTAACTAGACGTTGTGTATTTTCGTGTCGTTATATTTGGCGGATTTTTTCATAAAATAAACGTTTTTTATCACTATGTTAATGTTTATTATCTGTAAAATTGCAAAAAAATATATACTTACGATTATTTCAGACCTTTACACACAATGGAAAGCGCAGAGAAGCATAGAAAGGAAACAATCGGCGGTTTCCAAAACGAATCGGCAACGTTATCGTCGCCATTTTTTTTGTAATGTATTGCAGGTATGGGGTACCTACGGGGAATTTTTCTATGTTCACGTCGCGAGACGTAGACATGGGCTGGCCATTGACCAATAAAATCCCGAAAATTTTCATTGCAGTTTGACAAAGTGTGTGATATGATAATACTCATTTATTATTCTCTATAATATATTATATTCGCATACACCAGGAACCGCTATTATCATTACCGTTAAAGGTAACCTTCGACGTTATTGTGCTATTATTTTCTAAATTATTTATTTACTTTATACAAAGTATACAATTTGGTCTCACATGAGTCACACCGGAGTCTATTTGTAAACATCATATCTCTCACGTCTTATTTTGCCTATTTCGAAGGCAGGTTCGTATTCCAGGACCTGTGAAGTTATACGTTCTTAACGAATTAGCTGTACTTACCAGTGTTTACACCAGTATATATGTAACAATATAACAATATATATCGCAATATACACACATTTTATTGCAGTTTAAGATGTATTTTGACAATTAAATACAATATGTTCCAATATACCAGAGGCTATCCACACCAGAGGGTAAACACAATATATACTGAGGGAAAAAGTTTAGCAAGTTTTTGTTGCACCCAGGAAATATTACATTTTTGGTTGTAAAATCAAGAAACTACTGCCATAGACACACTATTTCATTAAACACACATCAATAACAGACGAACATCAAAAATTTCAGTATATCTTGTATACAGTATTATTTCATCTAAAAATCTTGTCTAACTTTTTTCCCTCAGCCTCAGTATACTATAGTCATATCGAGTTTTAATCTCATCACACGAACGCAATAAACGTTCACTATTTCACTACGTCTACAGTTTATTGACCGATATGTCACGTGATCATGTGTCTAGACTAAGAAACATTGAATTCGCCGAAATTGACATATTTGTAAATCAAAATTGTTCCATTGACAACACATGATTCACACGTTCAAACAATTCAGTTTGTGAACGGTTGTTTTATTTAAAGATTTTTAGATTAGATATCTCCACCAGAGCAGTGTTTTATAGGAGCTTTGCATCTTTTCAGTTTCAACTATATCTTGATAATATAAATATTTCCAAATTGTGTCAAGCACTTATCAAATTACGGGTGTCATCTCATAGGTTGCACATTTAAGCGGGAAGATGGGTTAAACCAAACAGAATTCCTGTTATTGATAGATTATGTTTATTTTGTAATAAACTTGAAGATGAATTTCATTTTGTGTTGGAATGCCAAACTTATACTGTCTTAAGAAAGCAATACATTCCACAATATTTTTACAAGAGGCCAAACATGATGAAATTTTTGGAATTACTAAATTCACAAAATAAAGTATATATTCACAAGCTTTGTATCTTTGTTTTAAAAGCATTTAAATTCGAAACGAAACATTATATAGAAATTAGTAAATATATGTAATTTATGTTACCGGATGTGTTATGAAATGTATGGTTCAGTATTTATTTATATTATGTAGTAATACGCCTTCTCAATGCTTAAGTCCACTTGATAGAAATTTTTTTGCGCGTGAGTGCGTAAGTGATTGATTGAGTGCATGCGTGCGTGCCAGTATACGTGCATTTTGCTGTGACTGTCTCAGATTAACAAAAGTTTCTTGTTTGTAAAATCCTACACTGTTGCCATGTTTTATGTAACTGTATTTTGTATCCTCACGGGCTTTTAAGCCTATTGGAATTTGGTAATAAAGTTATCTATCTATCTATCTATCTATCTATCTGTTTAAGAAATAGAACATCGTTTACTGTGAATTATCGTTTAATATATCACGGGTTGGAGTTCAATTGTAAACAATAATTTCAACGAGCCCGAAGACAATAATTTCAACGAGCCCGAAGGGCGAGTGAAATTATTGTTTACAATTGAACGACAAACCGTGATATATTATAGATAACTCACTGTAAACGATGTTCTATTTCTCTTCTAATACTCCTAAAATGTGAAAATAACGCACACATCTGAAATCTTTCGCATTGCTTTGCTTACTCTCCTAAAGCATACGTTACAATGCGCAATGCGCAATGCTTATTCTCCTAACTTTGCAAAAATTACAGTGATATATGGTTCAATATAACGAGATATTTTAAACTAGGCTATATAGTGCGGGTGTATTAGAATACCTGATATAGAATAGCTATAGAATAGGACGACTGTACATCCTGCTAACGGCATAGTGTAGGACCTCGCCCCAACCTTCCCCCACAAACACTTCGTGTTCAAGAAAACTTGTAAAGAAAACATAATCTAATGGAACTGTTATCTTTACGAAGTACTAATTTAAACCAGTCGCGCATAGGATTTATGTAACCAATAAAAGCGAAGTGCAGATTCACACGTCAAATGAAATATCTGAATCGATACTGTCGGAAAATTCATGGAAATCGTTGAATTGAAATATGAAACCACAGCAGTGGAAGTCTCGTAGGACGTTCGAAATTATATTCAAATATCGCTGTGTACAAAGACACGATAACGCTAAAAGAAGCGCTCAAATAGAGTGTCTGTCACTTATGATCTTTCAGCACGAACATGTACACATATTTAAGAGTACAATGCTTTTGATGTCATGTTGATGTTCTACTTAACACTTAGACAATCATAGTGGTTTGACCGATAAACACTTCACGGTAATGTGATGTGGATGTTAATTCACAACGACCTCTTTACACTAGAACACACAAATGAATAACGGTTAAATCGAAATCAATAAACAACAAAATATATTTACAATTTACATATTGCAATATCTGTGAAAAGCGAGAATAAGATTTTATTTGATGACGTAGAAAACTTTGAACAGGTAAATTAATCCACAGGTAAATGTATTTATCAATTATCTGGCAATAGTTGTGCAGCTATATAGTTCAGATTTACTTCATTTCCCCGTACAATCACGCAGTGGTAAAAGTAGTATTACGTCATGCAAAGAATATTTATGTTTACATACAACTTAGAGTTCTTCTCAACCTGGAGCTTGAGGGCGTGAGCGGTAGCTAGCATATTCCACTACCGCTCCTGAACAGTCTCAATCAAACCGAGACTGCAATATTTCGTATGTGTCGTGCTCGGCCGTTTCCAAAGGTCCATTATTATACTATTTTTTAGTAACGGTTTTAAATGTATGCTTCTCTCCGGGACTATTAAGAAATGTTCATGTGATGTTTAAGAGTTTTTGTTAATTGATAATACTTCAAAAAGGGTGGTCATTCATCATTAAGCGATATTCTACTTTAAAGCCACAAAGGTCGGGCTTGATACACCCAAAGGATCAGTAAGTTATAACATTATTGATTTGTAGCCAACATATTAAAACATAAACACAGGTATATCATTAGTTGCGTTTTGGTTTATTTTTGCTCTAAAACCGATGAAGTATCAACAAAGTTTTGCCTTTAGTACAGTTCATTTGTTTTGTTTTTGTTTTTTTTCTTCATAAAAGTAAAGTTCACAGTATTATATACGGCTATACTCCAGATACTGTTCAATACAACAGAGATATTTAAAGAAAATACTTGGGCCTCAATTTATATACCTGAGGTAAATAAGCAAGTTTTCCATAATTTTCCAATGATCATTTAGGGTTAGGAAGTAGGTCCTTAAATACATGCGTTTGACTGACCCGTTTAGGAATCTTGATAATATGTTTCCGGTTTAATTGCTTGAGGATCGGAAGCTTTCCCTGTCTCCCTGTATACTCAGACAGTTTAAGAGACTGTTCGCTCGATCACTGGTGATCAAGCTAATATTCCATTTTCACCGGTGATCAAGCGAACATTCCAGTTTGCGAAACTGTCAGGGTGAATACATTATTTCCTTAAGTGCTCAGGCAAACAGTCCAGTGTGCGAAACTGTCTTGATTAATACACATTTACTTCTAAGCAGTCTTCACATGAACAGTTATGAACATATTTCTGCTTGTTTAACCGTTTCGTCAATTAGCATATTACATTTATGGTTTGTTAAGTAAAAAGGTGGTCCATCCCAACCCTCACAAGCCTATTACGGAGTGAATAAATGGGTGACGTGTAATCTCGTATACATAGTCTGTTGATATCTATGTTTTATGATATAATGCACATATACTGTATTTCTTTCAAGGAATAGGAGACCGTTTGGATCCATTTTATGAAAGAGCCGATGTTTGCAATGTTATTGCGTGCAATTCTAAAATACTGTTGTCATCCATGTAGTGTTATCCAAGTTAATGCTTAGTCAATTGAATGAGTGTTTGCAATGTTGATTTTATGAATACTGAGTTCTGCTCAACCGGGGCTAGAGGGCGTGTTTGGCCGTCTCCAAAGGTCCACTCTATTACTCTCTTAACAAAGAATAAAGGCATATGAAGTCATAAACACAATAAATGTTTTTTAATATATAATTAATTTGAGTTGAACACATTTTGCAATGAAATCTACCATATGCAACGGGATATATTCAACCTTGAATATATCAGTAATCTATAAGCATGTTGAACATTTAAGTAAAACAAAAATTTAAGTAAAACAGAAAAATATAGCTACCTTGATCCACCATTCCTTAACTATCACGGTAACGCTACTAACATCGGCGTTATTAACCATCCGAATGCTTCCAAAACAATACTGGGTCGGGCTATATTACAAACATAGTGCAATTATTCAAATGTTATTAATAATGTTGACATAACTCCTCAGTCAGGTAGAGTCCCAGCATACCGCGCACTTCTGTTATTAAAATTGCAGTAATACTATTATATTGCTGAAACGAGGAACGGTTGCTTGGGGACGAAAACATTATTCTGCGAAAATAAATATTGCTTTTAATTCTGTTTAGAGAGATTGTCATAATTGCCATTTAGCTATTTATAAATATTTGCCATTAACCGTTAATGTCATCTTATATATTATTTTGACAAAGTTTTCTCTTGTTTTTGATTGAAAATCAAACAAAACAAAAAGAAAGAAATTAAAACAATAAAATCATCTCAGTTTTATGAAGCAGAAAACAAATTTTGGTTTTGAATTAGTCATTTGTTTTATAACTTTCTTTTAAACGCAATGTTTTCTGCTTTACCACTTACGTATTCTGTTTCTTTGATACATTTAATTTATTAAAATGAAGCCGAATGTTTTATGATATAAAAGGACATAAAGCAACCTTGAAGTATGTTTTAAGCCTTAAAGGGACACATGGCAATCTTGAAGTATTTGAAATGGGTGTCTCGATTTATATATCCAGTATCATTTTTACTTTTACACTGGTTACATTTAAATAAATCAAAATTAAGGTACTCACTATTTCGTCTTATTATACTATAAGTTTTAATATATTATTGTTGCAATACTATCAAGAATTGATAATATGCAAAAACAAATGGCTTAATACCATGAAGCCCTCTTGTCAACCCTTTTGTGTTTGTGATGTCGTTTGTATTTTTATTACTTTTGCCTTCTCGTTTGTCTGTTTGCGTGTTTGTTTTTGTGTTTTGTGGTTGACTCTCGTCATTGAATGCTACTTTCTCTGTCCGATTTTTATATCTTTCTTTTTTTTAATGCAATTCTTGTAATTAACATTAATGATTGAAAAAAAAAGCAAATTATGTAGTAAAACTAACGGGACGCCAATATGATGAGAGTGAGGTTTGTCTCCCCTCGCGCTCTTTTTTGCCACAGACCGTTACCAGGCCTTTTGTGTTTGTGATGTCTAATTTGGCATTTTGTTCATCTTTAAAGTTGTTCTTTGTTTCTGTGTGTGTTTGTGGTTGACTGTCGTCCTTGAATGCTACTTTTCCTGTTCTGTTTTTATATCCATATTCACCACCATTTCTGTTGTATTTTGTCTTTCTCATTGTATAATTAATTAAATTGCTCCTTGTTTGTAGTACAGTGCGGACCTACGATGTCATTGCGTTTGGACGTTGTGCTTTCTATTTTTGGTTCACCTTGGAACCTGGTATAAACCTCCATCTTTTTTTTTGAGACTGACCGTTCCAAGACGGTACCCCTATTGTCAACCATGTTTTGTTTGTGATGTCGCATACTTTACGTCTAATTGTCTTGCTTTATCATTGTAATCTTCTAATTGTCTTGTTTTATCATTGTAATCTTCTAATTGTATTGCTTTATCATTGTAATCTTCTAATTGTCTTGCTTTATCATTGCAATCTTCTAATTGTCTTGCTTTATCATTGCAATCTTCTAATTGTCTTGCTTTATCATTGTAATCTTCTAATTGTCTTGCTTTGTCATTGTAATCTTCTTATTGTCGTGCTTTATCATTGTAATTGATGATTGTTTAGAATGCGTGCTTTTGGTGAACTCCGTTCCAATGCGGTAGCCCTATTGTCAACCGTTTTGTGTTTGTGATGTCTTATTTGACCTTTTATTCATCTTTTAAGTTGTTCTTTGTTTCTCTGTGTGTTTGTGGTTGACTGTCGTCCTTGAATGCTACTTTTCTTGTTCGAATTTTATATCTACATTGTTAACATATACTTCTGACGCCGAACAGTTTCGACGGTTATTTCTTCGTAAGATCCTTCGGCCTGATCACTTTCATCTAATTGTTTATTAATTAGTCTCTTGGGCAAGCACTTTATTCCTTTAGTCTGGTGTATCAGACAGGAACGGAAACCAAGCGGTCCCATGTATCGGAGTCTATCCTCCGAGCACGTTTAATACCAAACGAATATTTTCGTTAATAAGAGTAGGTGAGGTTTCCAGATTCCTATGTATCTTTTCCCTCTCTCTCTCTATCTCTGGGGCGACTCTAAAAACAACATTTACCATAACATACGTATCGAGGTATGACAATCTGGAGTTTAATGTTTCGCTATTCTACCATATGGTTTAAATATATTCTTGGTCTAATATACGAGTACTCAACAATTAAAAATATGCAAAACCATTTTACGTTTTTGAAATTCGAACGAATATTACTAATGATTTTCAAATATGCAAGTTTGAAGAACTCTCTTTTCTATTAGATAATATTTTTGTCAGCTATGGAAATATCGTTTATAGTCACATGGTTGGTGTCCATATGGGTACAAAATGCGCACCTCTTGTCACAGATTTGTTTTTGTGTTGCTATGAAAGAGATTTAGTGTCATAATATGAAAGCGATTTCATGTTGAATCTTTCACTAGATGCTCAGGCAGATGTCAACATTATCTGGATGATATGTTGAACATTAACAAATTATTTACTACGATTGTTTAATATTATTATTGTCTATTTATGCTGATTGTTGGTTAGAGAATAGTTCATGGCGGGGATTTCTTTATTTACACTGTCCCGTTTTATTGGGTTGATTGTAGGGTAAGTGTGAGGTTTGGTGCACCCTAGAACCTGGTTTAAACCCACAGCAGCCATTTTTGCGCCACTGACGCAAAAGTTCCAAGGCGGTAGCCTTATTGTCAACCCATTTGTGTTTGTGATGTCTTATTTGGCCTTTTATTCATCTTTAAATTTGTTCTTTGTTTCTGTGTGTGTTTGTGGTTGACTGTCGTCCTTGAATGCTACTTTTCCTGTTCTATTTTTATATCCATATTCACCACCATTTCTGTTGTATTTTGTCTTTCTCATTGTATAATTAATTAAATTGCTCCTTGTTTGTAGTACAGTGCGGACCTACGATGTCATTGCGTTTGGACGTTGTGCTTTCTATTTTTGGTTCACCTTGGAACCTGGTATAAACCTCCATCTTTTTTTTTGAGACTGACCGTTCCAAGACGGTACCCCTATTGTCAACCATGTTTTGTTTGTGATGTCGCATACTTTACGTCTAATTGTCTTGCTTTATCATTGTAATCTTCTAATTGTCTTGTTTTATCATTGTAATCTTCTAATTGTATTGCTTTATCATTGTAATCTTCTAATTGTCTTGCTTTATCATTGCAATCTTCTAATTGTCTTGCTTTATCATTGCAATCTTCTAATTGTCTTGCTTTATCATTGTAATCTTCTAATTGTCTTGCTTTGTCATTGTAATCTTCTTATTGTCGTGCTTTATCATTGTAATTGATGATTGTTTAGAATGCGTGCTTTTGGTGAACTCCGTTCCAATGCGGTAGCCCTATTGTCAACCGTTTTGTGTTTGTGATGTCTTATTTGACCTTTTATTCATCTTTTAAGTTGTTCTTTGTTTCTCTGTGTGTTTGTGGTTGACTGTCGTCCTTGAATGCTACTTTTCTTGTTCGAATTTTATATCTACATTGTTAACATATACTTCTGACGCCGAACAGTTTCGACGGTTATTTCTTCGTAAGATCCTTCGGCCTGATCACTTTCATCTAATTGTTTATCAATTAGTCTCTTGGGCAAGCACTTTATTCCTTTAGTCTGGTGTATCAGACAGGAACGGAAACCAAGCGGTCCCATGTATCGGAGTCTATCCTCCGAGCACGTTTAATACCAAACGAATATTTTCGTTAATAAGAGTAGGTGAGGTTTCCAGATTCCTATGTATCTTTTCCCTCTCTCTCTCTATCTCTGGGGCGACTCTAAAAACAACATTTACCATAACATACGTATCGAGGTATGACAATCTGGAGTTTAATGTTTCGCTATTCTACCATATGGTTTAAATATATTCTTGGTCTAATATACGAGTACTCAACAATTAAAAATATGCAAAACCATTTTACGTTTTTGAAATTCGAACGAATATTACTAATGATTTTCAAATATGCAAGTTTGAAGAACTCTCTTTTCTATTAGATAATATTTTTGTCAGCTATGGAAATATCGTTTATAGTCACATGGTTGGTGTCCATATGGGTACAAAATGCGCACCTCTTGTCACAGATTTGTTTTCGTGTTGCTATGAAAGAGATTTAGTGTCATAATATGAAAGCGATTTCATGTTGAATCTTTCACTAGATGCTCAGGCAGATGTCAACATTATCTGGATGATATGTTGAACATTAACAAATTATTTACTACGATTGTTTAATATTATTATTGTCTATTTATGCTGATTGTTGGTTAGAGAATAGTTCATGGCGGGGATTTCTTTATTTACACTGTCCCGTTTTATTGGGTTGATTGTAGGGTAAGTGTGAGGTTTGGTACACCCTAGAACCTGGTTTAAACCCACAGCAGCCATTTTTGCGCCACTGACGCAAAGTTCCAAGGCGGTAGCCTTATTGTCAACCCATTTGTGTTTGTGATGTCTTATTTGGCCTTTTATTCATCTTTAAATTTGTTCTTTGTTTCTGTGTGTGTTTGTGGTTGACTGTCGTCCTTGAATGCTGCTTTTCATGTTTGATTTTTATATCTATATTTACCATATCTATCCTAAAGAACTTTTTTTGCGACCAGGACTATCACAACCTGTCTTCTATGGTGACGTGATTTAACGAAATCATTCATTCATTCGTATGATCCTTGGGCTTTATCACTTTTATTCAATTGTTTATCAACCGCCATATCTTGTTAAAATGCTTTGCAGGTTTAGTGGTTAACCTATTTACAGTTCGTCACTATGCATTGCTGTTTGATTGTGCGATGATTCGTCAGGCTGTTGACCCTATGATGACGTCTACCTAAATCTTGAAAAGGACGGTATCGTTTAATTTTGCATTTAATCTTGTCTTTTAGTGTTATTAAAGGTTTATTCTCTTGTTTCTGTTAAGTCATTCGTACTAAGAGTGAGGTTGATGCACGCTAGAACCTGATTTATCATGCCGATATGCACTTTTCTGCCTAATAAAGGGGTGACCTATTAATTTTGCTTTAATTAGGCACTGGCCAATAAAGCAAATCAATGCGGAATCCCTCGGCGTATATTGTACGTAACGTTATCGGACGTCATGCACGTAACTTTGCCTGACGTCATAAAACAAACAAAAAACAACAACATGTTAACGTCCTCGATAAGCGTTCCATTCTGAGAAATAGGTAATAATAGTAATTCATACAGAAAATATGGATAATCTACATGATAAATATAATATTATGTCAGTGCCTTTTACTATTAAGTTTATTAGGCTCGGCACGAAAACAAAGAAGAGCCTCGCCATTCTTCGTTTTCTAAGCTTCGCCTAATAAACTTGATAGTAAAAGGCACTGACCTAATATTCTCTATTTAAACCGTCAACGGCCTTTTTGTCACTGACCGTTCCAAGGCGGTAACCATATTGTCAACCCGTTCGTGTTTGTGATGGCACATGCCTTGCTTCTTATTAAAATTGTAATTAGTGTTTGTTTTAATGCGTGTTTTTGGTTGACTGTGTTCTGTGAAAGCTACATTTTCTGTTCAACTTGTATACCTACTTTTGTAACAAACAATAACGGGACGCAGCGAGCTTTTAAAAAAATCACCACGATTACCACGTATTTTTAAATTGAAGAATGAGCAGACAAACTAAAATTTAAATATATCTTCTGTGCATGTCACATTGTTATTTGTTCTCGCAAGAATTAGGAATGAATCACTTAGATCAACGTGAAGTCTTAAGGTTAAGAAAACAATTAAGAATATGCCGCACTGGTAATATAAAAAACACGAAAAGTGATCAATTCCAGCAAGCATGTGGAACAACAACAACACGATTAAAGTGCAGCATAGTCTCGAACAATGAATAATATATAAGGACGTGTCGGGTGACTTTAGCTTTACAAGTCTGAACACGGGACAATGTAGCAAATATCGGTGCATTTGCTGTCAAGAATTTCCACTGCACTATGGCGTCACGTGGTGTTCTGTACAATATAAGTACGAACACTACATTTCATTTAAAGGGAATATACCGTCACAGACAAACAATCGTCATTATTGAGAGATCTGAAAAACTTGGAAGAGAGTGAATGAATTATCAAAATCGGATGAGACAAACAAAGAAGATATAACCATTTGGCGCAATTTTTGTCTGTGTCGCTAAGTTCACTTTAAAAAACGGAACATCGTTTAAATGATCTATTGATTTTAAACTTTTACACTTTTTTAAGCAAAGAGTAATCGTGTGTTATCCAAAAATGGAATAGCGATTTGAAAACCGAGTTTTAGTTATATAAAAATATAGTTATGTATATACACTTAACGAAACTTCTAACGCTACCTTTAGTTATTTTAGGATTTCTTAAAGTGTGCTTTTTTGATTTTCTTGAAATTTGGGAGGGTAACGCTCCTATTTACGATACATATTTCCGCAAAATTTGAAGAAAAAGAAAAGATCTGTTTTTGAGATATAGCCCATCAAGTGAGATAACCTCAAATTCAAAAGTCGCAAAATGCGGAAATTTTGCCAATCGCGCAATTGTATCATGTTGATGTTCATGGCGTTGATGCTACTACATGTATGTAGCGTTTATCCTTAATTTAATTCACCTCTGTATTACACCTGTATTAGAAGAATGGAAAACTATTTAAAATATTTCCTCTCAAAATATAGCAAATACATGCTAGAAAGCATCACAGTCAGTTTCTCTGCCTACGCGTTGTTGGTTTGATAGAGGGAGGTGCGACTTATAGGCAGGTCAGTAAAACATCTCTTTTATTCCTTGATAAGATATTTATTTATTTGTCCACAAACCATTTTACGACGAAACTTCGTTTCGTGAATCTACATCTACAGACTAACCGTCGAATGCGTTTGATGCAGGATGGAGCGCCATGCCATACAGCGCGAGCCACGCAAGCAACTCTTTGTGCACATAGAAATAACGTGCTGCCTTGGCCATCTTGTTCCCCGGACCTCAATCCGATTGAACACATTTGGGATGTTATTGGTAGGGCTGTGCGGGCCAGGAGGCCTCTCAATCTGAGACAACTAGGGCAGTTTGTACTAGAAGAGTGGAATCGTGTGCCACAGCGCGTCTGTAGCGATTATGTTTTGTCCATGCGTAGCCGCTGCAGAGCTGTGATTGCTTCTAATGGTGGTCACACCAGGTATTAGGACTTTGTTATATTAGGACTTTGCCTAGATAACAGACTGATGCTAGACTGATGGAGACTGTTAAGTTAACAAAACATAGAATGTTATTCAAATTGTGTTTTTATTGTTTTAAGTGAAATGAAATATCAAAAACTTTATCCATTTTCTTATGCTATTTGTTTTCAATAATCCAGTGTTGATCTAAACACGTCATTGGTGTCGCAAGTAAGTTTGAACAGTTTACATATTAAATGTATTGTTTTGTCTTATTAGATTGTTGATATTGTTATACATGTTGTTGTAATTCTGAATCCAAGTAAAAGTACAGACGTGAAGAAAAACATTTCAATATTTAATTATAACTCAAAACGGCATTGCGCCGATACAAATGTGCGATTGGTAAATTTTCCGATATTTGCGACTTTCGGTATAGGGGGTTATCTCACTTGATAGGTTGTATTTCAAAAACACTTAAATGATTTGTTGTCAAATTTTGATGACATATTTTAGACATATTTGCACATTACTGTAGAAAAATTCAGGAATATCCACTGAGAACATTTCGAGAAAATAAACAATAACTAAAGGTAGCGTTAGAAGTTTGGTTAAGTGTACATTTCAAGGCAGAATTTAGTTTCGAAACATACTTGAATAAATTGAAGCTTTCCTTCAAATGGTGTTTGTCTCGATTACGTCTATCGTCTCATTCATTAAAAATAGAAACAGGTAGATATGCCAGAAATATAACAAATAGAAATTAGCGATACTTTTCAATGTGTAATTCTACAGATATTGAAGACGAATATCACTTATTTTAGTTGTCAGTTGTACAATGATATTCGTAAACAACATATAAAGTCATACTATTACCGTCGCTCAAGTTTATATTGTATACTACTGATGCAGGTAAACAGCACAATAGTTCTTATACATTTGGCAAAGTATATTTAAGAATCTTTTAATCTAAGTCCATGATTGTTAATTAATTATTTCGGTCATCCTCTGTAGTGGTGATACAGAGTTTGGAATATAGGTATAGATATCAATACAATTATTCATATTTCTTTGATAGTACCTGAAACAGATATCCGTGAAGAAGTCGAAATACATGTTTTTGCTAGTTGTCACAAGAAATATCTGCAATTGTTACATTTAACAGTGTTCACCTGGCATGGCATGCTTTGTATTTGTATATATTTGCATATGTTTGATGAGATTCGTTTGAATAAGTCAATAAAGAATATGTTCTGTTCTGTTTAAACGTTACACGAAGCTATGTCAACTCTGTGCCGTTAATTATCACGACGAAATAAATTCCTACGTTGCTGTAAAACATATTAAGTGGCGTAGTTGTACTTGAATATGTATGTACTTGAGTAGTTTTTGAATTCGTTGCATGCTGCAATTTGTGCCTCTCAGTTAGAAAGCAGCCGTATTTTTTTCTCGTACATGCACCGCATAATTCAAATAGCAATGTAACGTATTTGAAGCAATGGTGATCCCTTATGACACCCACTTGTTTTGTCGCGTAAATTCAAGTGGTCTTTGATAAATCAGACTTTGCTAGGTCGTTGTCTTAATTATTAGATACCTCAGTTAAATAGGCCGTCTTTCATAAAATGATGACAGAGAAAGAGAGAGAGCCATATACCCCAAATAATAATAAATTCCCCGATTCCCTTTTAAATATGACTGCTCTAAAGAGATGTTGCGTCTGTAAGGCCTGGATGTTCTATTTAACGTCAAGCATATGCTAAACATGTCCATGGCTAACAATGGACGTGTGTGAATAATGCTTAATATATGGTTACATTTATTTTATAACAATAACATCTTTCTAATAATGCCAAACATTATTTCTACCCATCATATGTGTCATCATAAGCAACCTAATTGTCTTAATTGTCAAACTGCGTAAATAGATACACATGCTGGAAAAAGAGATACCACAAAAGGAACAGAACATTACCCATTTGAATATCACTTTGATATTAAGAAATACTGGTGGTGTTAGGGGCGGTGTCTGTAAAGAGAACGACAAATGTTGGCGTAATCTATACTGTAATCGAACCGGAAAAATACACATAAATATTTAGGCACTCAGCGGGTTTGAACTCGGAAGCCCTTGCATGTGAAGCGGACGCTCTACCGATATCACCATAAAAGCTAGCTCTGCGGTGAGACACTAGTAACACGCTTATATTACACCCCTCAACCCC